>JASDQU010102974.1:43821-70709 GCA_032191745.1 Picea mariana
TAATATATATATATATATATATATATATATATATATATATATATTAAATAGCATTTTGTCTATCAAAATAGCATGGGTAAAAGAATAATGTTAATAATAATACTTATGATTTAAGTATAAATGATATTATAAAAAAAATATTTTTATTTATAAAAATAGCATTTTGTTTATAAAGATAACATGGGTAGAAGAATAATGTTAATAATACTTATGATTTAAGTAAAAATCACATTTTATGAATGATATCAGGTGAATGTGAATGTTATGAATAAAGTGGATATGATAATGATAATATATTATTTTTAAATAATTTGTTAATATTGAATGATATATCCATTATATATTATATATTGGGTGATCATAATTTTTTAACACCTTGAAAACAAGGGATGTTTTTAAGAGAATGATTTTTTTTCAAAATATTTTATCTTTAAATAATGTACAATTTATTTTAAATTTGAAATACCATGGCTGCTTCAAATAATAACAAAAATGATTAGGACACCTCTTTACCTTTTCTATATGCTAATTTTTTATAATGTAGATTAATTTTAATTAACTAAAGAAATGAGATATTCTCCTACTCTATAACTTAATATTCAAATACAATTTTCTACTTATACACTTAGATACATTGAGTTAATGTCTTCAGTTACAAATACCATGGCTGCTTCAAATAATAACAAAAATGATTAGGACACCTCTTTACCTTTTCTATATGCTATTTTTTTTTAATGTAGATTAATTTTAATTAACTAAAGAAATGAGATATTCTCCTACTCTATAACTTAATATTCAAATACAATTTTCTACTTATACACTTAGATACATTGAGTTAATGTCTTCAGTTAATGTAATTAATGTAGATTGGTTTTATTAACCTGAGAAATTTTCCTACTCTACAACTTAATACTCAAATACAATCTTCTACTTATACATATAGATACATTGGGTTAATGTTCTCAATTTTGTGATACATTGAGTTAATGTCCTCAGTTTTGTGCCTCCAAATAATGATGTTGCAAATACTTCTTCTAAATATCCCAAATTATAAAAATATGGCACCACTATAGGCTTACTTTCTTACTTTATCGGGATGTTATTTAGCTTATGATGGTTGAAAACAAACTTGGGATGGACTTTTATACATGGAAAGTGATTTTATTTTGGATGATGAAAACTATTAAATGAGTACTTAAAGATTTGTTAAGGACTTCTTTTTTCTAGGTAAGAAGTTAGACTTTAATCAGGTGTAGCATCCGGTTTCTGTATGGATGTATTATCTGGTCTCATGTATGGGATTAAGGTTAGAGGATACCAAAAAGAACATGACTCTAGTAGAGGTATCCTCAACAATGACCAAAAGGGATAGAAACTTTCTTGTGGATATTATCTAGGTCCTGGTATAGGGAAAAAACTACTTCTGATTGGCCAAGATCCCATCTTGCTTAGACATAAGGAAATAGGTTAGCGAACCAATACCTAGAGACATCTGACAAGGTTAAAAATATGCTCCCGTACAGAACACCAATAAATCATTTCATGTGATATGTCTTTTCTTAAATAACAAAGATCATTCAACTTGCATTTACAAATAGCAATTAATGATAACTATCCTCACTACCAATTGACAATTAAATTACCATAAATTTTACTATCTTCAAAACTCTTATCAATCCAAACTTATATATAAATATAAATATAAATATCAATATAAATATAAACCTAAACCTATAATACTATTTCATAATAATGTATAATCTTTTGATCTTAGTTCATAACATGGCCCCATTGAGTATTCTTAATATTCAGTTTAATGTTTATGAGAAATTGTATGCACGTAAATCTCTCAATTATAAATATTGAAAAGTAATATCTATTTATGTTATGTCATCTTGTGTTGATTGAAGAGTTGTGATTTGTGATATTAGTGGATTCGCTACTCTCTCAATTATACATATTTAAAAGTAACATGTATTTACGTTATGATATCTTATTTTGTTTAATGTGTTATGATTTATAAAAATTAAAGGATTTGTTATGAGAATTAATTTTGGAGAATATGATAAAAAAAATTAAGGATGAAAATTTATTTTAAAGTGGAGAAATCTAATAATTTTGTCGAATAGAATTTGGATGAATCATTTTTAGAAAAAATGGAAATTGGTGATCTTTTTTGGGAAAAAACATGTAAAATTAACCCATGGGAGAAATTTATCCTTTAAAATTTTCGTTGGATAACATGATGAATTATAAACTGTCATGGATATTTCACTAGAATAGTTAGTCACAACAAATCTTGCAATATTATGAAATGTTAGATTATGCAAATTATTTCCTTAGATCCTAGATTAGTGCTTGAATTTATGGAAAAACAAGAAAATAAACACACCATCCACACTATTGAACATAAAATGTATCATGGGAAACCTAATATGGGTAGTGAGTGAAAACCCAACTAGAAGGCGAGTCCTATGCTATGCTATCTTTTCTTTAGTTATGAAAATGTAAATGCAAAGAAAGTGACACTCACTATGGAGTTTCTTATGACATTGTGGCCTAAATAACTGCTATAGAATCTACTTCCTCCTATGTTATGCTCTCAAAACCTACTCCTAGATGCTTTTCTCAAATATGGAACAAGTACAATGCTAAAACAATGGAAACCCCTC
Organism: Picea mariana; assembly: GCA_032191745.1. Classification (NCBI taxonomy): domain Eukaryota; kingdom Viridiplantae; phylum Streptophyta; class Pinopsida; order Pinales; family Pinaceae; genus Picea; species Picea mariana. The sequence goes on from JASDQU010102974.1 coordinate 46,494, forward strand.
CCTTTCTAATAACTCGATATTTAACATAACCCGATAGCAATCTAGGGTTAGGGTATTGGTATACTCAACCCTCAATTAGTAATAAGGATATGGACCTTTTAGAATTTTCTTGAACTTCTACACGTGGTTATCCCCACATGTGTGATTAATGGGGACTGACGTGCTAGTCAGTCATACCGTGGTGGTCAACAAGGTAGGTTAACTTGTAGGAGGCATAACTTCCGCATAAGAGATTTCATTGAGGTTATTTTTTCATTTTCGTAAAGGTCTCGGTGTGTAGAAGAGTGTTAAGGGGTTTTCAAATATTATTGCAAAGTTTTGACCCAAAAAAATACCATTTTATGCATAAAAATGGCTCTGTAAGGTTTCAAACCTGAAATCTCCAAATTGGGACTTGCCACTAAAATGGCACCTGCAAGCCGATTCCTCCAATTTTTCCACCCAGAAAGTACCAAGATAGATGATAAATTTTATAATGATCCATTTTGGATCATAGCTCCCATTTTATGGAGGCTTTTGGTCCCAAAAATATTTTACTAAATGACATGGGGACATTTTTCCTCTACCTTCTCCTTGGAGCACCATTTTTCCTTACCTGGAAGGTGTCCTTTCAAGCGAATATGCCAAAGTTCATGCAACCGATGACTGGTAGTTATAGACTTCTTCTACAAAACTATAACTTCTACCAAGTCTCCCTAAGATGATGGCACTAATTCCTCTATGGTAGGTAGGACCTTTTCTTTAGTTTCCTGATCCATCATGAAAGGTTGATAGAGATTCAAATTCTCCAAATTCCCTAGTGAGTAATTGTGCATATATGGGGGTAGACTCAGTTTGTAGGAATCATCACCCACCTTCTCCAATACTTCAAAAGGAACATACCATAGACACTTGATCTTATTACCAGGATCTTAGAGTCTTTCCTTGTTCAAGTGTAATCAAATTTTGTCTCCCACTTTGAAGGATTTCTCAGTTTTGTGCTAATCATGTTGGACCTTGTACCTTTCCTATGACCTATTTAGTTTATCCTATACTTGTAAATGGATCTACCTAATCTTTTCAACAAACTTCTCCACTTTCAATGCTTCTCCTATGATGTATTCCCTCACTCCTTGATGCAATCCCATTGGCTAGCACGTGACCTCCTGATCTAGGATCGAATCTATTAGGAGCCAAATTGGCTCTCGGGATACTATAGACCCCTGAATTTTCTTCTCCCCACAGGCTCTTTAACACACTGGTGTGAAATTTCAAAGCTTTGAGGGTCCTGTTCCTTCGACAGAATCATGCATGTGACAATGGGTTGGAACCCACCACTTAACCGAAAAGGTATTTTCCCCTCAGGCCGTCGGAGCTGCTAAAACTCTGTGCTTAAGATTTCCCCAAAATCAAACAAGAGAAATCTGGTCATAAAGTAATGTGACTGGAAATTGCGGTTCTTACCCTATTCCTCCACTACTCTAACTTCAAAGGATAGATCTGACTCATCGATATCTAACAACTGTAATGGTTTCGAGGTCCCCATGATTGATCTCGACAGTCTATTCCTATCCTAGATCTATGGATGACATTTAGTATGGATCTCCCAGATCAACAACCCTCGAGAATTCAGAACTCCTTTATCCTGCACTCTCCTCTACTCCCCTAATGTCTTAACCTGATCGATGATTGGAAATTATTTGGAACCAAGACTCCTATGTAAATGTGTTGAACCTGCACAAAATAGATCTATCTAAACAATAATATAGATATTTGCAAAGAGAATTTGAGAAAGAAGAAGAAGGAGAGAAAGAATACAAGAATTCTCATTAACCGTTATGAATAATGAATAATTTACACATGATATTCTCATTAACTGAAGTGTCAACTAAAAGAGAATATTCTCCAGGTGGAGTATTCTCCCCTAAAATATAGGAGACTAGATAATGACTAATTATGACTAATAAACAAGGAAAAAACTTAGGAAAAAGAAATCCTAGGTGTGTGTGAAGTAACTCCAACACCCCCCCTGAACATCACTATGATGAAAGTAAAGAATGGGTCCCAACAACAAGGCCATGTTAGGTACCCAGATACAAAAGATACACTAAAATAAAGTGAGGAAAGAGGGAAGACCTCATGGGAAAAACAACCCCTCAAGGTACAATGTATGTAAAAATAAGAACTACAGTTGTTAGGCAACTGTGTCCTTCACTCCAAGACAACTTCAGAAAGAATGAAACTTGTTTTTAGTGAAGGTCTTGGTGAAGATGTTTGTCGTCTGTTTTGTTGATGGAAAAAACTGTAAGTAGATGATCTCCTCATGTACTAAGTCTCGGATGTAGTGCATGTGGATCTCGATGTGCTTCATTTGCTGCCTCTGAAATGGATATCTACAAAACTTTAGAGTGCTCTGGTTGTCACACCAGATGACGATCGACGGATGAAGTTGAATTCCCAACTAAGTGAGAAAATGTTGTAGCCACATAGCCTGAATGGTTATGTTAACTACACTCTACCTCGACTGAAGATAGAGAAATAGTAGCTTGCTTCTTACTCGACCAATAGATAGGTGTGGAACCAAAACTGAGTGAGTAACCAGATGTGGACTTGCAATCAGTGCTATCGCCAGCCTAGTCAGAATCAGTAAACCCGATGAGATCTAATGTAGAGTCTACTGCATAATGAATCCCAAAGGTGATGGTTCCCTGTATGTATCAAAGGATACACTTTGCAACCTTGCAATGTAGCTCATGCGGCTCCTGCATGAACTTGGAAACTGCAAAAAATTCATAGGAGAGGTCTGGTCTGCAGTGTGTGAGATACAAAAAGATTCCCATTAGTTGTCTGTACAGTGCATTGTCAACCAATGGAGTCCCCCCACCATCCTCAAGTTTCACCCCTAATAGGAAAGGATTCAAAGAAAACTTGTAGTTTGTCATGTGAAATCTCTCAAGGAGATATCGTGCATACTTGGCCTGAGATAGTTTGATTCCCGATGCATCCTGACTGATCTCGAGTCCAAGGAAGAAGTGTAATGAACCCATGTCCATTATAAAAAACCTATCATGTAGAATCCTATCGACTGCAACAATCACTGAAGTCGAGCGACCGGTGACCAAGAAATCATCAACATACAAAACTAAGAGTTGAAGTGAATTAGTTGTTCTAAGCATGTAGACATTCGGTTTTGATTTACAATGTAAAAAGTTCTGTTACAACAGGTAGGAGTCCATCTTGGCATACCATTCCCTTGGAGCCTGCTTGAGGCCATAAAGGGACTTCTTCAGTTGACAGACCAAAGATGAGTCCTGCATAAATCCCTGGGGTGCTCCATGTAGATCTCCTTAGAGAGATCACCATGAAGAAATGCATTCTTCACATCCAATTGATGGACTTCCCATTACTTGGCTACCACAATAGAAAGTTCCAATCGTATGGAATTCATCTTTGCTACTAGAGCGAAGGTCTCATCATAGTCAATACCATGAACCTGCTGAAAGCCTTTGGAAACAAGCCTGGCTTTGTATCTGCTAATCTGTCCATCTGCTGCACTCTTGGCCCTGTAGACCCATTTTCATCTGAAATGTTTCCTCCTAGAAGGAAGGGGAAATAGATCCCAAGTCTAGTTCTCAAGGAAAGAGTTGTACTCCTCCTGCATGGCAGATTCCCAAAAGGGATTTCCAACAACCTCGCCATAAGACTATGGATCCGAAGACTGAACCAATAAAATATGCCTGGAGGGAAATGGTTCAGTGGTAGTGAGTGTAATACGAGGCTCCTTTAAATAAGATCAATTCCTCCTAGTATCGATTGGATCACCAACGAGATCCCCTGCATCCTGAAGAGTAGTCTGTGCCCACTTGGGCATCTGGTCTAGCTCTACAATTTCATCTAGATTCTCTGACTCTGCATCTAACTGTACTAACTCTAAATATGAATCATCTAAGTCCTCTGAATCGGAACCATCATCTGAAGAATATTCAACATGTGCATGTTCATCATCTCAAACAGGTGGATGAATGAAGTTGTCTGCATGCGGTTGTTGAGATGCATGTGAGACACTTTCCTTGAATTGTACAATTCGCTCAATGATGATCCGGTCTAAGGAAATATCAATAAGCCTATATCCCTTCACACTGTCGGGGTATCGAACCAAAATACACTCAGTTCTCTATGGATCAAGTGCCTTCCTCTTTTTAGAGGGAATTTGGGCCCATGCATGTGAACCAAAAATGCGAAAGTGGGTCACTTCTGGTTTGAGGCCGCTCCAAGACTCGTAGGGGGTCTTATCCTTGACATATCTATGGTGAGATGTATTTTGGATGTATGTTTCACAATTAAGTGCTTCATCCCATAGTCTTTGTGGTAGTGACTTTGCATGCAACATGCAAGATGCCATCTCCTTTAGAGATCTATTTTTCCTCTTGGTAACTCCGTTTTGCGGCGGAGTATAGGGAACTGTGTGCTACAACTGAATCCCTGCCTCATGGAAAATATTATGGATCTCATGATTTACATACTCTCCCTCATTATCAGTTCGGAGGAATTTGATCTTCTTTCTGGACTCTATCTCAACCAGAGCTTTGAAATCTTTGAAGTGTTGAAAGACCTTTGATTTTTTCCTAAGAAAGTAGATCCATGTAAAACATGAGAAAGCATAAAAAAAATGAGAACAAATATCTCTTTTCTGATGGATGGATGCGAAAAAGGACCCATAAGGTCACTGTGGATCAGATCTAAAGGTGTGGAACCCCACTGAGACTTTCCTTTGTCGAATTTCTCTTGAGGGTGTTTTTCGAGAACACATCCCTCACACACTCCCTTATAGAAATGGATGTATGGTAGACCATCAACCAATATGTTCTTGCTAAGCTATTGCATGTATCTGAAATTCAAATCTCCAAACCTTTTGTGCCATATCCTACTACTTTCATCAGCATGAATAAGTAGTAAAGCGGAATCAGGGTCAATGAATTCAGAAAATGTATACAATCTAGACTGTTGATTTACCTCACCGGTAGCAACCTTAGAGTTGGTTTGCATGTCATAGATGTCCATGGAATTTGGTGTGAATATGAATTTCTTTCCAGTGCCATAATTTTTCATCTGATACATAGAGAGAAGGTTGACGGAAAGTTTGGGAACATGTAGCACATTCTAGAAGCTTCCGTTGGTAAGTTCAATCCTTCCTTTGCTGGTGACTTCGACATAAGAGTTGTCCCCCATTAGAATAGGAGGAACTTTGCATGCATACAATGAAGAATAGACTTCTTCTGAGGCAACCATGTGATGTGATGCTCCTGCATCAATGATCCAATCATCGAGAGAGGAGTTGATGGAAATCAAGGCATGGCTAGAATTTCCTTTCTTGGAATTCAGATATTCTGGATTCTTCTTCTTGGCACCCTTGGGGATACGATCTTTGAGTTTGTTTTGTTAAAGTATTTGAGACATTATATCTATTTTATTTTACATGCATGTGGATTCTAAATGGAATCCTTTGTGACAATACATGCATTTCTCCCCTTTTCTTCCCTTTTCCCCTTTGGATCTGGAGGCATCGGTAAAGGGTTTTGTGTACCCTTCCTTCTTCGGATGTGCATGAGATTTCCATTTATATTTATCTTAAGATTTATGATATTTGTGGCTGCAATATTGCACAGTGATTGCATGCTCCCTTGGGCCTTTGATTGTTCCCATGTTGATGAGCTTGGTTTGCTCTTTTGTCAAGGATTTAATATAGTCCTCAAAAGAAGGCATCTTCTAGGTGGCTCCAGAGGCGAATATGAAAGAATAGAATGCGGATAGAAATATAGAGATTTGAGGACAAATATTGGAGAGAATGATGAGAGCCATTTGTTTCTCCTCCTTCAATTTATCAACCCCGCAAGTTTTGAGTTACGACAGTAAATCCTTGAATTTTGTAAATAAATCTTGGATATTGTCGAAGATTTTTGGGTCTAATGTGAAAAGTTCCAAGTCCAACATGTGTCCTCTCATATTATCCTGTTTTCCAAAGAGCCATTCCAAGTTGGTACGGGCTTCATTGGGAGTCTTACAGGAAGATATGTGAAAAAGGAGATCGGGAGAAATAAGACTGCAAATTGTTCGGAGTGCCTCATCCATGCGATTTAAATAAATGGATTTTTCTATGGATGATGTCAGTTATGTATATATATTCAAGGTTAACTTGTACAACCATTATGGTTCAGATATGAATAATTATTTTCTCCTTCCATGCAAAGTAGGTGTAAGGTGTAAGAATAAATTCTTTTTGGAAATCCATCTTTCCGCTGTCTTCAATCTTTTGTACCTGCAAAAATTTTTGGTGTAGCTTTTGATTAGTAGTCTGTCGGCTCTGATACCATGTAAATTTGTTGAAACTACATAGAATATATGTATGTAAACAATAATACGCACATTTGCAGACAATTTGAGAAAGAAGAAGAAGGAGAGAAAGCATAAAAGAATTCTCATTAACCGTTATGAATAATGAATAATTTATACATGATATCCTATGTATAACTCAATGAGTGCACATTGGAGGAGAACCAATGTTCCATAGTGGTGGTATAGAGTGATTTGTACACACACCAACAGTTACAGGAGTGAACTGTCACCTAGTCTAGTCTCTCAGGTAGTTACGGGAGTGAATTGCCACCTAGTTGAGTTAACTAGTCAACTAGTCTTCAGTTAACTGATTCAAAATGGAGTAGTGAGGAGTTAACTCAAGGAATCAAGGGTAATGTGCCAGTATGGTGATGATCCCAAGGAAAGTGTGCATTATTTGGTGATGATCCCAATTTTGCATGGTGACAAAACCAATGCAGCATCTAAACTCAACTCAACTAGTCAAACTGAAGTGTCAACTGAAAGAGAATATTCTCTAGGTGGAATATTCTCCCCTAAATATAGGAGACTAGATAATGACTAATTATGACTAATAAAAAAGGAAAGAACTTGGGAAAAATAAATCCTGTATGTGTGTGAAGTAACTCCAACATCCCAGATCAACAACTCTCAGGAGTTCGGGGTCTAAACCCTCCAATTAACACTCACTACTCTAAAAGGCCGACTCTGATCAATGGCATGGATTAATTCGGGCTCAATGCGCATGGATCTCAACCGTCTATTCCTTTCCAAAGGATTTTGATGATCCTTGGACTTTTCCTTTCATATTTATGTGCACTATCTCTTCTAAGCTTTATCGCTTCGATGAAGTGAAATCCAGTGCACACTTGCACTTCCTTCCTGAACTTTGGCCCTTAGATTTATTGTCCTCTAGACTCCTTGCACTATCTCTCTAGAGATTTGGACTCTTTAAAGGTCTATATGCACACTCCTTTCACTTTCTCTGTGCAGACTTTGCACTATCCTTTCTGAACTCTAATTCTTATAGAGTTATGAGCTCTGCACACATTGCATTGGCTCTATGCATAGCTTTCATTATCTCTCCTCAAGAGAAACAATTGAAACTTAAAAAAAAATCACAGATTCATTCATAAAACAGGAAAACACACACATGTACAGAAATAAAACCACATAGTATCTATTTAGTTTCAGAGGAACACAACAAGTTTACAGTCTCTTTTTAGGATTTTTTTTGAGAGCATATTTTTTCCTTTTCTTCTTAAAAACTTACTTACAACATAGATTACATTTATTTATTCAATATTGGCTTCTCAAGACTTCTTCTCTATATCATTCTAGTTCTTTCACATCTCATTAAGTGCATTCATATCACAAATCTATCACAATAACTGTACATTCACAATTGCATATATGAGTCGATGCTCAAAATCTGTACAATCCTATATCATTTAAAGATGATTTTACAACCTTCCTATGTATACATCGGTTCTAGCCTTTTGATCTCAAGGGATATTTAATTACAATGGTTTCAAAATTAATTTTGTGCATTCCTTGGAATCCAAAACAGTTAAATGTGCACGATGCTATACGACGAGTCATGTTCCACAATGTCTCATTAATTGTTCTAATGTTGCTCCTACATCAAAATCCCCTAAACAAAATATTCATGGGATCTTGTCGATGAGTTCCTCAACTGTTTTCTCACGTTTTTTAATGTCTGCCTCATTCAAATAGATGACATATTCTACTAGACGATTCTTCCATTTGACCAATTATTCATAATAGACCTTCCTCTTGGTTCTTTTAGCAATCCTCTTATCTAAAATATTTTCTATCTAGATATTTTCTACTATGGGAATATTTTGCATCCACTGGACCTCATCTTGATCATATGCTTCTCATGTGCCATCCATTCTATAAGAATATAAGTCTTCTACATTAAATATTGGTGAAATGCCAATGTACTCTAGCAGCTTAATCTCATAAGAATTTGCAGAGAATTTGCTGAGGATTTTACAGGGCCCAATCTTTTTCATCTTCAATTTATCATATTTCCCTCGTGGGAATATTTCCTTTCTCAGATGTGCCAGAAAATGGTCTCCAACTTAATATTTTACTTCTCTCCTTTTCTGATCTACTCTGTCTTTGTATCTCCAGTTTCTATTGTTGGTGCAAGTTTGATCAGACCAGGGTCCTTCTCAGGTTACCAACAAAAGGTACCGTGTAGTCTAGAGTGTTGGCATTTTCATCTCCTCCAAAGAGAAGAAGTCTCACCCGAAGTGCTGCTAAGACATATAGATAGGGAAGGGTAGGGAAAAGACTTAAGAGGATCCATAGAGACTTCAGGACTCATTCCTGATCTTGTGCAAGAGACATGAATAGATCTGAAACATACATGTGCAAGAATCGAACCCACTTACATTGCTAGAAAGCATTTAAATATAGAACCATCAAATAGAACTCCTAAGCCATAAGGAAATACTGTAATGCACAAGTAAACACAAAGAGACACATGATATTTGAAAATTTAGGTCCTTATTCATATTATCTTCAGAATCTTTCTCTAATTACAGACTTAGAATTACACAGTAGTGTGTTGTATAGACTCTTGGCTCTGGACTCATGTCGCAGAGCTCCAATTCTCCAACTGATAGATCCCATTCATTATAGACTCAAGACTTGACTTAAATTGACTTACAACAATCATCAACAACTAATCTGACTAACCCAACCAACCAAAACAACAACCAACCAACCAACCTTTTACACTTATGTTCAACCCTATATATCTCTGGGTTGTGTCTTCCTTCTCGGCTTGGACGCTTTCTTGTTCCGTTGCAACTGTTTGTTGTTTAGCTAGCATTGCGCTGAATTTCCCAACTTCTTTTTGTTTCTCTTTCTCCAGGCCACTTATGAAGCTTGCACAACTTGTTCTCAGTCAAAACTTGCGCAATTCCTTATCCAAAAAATGAAGGGCCCAACAACTATTCCGTAGCTGGCCTTTGGTCTGTTCATGCAATTCCTACATTTTTGTAGCAAAGTCTTATACTCCTGCACTCCGAAATTCATCTTGTCCCAAATCTCTTAATTCAAAAATTCCTCTGGGGTGCATTCCATGTACTATCTGGAATGGGATCTTACTAGTACTCCTATTCGGTGAAACATTATATGTAAACTCTGCTTGAGGTAGAATTTGATCCCACTGACTCTTATGTTTAGTCACCAAATTCCTCATTAAATTTCCCAAGATTATATTCACTACCTCAGTCTGTCCATTTTTCTGAGGGTGATATGATGAACTAAAGGAAATATTAGTGCCCATCTTCTTCCACAAATTCCTCCAAAAATGTTCTATAAATTTTGTGTCTCTGTCTGAGACTATGCTCCTAGGGAACCCTTGCAATCTCATAATCTCCTTGAAAAAAAAAAATTCTAGGTGGGTAGCATCACTTGTATTGTGATAGGGTATAAAATGTGTTATCTTTGAAAACAAGTCAGCTACCATAAAAATTGAATCATGCCCCCTCTGGGTTCTTGGAAATCCAAGAACATAATCCATACTTATGGCATCACATGGCCTATTTGGAATAGGAAATGATTGTTATAGTCCTATATTTTTCTACTTCCCTTTAGCATATTGAAATTTTTTTCATTTGTCAACAAAGTTATTCACATTAGATCTCATGCTTGGCCAATAGTACGAAGAACTCAACTATGCATATGTCATATCATGGCCAAAATGTCCATCCAATCCTCCATTATGCGTGTCCTTCAACAAATTGTCTCTGACTGAGCATATCGGAATACATAAATGAATCCCTTTGAACAAAAATCCTTCTTGGATCAGGTATTCCATCCATTGACTTCTATCCCTCATCAAAGGATTTTCACAAGCTTCATAGGCCTCCTTGAAATTTGGGTCTTCCTTGTACATTTCCTTGAGGTGTTCAAACCCCAAGGTCTCCACTTGGAATTCGTGCAAGATAAAACATATCCTACGCAAAGCATCTACAACTTTGTTAAGATTCCCACTAATATTCTTAATAACAAAAGTAAAATTCTGCATGAATTCTACCCATTTTGCATGTCTATGATTCAACTTTTCCTGTTTAGTTATAAACTGCAAAGCATGGTTGTCAATATACAAAATAAACTCTTTTGGCATAAGGTAATGCACCACTTTTTCAAAGCTTGTATCATAACATAAAATTCCTTATCATAAGTTGAATACATCTTCTTAGAGTCATTCAACTTCTCACTAAAATAAGCAATAGGCTTAACATCCTGACTTAAAACTTCACCGATGGCCACTCCACTTGCATCACAGTTGACTTGGAAAGTCTTCTCGAAGTCTAGAATAATTAAGATGAGTTGTATTTTTTCTTCTCCTTTAACATTTTAAATCCTTTCTCAGCTTCCTTTGTCCAATCAAAGGATCCATGTTCTTTCTTTATAGTATCCATTATGGGTGCACAAATACTACTAAAATTTTTGGTGAAATTTCTGTAAAAACTTGCCAACCCATGAAAGATTATTATCTAAAACACACTTGTAGAAGAAGAATACTCCTTTATATCTCTCACCTTCTTTGGATCCATCTCCAATCTATTTGGATAAATCACAAACCCCAAATACATAAGTTTTGTCTTCATAAAATAACATTTCTTCAAATTTATCAACAACTTCTCTTGCTCCAACATCCTCAACACCATCTTCAAGTGTCTCAAATTCTCCTCCTTAGTCTTTCTATAGACTAGGATATCATCCAAGTAAGAAATCACAAATTTCCCAATAAAATATTTAAGCACTTCATTAATTAACCTCATGAATGTACTTGGAGCATTCGTTAAACCAAATGAAATAAAAATCCACTCATACAACCCTTTATTTGTTTTGAATGTTGTTTTGTATTCATCTCCTTCTCTCATCCTTATTTGATGATAACCACTTTTCAAATCTATCTTAGAAAAATAATTGGCTCCACTCAAGAAATCCATCAAATCATCCATTCTGGATAAAGGAAGTCTATACCTGATGGTTATCTTACTGATATCTCTAGAATATGTGCACATTCTCTAGCCACCATCCTTATTTGGAATCAACGTAGTTGGTACTACACACGGGATTAGAATTTATCTAATCAACCCTTTGTCCAACAACTCCTGGACCTGCTTCTTGACATCTTCATTCTCCTGAGGGGTCAACCTGTATGTTGCTTTATTTGGAAAACTTGCACCTAGAATAAGGTCAATATGATGACTAATACATCTGATGGGAGGTAAAGTATGAGGTAATTCATCCACCACAATGTCAAAAAAATCATCTAATTGTAATGCCCCTAATCACCAACAGGTCGGGAAATGTCACTTATGAACGTCTCTCTTTTCTCAACATACCAATTCGTGACATCACCGACCTTAAATCAACAGGATAGTCCATGCCATTGAATATGTTTCATGCTCTGATACCAATATATTTATAGAAATATCTATCTAATGTAATTTAAATGGTTATAACACTTTGTTCATACACTTATTCATGCGGAAACAAAATTAAACAAACATAAAATATATGTAGACAATTCCAGTAACATTATAACTTGTTTTCAAGATACACATCATATAGATAACATAGATTTGGTACTTATATTTGAACAAATGACCACCAAATGATTGTAGACCTCCCATGAACCTCCCAGCTTTAGACCATGCTACTCATCACTCTCAGTAGTGGGTCACCCCCAAGATGGGACTAAACTCTATTAGGCAAGGGATTCCTAGGCTTGGCAGGGACAACAGGAAGGTCACACATATCAACAGGTAGGATTTTCTCCCAGGAGCCAGCTCACATTAACAACCTACAACCTCTTATTCTCCACATTCTTGTCCCACCCTAGGAAGTGTGCCCCTTCTCTGCTCAACAGTCCTTCAACTGCCTCACTTCCCTTCCAGGGCTTCAACAACAGGTTGGACATGAATTATCCGAGCACTATAGCAGTTGTTGGGATCCCTCTGGGAAAGTAACTTCCCTAAAAACCTCTCTCACCTGGAGAGAGTTTCTTACAGGCCTGAAAACCTGCTTTTTTAGTCAACAGACATGACAGCCTGCCTCTTCAAACCCACAGGCCTGACAACTTTCTTCTTCATTCCAACTCCTAAGTCAATTCAAGTGAGGGTGATGGAAACAACAAGCTTGATACAGAACAGATGATGGTAGCAAGCCATGCTCAATAAAGGAACTACATTGGCAAAAAAAATAGATCGTTAAGGCACGGTATGGGCTCAGGAAAAATATAGGTGCATTGTGATTCACAGGAAAAGTATGGGATAGCTCCAAGTGCCTGCAGGTTCTAGGGGTACGGGAGTGATGCAGAGGTCGATTATGAAGGAAATGGCTGAATGCGTGAATCAGTGGGGAGTATGGAAAACATGCAAGAATAGAGATGGTCTCTAGAATAGTGAGGGAAACTCGCCGCCCTCGAGCTCACTTTCCCACTTAAAAATGCATGTGCCCAGGCTGACACATGTCTTCCTGAAGGTGCATGATTTCCACTTAACACTCATTCCCCTTCCCAGGAACTTAGGACAACACAGATTATGTCAACCTTTTGGAAATAATAATATAATATTCTCCCTTTAGAGGTAAGCCCTCTAGCTTAGGCCCTATTCCTAGACACTTAGCCCCTTCCCTTACCCTACCTAGTGGAGCTTAGTCCCCCATAACTCTTTCTTCATGGTCGGTCTACACGCAACGATGTAATTTTATTAATGATGTAAGTATTTATATATACAAAATCAGTCTCATGGCCTTAAGCATCTAGGATTTCTAGCCTAATAAACATATAAGTATTCCAACTTATAAACACTTGTCTCACCAGACTATAAACATAATTACAATTCTGAAGGGGCTTGGCCATGGGGTGTTACACTAATAATTTATGAATTTCAATAGGAAAATCATTCATGGATTTATTTATGAGTATATCTCTCGACTTACCAATAACATCAAACTACATCTCCTCTTCATTTTTAACCTCTTTCAAGAGTTCCTTCTCACTCATGAGAAGTATACTCGGACTAGCCTCCTTTTTTACTCCCTTATCTCCTAGTTGTAACAACATATGTCTACACCCATTCTTCTCAAGGTTATAAGTATTCTTTCTCCCATCATGTATGGAATTTCTGTCATAGTTTCATGGAATTCTCAACAAAACATGACAAACATCCATAGGTATGACATCACATAAAAATTCATCCTTACAATTTTTGATATTAAATTCAACTTTACATTTCTTACTTACCATGACTTGATGTCGTTTCTACAGCCACGACACCTTATATGGATTCATATGTGTTGTCATCTCTAGCTTTAGCTTTTCCACCATTTATGTGTACACTAAGTTATCAATGATCCCACTATCTATAATAACCTTGCATACCCTATCTTTTGACTTTCAAGCAGTTGTGAACAAACTCTTTTTTTGTACTGGTTCTTTCACCTCCTTTTCCAGCTTCACAAGGGATTTCCTCATCATGAGTGATATTCCCTCTTTAGCATCTTCTTCTTTTGTCTCTATTTCCACATTATTATGTTGAGACTCAATAACGTGGGCTTCTATAAAACCCATAGTTTTGTTTTTGGGACATTCCCAAGACATGTGTCATGTCCTCCCACAAGCATAACAATTAATTTCTCCTCCTTTGCCTCTTCCTATGCATCTTGGAAAATACCTCCTTCCTCTATATTCTCCTCCTCTAGATATCTGGTTGCTAGAGATACTAATTTCTTCCCTTGTCTTCTGGAAATTTTCTCTTGTGGTTCCTTTTCCTCGGGTTGGATTATTTCCCCTGTTCTTCTGGCTATGATTTCTTGCTAGTTTTTCTTCTTCCTTCAGGGTTACTTGATAAGCATATTCTACAGTCCTCATTTTTAACATACTAATATCATCTTGAATTTTGTACCTCAACCCATTGATATACCTAACAACCTTCTCTTCATCATTTTCCTTGTGTCCTGCTCTTATAATCAACGTATAGAATTCTTCAGTATATTCTTTCATTGACATGCCTTTTTATCTCGGATTCTGTAATCTTCTGAACATATTCAGCTGATAATATTTGGGTATGAATTTATCCTTGATTTTAGCTATCATTCTATCCCAACTCTTAATCTTGGAATTACCTTTCCTCCTTCTGTCAGCTTGCAACTCATCCCACCATAAAGCTACATGTCCCCTCAACCTGGTCACAACATGCTCTACTTTATTCTACTCATCAATCTCCTCATAATAAAAATATTATCCAAGGAATTTATCCATTCAAGCAATTCTTCAACATTTGGATTACCTTCATACATTGGGACTTCCATCTTCACCCTAGTTCCCAACTCGAAAATAGCTCTAAGAAGTCATTCTTTTGTTGCTTCCTTTTCTTTTGGATTTTCACTCTGAACATCGCTAACATATCCAACATATGGTTCTCTCCTTTGTGTTGCTTCCATGGCATATAACCTTGCACGAAGTTGTTTCATTTCCTCTTCCATAGCTGCATTGAATACAGGCCTCTCCTTGTGTATCCTCGGCAGCATGGCTTCTTATATATATCCTCACAAATCTTTATCCTTCTTTGATACCACTCTTGACATAATCCAATTGGCTAGTGTGTGAACTCCCAGTCTAGGATCGAATCTATTAGGAGAAGAATTGGCTCTTGGGATCCCATAGACCCCTAAGTCTTATTCTCCCCATGGTATCTTCAACACACTGGCATGGAATTTCAAATTTTCAAGGGTCTTGTTCCTTCGAGAAAATCATGCTTGTGACCATGGGATGGAATCTGCTGCTTAACTGAAAAGGAGTTGTCTCCATCGGGTTGTTGGAGCCAATAAAATTTTGTGCTTCAAATTTTCCCTAAATCAAACCAGCGTAATTCGGTCATAAATTAATGTGACCGAAAATTATGGATCTTACCTTATTCCTCCACTGCTCCAACTTCAACGACTAGATATGAATCATCGAGATCTGACGACTAGTGGGGTTTTGGGGTCCCAATGGATGATATTTACCATCCAGTCCTGTCCCATATCTATGGGTGATGTTTAGTAAGGATCTCCCAGATCAATGACCCTAGGGAATTCATAACTTCTTTATCTTGCACTCTCCTCTTCTCCCCAAATGGCCTAACCCAATCGACGACTGGAAATTATTAGGAACCAGGACTCCTCGATCAAAAAATCTCGATATTTTGGGTTCTAAACCCTCCAATTAAAACTCACTACTCTTAAAGGATGAATCCTATCAATGAAATGGATTCATTTAGGCTCAATGTGCATAGATATCGATCATCTGTTCCTTGCCAAAGTATTTCTATGGTCTTTGGACTCCTCCTTTCAGAATTCTGCGCACTATCTCTTTTGAGATTTATCACTTCGATGAAGTGAACTCCGACACACACTTTCACTTCCTTCTTGAACTTTGTCCCTTAGATTTATTCTCCTGTGCACTCCTTGCAGTAACTCTCCTAAGATTTGGACTCGTTAAAGGCCCATCTGTGCACTCCTTCTACGTTCTCCATGCATAATATGCACTATTCTTTCTGAAATCTAATCCTTAGAGAGTAATGACCTCTGCACACATTGCATTGTCTCTATGCACACCTTTCACTTTCTCTCTTGAAGAGAAACAATTGAAATTTAAAACAAAATCACAATTTCATTCATAAAACAAGAAAACACACACATATGCATAAATACAACCACATAGTATCTATTTAGTTCTAGAGGAGCAAAATAAGTTTATAGTCTCCTTTCAGGATTTTTTTTAGAGAATTGTTTTTCCTTTCTTCTTAAAAACTTACTTACAACATAGATTACATTGATTTATACAATATTGGCTTCTCGAGCCTTCTTCTCTAGATCATTCTAGTGCTTTCACATCTCATTAAGTGCATTCCTATCACAAATCTATCATAGTAAATGTACATTTACAATTGCAGCTATGAGTCGATGCTCAAAATATGTGCAATATTATAGTCATTTAAAGATTCTTTTACGTCCTTCCTGCGTATACATCAGTTCTATCCTTTTGATCTCAAGGGATGTTTAATTAAAATGATTTCAAAATTAATTTTGTTCCTTCCTTGGAATCCAAACCAATTAAATGTGTGTGATTTTGTACACTGAGTCATCTTCCATAATGTCTCATTAATTGTTCTGATGATGCTTCTGCATCACTCCTCCTTACTGTCCATAGATACCATTTAAGGGAAAAGATGGAAAATACCTAAGGAAAGTTTCAAAAGACGACTTACTAGTAGAAGTATATATTTCTCTATTATAAGAGAGTTGAATGTAGATTAGATTTGCATCCCATCTCTTTGGATGTTTCTGATTGTGACCCATCAAAAGTTGTACCAAAGTCATGTTGACTAATTATTTATGTCTATCTATTTGTGGATGAAATGTTGTAGATCTCATCAATTTCGTGTCAATCTTATCCCAAAGTGTAGTACAAATGGCACTAAGAAATTTGGTATCCTTTTTTGAGATTATGATCCTTGGTATCTTAAAGTACACGTAGGACCTATTCAAAAAATATTCTTGTTGTTTCATGTCCTTTGATGGCATTTTTTCAAGGCATAAGAATGCACATCTTCTTGAACCTATCAACTACCACAAACATATAGTCATGTCCGTTCTCAGATATTGGGAAACCACCCATAAAATCCATGGAAATGATTTCCCAAATTCAAGTAGGTATATGTAAGGGATGGTATATACCTTACATCCTATTACTAGGCTCGTTGGTACAACAAAACATGCTTCCACCAATATACCGAGCTACATATTCTTTCATTTTGGGCCAATCCAAATACCTTCTTAAGTTAGCATCTATCTTCCCAACACTAAAATGCCATGAAAATTTGGAGGTGTGAGCCTCTCTGATAAGGTGAAATCTTTCACCTTTAGGAACATAAAGCTTATCTAGCTTGTAGAGAAACCCATTATGGAGACGATAGGCCACCTTATTGTACACAAATTTCACCCTATAGATTTTGAAACACCTCTTTAAAGTCCCCATCTTTTGTGTATGCCTCTCTGTATGCATCATGGGTGAAATGATCCATGTGAATAAGAGTTCCCAAAGATGTAATATTGGATGCAAGTGGCCTTGAAATTATGTCCTAAAATTTATTAGTGTTACCTTTCTTATACTTGATGACTAGATAAAATTGTTGCAAAAAACTGATCCAACTGTAATGTCTAGTTTGTTGAGGCTTACTATGGGCTTGCAAATACTACAATGGCTAGTGATTAGCGTGGATAATGGTTTCCTTTACCATCAAATGGTGATTCCATTTCTTAACATCTTGAACTAAA
Organism: Picea mariana; assembly: GCA_032191745.1. Taxonomy (NCBI): domain Eukaryota; kingdom Viridiplantae; phylum Streptophyta; class Pinopsida; order Pinales; family Pinaceae; genus Picea; species Picea mariana. The sequence continues at coordinate 64,224 of JASDQU010102974.1, forward strand.
TCATATATATCCTTATCATATGTTGGGTAGTTCAAAGCTCCCCCATGAAATATCTCAGAATGATAACATATTGGCTTGCCTCCTTGCATCAAAATTGTAGGGACATAATCCCTCATGTAGGTAGAATAATATATTCCGATGTAATAAAGGTCAATATTAATAAGGCCTAGCAATAAGGAAGAATAATTTGAATGTAAGAAGACCTAATAAAATCTTCTACTTCTAGAAGGATCTTCCTCTAGATGGTTGTTTTGATAGATATATTTAGTATAAATAGGAGTCAAGGGTATGAGAACGGTTGTATTGAATATTATTGTAATAGAGATCTACTCTACTGGAGGTTGCCCCCTCGAAGAGGCAAGTGAACATTGCTCTTAGTAATCGAAGTGCTCTTTCTGGTGTTATTTTGTTATCATTTCAGAATTATTGTGGTGTTGTTTTGGTTATATTGTTGTTCATCTGCTATTTCTAGCATTTTTTTTTGTTCTGCATACTTTTTGTATCTAGAATATTACAAGTGGTATCATAGCACTTTCCTCGGTAGAAAATTGTGGGTAAATGTTTTTCAGGGTAGAGACATATTTCAACGTATTTAAGCTATAGAGATCTGTTGTTACGCGCATAAAGTCGTGGTTGAGGTATTCATACATGTAGGAAATACAAGTGGTACTTAAGCGCACATCTGTTGGCCACCCTTGTAACCCTTGTTGGTACCCCTTCAAGTGGTAGCGCATCAGACAAAACCTGTATATGGATCGGCCTAGATTTCCTGAAGCCCTCTTTAGATAAACCAATCGGCCACCTGACTGCTATAATGTCACCAAGAACAACACTCGAGAAGATACTCGCTAGTACCTTGGTAGTCGGGTAGTATGAATAAGGGCACTGTCTAGCCTCCTTAGTTGGTGCCTTGAGATATTATGTCGAGTACTACTGTTGGACCCTGCACATATATCAGAGAGCTATAGAACAGGGAAAACCCTTGTCTGCAAAACCCTTGAATACCTAACCCTTGGGGGAACTAACAAAAAATAAAACAGATAGGATTTATTTCCACGCAATTATGTTCGAGTTGATAAATCACTACACATTTCTTCCTGGTTAATAATTTGGGCATTTCATCACTACAATATTCTTCAGACCAAATTATAACTCCGTAGGTGAAAAAAAAGAAAAAGAAAGTCTGGAATTTTTTGCACCATTATTTGAGACCTATTCCATTGGGTTCATCTCTTCACACTTATCACATTCATACTTATCATTTTTCAGCAATATTTTTGACCCCACCCACCCCTCTTCAGTTCCCTCGTCATCATGGCCCATACCCGTAGCCAAGACTTGGAAGCTTGCTTCAATACCTTGCAATCTAATTTCATAGAGACCCAACAAGAAGTGAGACAGCTCAGTGCCAATATTGCCACCATCAATAAAAACATGCATTCCTCCATCGCCGCCTCAATCACAGAACTCAAAGAAGACCTCAAACAAGACATTACTATCCATCTTGAATTTGTCACTTCGATGACCTACACCAAACTGCATATCCCTATAGATCCCCCTTTATCTGACCCACCTTTTCATATCGAAGTTGAAACTTCCTCTCATTCCCATAATTATCATCCCCATCACTTTCAGCGTAACCTACACCTTCCGCTAGTGGATGTGACCAAATTTGATGGCTCAGATCCCACTGGTTGGGTAACTCAAATGGAACATTATTTCTCTTTGTACGACATTATATATGACTTGGCCAAACTTTGGTATGGTGTTCTCCATCTATATCAAGAACGTTGGAAATGGTGGCAATGGAGAAAATCTACCCATCAAGGGTATGTTTCTTGGACACACTTTGTGGCATATATTTATGAACATTTTGACACTGACACCAACCATTTAGGCCATTTGACAAAGTTGAAACAATCTGGCACATTAGAAGACTTTATAGGTGCTTTTGAGCGACTGGATTTTCGTACAGAGGGCATGTATGATGCTTTTTTCCAAGAATGTTTTATCAATGGCCTCAAGGATGAGATTCATGCCCATGCCCTCATGGATTGGCCTCATAGTTGGTTGGAGGATACTAAACGAGCTATGGAAGCACAACAGGTTGTCTCTTCTCAAAAATGGAAATCCTCCTTTATTCCTTGCACTAAACTAGTAAATCCCAATCCTCCTTCTACTCCACTAAAGATCCAAAAATTGACCAGGGCCGAAATGGTTGAATGCCAACTCAAAGGCCTTTGTTATAATTGTGATGACAAATATTTTCTGAGACACAAGTGTAAGAAGAAAAATCTTGTTATGGCCATCTCGGAGGATGTTTCAGAACAGGATTTTGAAGCACCCCTTGTGTCTAAGTCACCTGAACCCACCGACATTACCCCTCCCTCAGACCCTCCTGAAGTAGAATCAGTCATTTCCCTAAATGCCCTCACAAGATTCTCTTCTCCCCAAACCATCAAACTAATTGGCTACATCAAGCATAGTAAGGTCATCATTCTTGTTGATACTAGCAACACCCATAATTTTATTTGTCGCCACATTTCCCAAGAAACTAATTTCTATATCCGTGTAGTCAATAATTTCCAAATTGTGATTTTCAATGGTAGTTCCATGAAATGTGGAGGGCATTGTGAAAATGTGCATCTCTAAATTGGTGACTACCACTTGAAATCTCATATGTTTTCTATCGACATGGGAAATTGTGACATTGTGTTGGATGCAAACTGGCTAAGAACTTTGGGTCCCATTCTCATGGATTTTAAGGAATTAACCATGCAATTTGACCAGGAGGGCCAACAATATAAGTTACAAGGCATCACTGTCAGTTCCCCTAAGATCATTAGTTCCCATCGCATGGAAAAGCTTCTCAAAAAATGTCGTTCGAGCGTTATTGCCCAATTCCATTCCATACAAGCAACTGAGACACCCTCTGTGTCGCAAGACCTCCAATCCATCCTCTCTAAACATCAAGTGGTTTTTTACACTCCCCAGGGAATCCCTCCTTCATGTGGTGTTCATGATCATTCCATTCCCCTTGTCCCAGGAAGCCTTCCTCCCAATATCCGTCCCTATCATCACCCCTTTTTCCAAAAAAATTAAATTGAGAAAATGGTTCAAAAACTACGTAACGCAGGTGTTATGCACCCTAATATGATCCCCAAGTATTCTCTTGTGGTCATGGTAATGAATAAATAAGGATCTTGGAGCATGTGTCCTAATTTCCACACCCTCAACAAACTCACCATTAAAGACAAATTTCTCATTCATGTCATTGATGACCTCTTGGATGAATTGAGTGGCGCTCAGTTCTTTACTAAACTTGATCTTCATTTTGACTACCACCAGATCCATATGAAAGAGGAAGACATTCCTAATACTTCCTTTAGAAGTCATGAGGGCCACTATGAGTTTTTGGTCATGCCCTTTGGTTTGTGTAATGATCCCTCCACTTTCAAAAGCCTCATGAATCATGTCTTCTGTCCTTTTCTTCGTCCTTTTGTCTTAGTTTTCTTTGATGATATCCTCATCTATAGAAAAACTTGGATAGACCACCTTGCTCATGTAGATTGATTTCTCCATCTACTCTCTTAGCACCAAATTTTTCTGAAACAATCTAAATGTACCTTTTGCACTTAAGAAGTCGAGTACTTGGGTCATCTTGTTGGAAAGCATGACGTCAGGGTGGATAAAAAATATTGAAAATATGAAAGACTATGATCCAGGTGGATATTGGTGGCCACCCGCCTATTCCACTTGGACCCACATCATTGTTTCTTTCAGTTTTTCAGTTTCCTTAATTGTAGCACAATTTACTATTTTTAGCAGTTCTTCGGGTCCTAAACTTCCGAAGTTGTTTTGAGGCCCTAAATGACGTTTTTTGGGCATGAATTCTCTGGCAAATATGAGTTTGTTGTGGACTCAATATTCTCCATCAACAGTGTCTTCCTCGGATAGATATTTCTAACGATGTATCATGTGCGTCAAACGGAGATAGTATGCCAAAGTTACGACCCCAGGAAATTGATGTACCAATTTACCCCAACGGGGCCCATATTCTGGCGTTTCATCTCCTAGGGTTAGGTTTTTGGATGTTTAGGGTTTTCCATTGTTTCTCAGCAATATATAGGCCTTTGAGCCTCATTGTAACAAGCATTTTAAAGGCCAATAGCTGCCACATCTCTTCTCAGAGATAAGCTACCAGCGCCCTAGCTAGTTTATTTCCATTCTGTCTGTAAGAATTTTTCAGTCATTTGTTATTAATGAAATGAGATCTTATTTCCGCTGCATCTCTATGTTTATGTGTATCTATATATTTCATTGTGTTCCTACATAAATCCAGATCATTGGTATCAGAGCGGTCTGCTCATTCTCGATCTTTCTTTGCATGTCCCCAATGAGTTCGGGGTATAAGGAGTTGGGGCTCGATCTCGTTGAACCTTTGCAAGATTAGTCTTGCAAACCCCGATGACTGCCCATGGGGGAAGAAATGAAAGATGAGGGAGCAGGAGATCCTATCAAAATTTTTCTCGAGGAGGCCCTCGAAAAACAAAGGAACGCGATGATGGACAACTTTGCCCAGATTCTTCAACGGATTCCCACTAGCGACGCATCGACATCCAAGAGCCACTCTAGAGGCGCCACTCCTTTTAAGGTACAAGTAAACTTTGACATTCCCATATTTGAGGGCCAAATAGATGCAGATGTCATAGATAGATGGTTGAATCTATTAGACGGATATTTCTCGGTTCATGAATTCTTCGACTGAGAAAGAATTATTTTCGCACTCCTCAAAGCCGCCCCCCATGTCAAGGACTGGTGGGAAACCTACTCGAAGCAACAGGGTGAGGGGGAACCCTCTTTGTTCTCGGCCAAACCCACTTGGAATTCTTTCTAAGACACCATCAAGGAACAATATTATCCCATGGGGAGCTATGAGGACAAATACATACAATGGACTACGCTGCAGCAACAAAGGGACCAAGATGTGCATAAGATGATGAATTTGTTTCATACCCTACGCACAAAGTTGGGTATCAAATATTTAGGGAAACATTTGGTGTTAAAGTACCACATTTTTCTACACAGATACATTCAGGAGGAAATGGAGTTCCTAGACATCTCCTCGCTTGGTGTGGTGTATCGATATGTTGCCAAGATTGAGCAGAAGTTCAAACAGAAAAAGTGAGACTTTGGGCCTACGAATTAGAAGCAAGGGAAAGGTAACCCCAAACCGTAGAAAAAAGGAACAAGCCAAGGCAAGGTAGCTCAGGATAACCTGCCAAAGCCACAAGCAAAGAACAACACCACGAAGCCAAAAAAGGACACAGGGAAGTGGTGTGAGTTCCATAAGAGCTCCACTCACAACACAAGTGAGTGTCGGGCCAAGTAGTCATTGGTAGCCGAGTTGAAGTCTTTTGAATCGGATGCATGCTCCGACTCTGAATCAGAACGCGACAAGGGGAATGATAGGGGGAAGCAGATTATCGATGCGGAGCCCAATGCCACTGTTTCCACCACAAAGATCCAGAAGGAGGAACCAAAAGATCCAGAGGAGGCAGAGTGTCTCTTCCATTCCAATATGTGGGTAAAGGGTTCCCTGTTGCAGTTCATTGTCGACACCGGGAGCCAGAAGAAGCTCATATCAATAGAGGTCATGAAGCAGCTGGGCTTGCTGACCATAGCACACCCACAACCATACACTATCGAGTGGTTGCACCAAGGATGGGACCTTTGCGTCGGCCAACAATGTCACCTTCCCTACAACATCAGGCCCTTCATGGATGAGGTATTATGTGACATTGATCCTCTTGATATTTCTGATGTATTATTAGGACAACTGTACATGTGGAAGTGACATGTTGTGCATGAGTCTAGGCCTCATCCTATTATTATCACCTTGGGAAATAAGTTGTACAGGATACCGGAGATAGCACCGCCTGCCACCATCTCTTTGGTTACTGCAAACAATCTAGTAAGCTCATTTCCAAAACTAGGAAATTTGTTTTCCTGATGATCCACCCTCAGGGAAAGAGGAAGACTATGGCCATGACCTCTAGATAGGGACCCGCTACACAAAAACAATATATGGATAAGGTCGTGGAGGAGTACGAGGACATATTCACCTCCCCCACAGAGGTGCCTCTACACTTCCAGGTCAAGCACCCCATCAATCTGACCCCAGGTGCACCACTTCCCAATGGACCCATCTATCGATGCTCTGTTCTGGAGAATGAGGAAATCAATAGGTAGATTTAGGAGCTGTTGCAGAAAGGTCACATCCGATCGAGATCATCACCCTGTGGGAGCCTGATCGTGTTGGTGTAGAAGAAGGATGGGACTTGGAGACTTTGCATTAACTATCGGGCACTGAACAAGATCATTGTTCGAAATAGGTACTCGATCCCACGGATTGATGACCTTTTGGACCGACTCAAGGGGGAAAAATATTTCAGCAAGATCGACTTGAAGTTAGAGTATCACTAG
>JASDQU010102974.1:94326-114930 GCA_032191745.1 Picea mariana
CCAATACACCACAATACACCATGCACAATATATGAGAAATAATCAATAGTTATTGTTCAAGGGAAGTAATGACTTCCAAAGGTAGCTACAACTTCCAAGTGTAAAGGGAGGGATAAACCTCCAAGAGGAAGATACAATCCTCCAATATCAAGAGAGATTTGAACTCTCCATCCTTACCCCTTCCTTCCACCTAAGAATATACAAGAGATAATAAAACTTCACATTAAATCATCACCATCAACCAACCATCACATAGAACCTGATAATGCTTCCTGAGACTTCTTCAATTTATACAATTATTCAATTCTTGGAATACTCTGATCTTGTAGATAATATTATTCAATTTATTCTCTGAAACTTCTCCAAGTTTCACTCCTTGGATCCTCCCCAAAAAGAACTTATAGAGAGAATGGTAGACCTTGTTCAATTCTAGTTTATTCAGGAGATGAAACTTGTACAGGATGCCCCACACTCAATATTTAACATCAGATTCTAAAACTCCCACACACAAAACTAAAGTGCGTAATATTTCCAATGCAATTTTTCCCACATTATTTTAATTCTCGATGAAGAAATTATGATTGTTTTACCCGGAACACCTATTTATTGACTAGCTTCGGGACTAGTCACAAACCCTATCTTCCACAGAGTGTATCTCCATAATTATAGCGAATAAAGAGCTGAACGTTTTACCATAGGTACCTTAATATTTATTCTCAATACCATAGCAATTTCACAATCTGAATCGTTCTAAAAAAACATTTATAGCAAAAATGGTAAGATGACCTGAAAATAACATACCTTAGAACACATCACCAAAAGACTTCATCCTCTCTTGAAATCCAACCTTCTTTACTTCTGATTTCCTATGAAATAAGACTTGTGTATCAAATGAATGTATAATGATATTTATTTATACTATTTATGTCACTTCCTTTTAACATTAGGGCCAACCTGACACTTTCTTATTTTGTAATTGTTTTCTTTAATTATCTTCAAGGCCTACATGTACTTACTTCTTCAATTCACTTTGTCATATTGAAAAATTCATTTCTCCTCAACCATGAGGATCCACATGATGTGCCACATACCACCAGAAACAACATGATGTATACTATCCATCCATGGGTTTTGTATATGCATGTGCATTTTCCTTCATGTCCAAATACCTTCATCAATCTTGCGGTCCAAAACCCATGACTAGGGTTGACATCAATGACAACAACCAATATTCCAACAAACCAAAGGAATCACATGTATTAGTAGTGAAGAGGATTTTCAGATATCTCAAAGGAATAGAAAAGTTTGGGCTATGGTATCCAAAAGGAAAGTATATATCACTAATTGCCTACACAGACACAGATTGGACAGGTTGTATTGATGATCGACGAAGCACTAGTGGAGCAACGTTCTACTTGGGTGAGTGTTTAGTATCATGGCTGAGCAAGAAACAATCATCACTATCTCTATCTACAACCGAGGCAGAGTATATTGTAGCAGCAACATGTTGTAAACAGATTCTTTGGATGAAACAAACTTTGACAGATATATAGGTTGAGTATGATGAGCCCATTCCAATATATTGTGATAATACAAGTGCCATCAGTATCTCAAAAACTCGGTGATGCACTCCAAGACGAAGAACATTCCAATCAAGTATCACTTTCTACAGGAACAGGTTGCAGAAAAGAACATCATAGTTGAGCATGCGGGCACAAAAGAACAAGTGGCAGACATCTTTACAAAACCACTTCCACGGGAAGCCTTTGAATATCTTCACCAAAGAATTGGATTTATTTCTACTCCAAAATGAATTCTTTTCGAATTATTATCTTATATGTCTTAGATGTACATGAGGAAGCACCATAAGAGGACAGTTCAGTCAGGGGCATCAACCTCGGATGGAAAGATACCTTTTCCATCGATGAAAGAGGGGGAGAGATTTATCAGATGTAGAGGATAGAGGCATGGTTCCAGGGGGAGATGATTTATCAGATGTATAGGACAAAGGCATGGTTCCAGGGGGAGTATGAGTGATATGATTTCAGTGTTGCATCAGAGTGTTTCCATCAATGCCAAAGGGGGAGATTGTTGATTAAGGTTGGTTTTCATTGATTTCAACCCTTGAAGAAAGCCCCATAGCACAAAGGTTTGGGTAATGGACTCAAGATTGTTTGATGTAAAGATGATTGATTATTGTCTTGTCATGGTTGATAAGAAGTAAAGATGGATGAACTCCAAAGTGATCCCCTTATGGTGAAATCCCTCATAGGAAGACGCTTTGTGGAGTAAGAGAACCCATTATTAATTGTGGAATAATGAGATGAAGGAAAACGAATTTTTCAGGTAAACTATACCAGATGTATAGTGCTTGTCATACCATTTCTGGTGGTATGTGGAACATCACATAACTCCTCACGGTTAGAGAGTTATGGCCATGAGAAGTTGGAGACCCCAAGTTGTGGTAATGGACCCAAGTTTGTTTGATGGATAATGGTATGAGTTATGATATATTTTCAGATAATACTATTCTATATGGATAGTACATGTCATTCCATTTTTTGTGGTATGTGGAACGTCACATGACTCCTCACGGTTTGAGAGTTATGGCCTTACGAAGTTGGAGGACCCTCATATGTAATCTAGAAGCCCCAAAAGGTCAAACTAGTCAAAGTTGTTTAAGATATTTTAAAAGGTAAATAATAAAATGAAGTAATGAGTGTATTATAATTAAAAGTGAATACAAAATAAATTGTTTCAATAATAAATTTGATGGAGAAATTAGAAGTGGGCTAACCCTAAAATAAGGAAAGTGGGGCCAAGTGACCTAGAAGATGTTTTTAAGGAAGCTACTTGGACAGTATAAATAAGAGGCAAGGCTCTCCCATTTCAATCACACTTGAGAATATTGAATAACTATAAGTGTATGAGGTAACCAAAGGATATCTAAGCTGAAATTCCAAGGAAAGTGAAGAAAATAAGGCCGAAATGCAAGGAAGGATAAATTCTTTTGATGGTGCTTTCTAAGGTATGTTATTTACATGTCATCTCACCATTTTCGCTATAACATTTTTTCTATAATGATTCATATCATGAATTTCTATTCCATTTGGAAAACATATCCAAGAATTTTTGGTAAAAAATTCATCTTTTGGGTCGTTGTATTTTGGGATTTACACTCCGTGGAAAATAGGGTTTGTGGCTAGTTCTGAAACTAGTCAAAAACAGGTGTTTCAGGTAAACATGTCATAACTTCTTCATAACAAATCCAAATTCAGTGAAACAAAATGTGTTGGTTAGGGTACAGTCTGTAGTATTCTTTGCAACTTTTTTAGATCACTTCCACAAATATTCAGTGCGATACACTCTCTACAGGGTCTCTCTCTAGAATAAGTCAAAATTCAGCAAGGTGTGTCATTTTTGCTATAACTCCTTTTTCTGAGAGGTTCCAAGTAGTGAAACTTGGAGGAATTGCATCAAACACACTGGAGAACATTGTGTATCCATTTCATATCTTTATACATTACAGGTACAAAGTTATGATTACTTCAAGTTAGAGTTGTTGACTAATCCAAAACTAGGCATGTGAGACTAAGGAAAAGTTTGATGAAAATGTTAGTCTCTTGTTGTTAAAGTTAAGAAAGGTTTGCAAGAATGTGATCATATACACCAGGTCTATTATAGAGCTACAAATCAGATTTGGATGATGAAATTGATGAGCGATTTTGGTTGAGGTACATGTTGAGTACATGGTTGAGAGAAGTAGTTGATGAGTTGGCACATACATGAGGTGTATAGTTGATGATGTTGGTGCATATTGATGAGTAGTTGACACATGAATGGTACATACTTGGTACATGGTTGGATGCAATTTTTTATGGTACACGTTGATTACATGTTATTTTGTATAGGGTGGTGCATGGTTGATGCACCTGTTTATGGTACAAATTGATTACAGGTTGAGGTACAGGTTGATGCATGGTTCAGATTTATTGGTACAGGTTTACAACGATATATCTCACATTGACAGGTTGACAATGGTTCCATTATTCTACTTCTACTTTAGGGTGGCAGGACAGGGCAAGGACAGGTGGTTGGAGCCACCTTCTGGTTGTAGCTGGAGAACATAGGGGGTTGTAGCCTCCTTCTGGTTGTAGCGAGAGAATTGGGGAGTTGGAGCTTCCTTTAGGTTGTAGCCTGAGAAGCTAGGGGGTTGGAGCCTCCTTCCAGTTGTAGCTGGAAAATAAAGGAAGTTGGTGCTTCCAATGAATGTAATTCTTCAAGACATATAAGAAAAAAAATTCAGTGGTTTTCTCTCGATTTAGGTTTCCACATAAAACAATGGTGTATTGTGTATGTGTATTATTGTTCATTTGTTCATTGCTTATTTACTCTGCAGTTATTCGATGATAATGCTTCATTGATATAACACTTGGATTATATGGTTAAAAAGGATTAAATTTCTCTATTAATGATTCACCCCCATCTTAGTAATCCAACAACAACAACCTCTGTGTCTCAAATTTTCTTGTATCAGGTCGTCAAGCTTCATGGCATGTCGTATTCTATTGTTTCTAATCGGAACCCAACTTTCACCAGTAATTTTTGGCATGAAATGTTCAAGCTATAAGGCACCCAACTGCATCTCAGCACAACTTACCATCCCCATACTGATGGTCAAACTGAAGTTGTCAACAAGTGTTTTGAAACATATTTGAGGTGTTTTGCATCAGAAAATAAAAATCAGTGGGTTCAATGGTTACCACTAGTTGAATGGTGGTAAAACACTTCATACCATACAACTACCCACATGACTCCTTTTAAACTAGTATATGGAAAAAATACACTGTCATTTTTCTCATATTTACCAGGTATCTCGAAGGTTCAGGTGGTTGACCAAATGCTTACAGTTTGAGAGGCTATTCTTCGTACCCTCAAAGAGAATTTGGTCATGGCCCAGAATCACATGAAGCAAAAAGTAGATCAAGGTTTCTTTGAACGTCAATTTATAGAAGGGGATTAAGTGTTTCTTCAACTACAACCTTGCAAGCAAAATTCCCTCAAGGCTGACCATTGTCAGAAACTAGAGCCCAAATTTTATGGTCCTTATACCATTCTCAAGTGTGTGGGATAGGTAGCCTATTAGTTAGCTTTGCCCAGTCATTCTAAGCTACATCCTATTTTTTTCTTAGAGAAGGTGATTGGAACTAAGTTCCAAACTCAAACCAACCTTACCGAGTTGGATGAAGAAGGCTCCATTTGGCTACATTCAGAAGCAACTTTGGACCCCCGTGAGCGTCGCCTATGTCAACGATCCATCAAGGAAGTGTTATTCCAGTGGAAAAATACAACCCCAACAGATGCCACTTGGGAACCAACTACCATTCTAATGTAATAAAGGTCAATATTAATAAGGCATAGTAATAAGGAAGAATAAGTCGAATGTAAGAAGACCTAATAGAAGCTTCCGCTTCTAGAAGGATATTCCTCTAGATGGTTATTTTGATAGACATATTTAGTATAAATAGGAGTTGAGGGTATGAGAACGATTGTCTTGGATATTATTGTAATAGAGCTCTAATCGACTGGAGGCTTCCCCCTCGAAGAGGTAAGTGAACATTGCTCTCAGTAATCGAAGTGATCTTCTGGTGTTATTCTGTTATAATTTCAGTATTATTGTGGTGTTGTTCTGGTTATGTTGTTGTTCATCTGCTATTTCTATCATTTTATTTTTTTTCTACATACTTTTTATATCTGGAATATTACAAAAATTGTTCCCATAACATACCCCCTTGCATTTGTCTCCACTTCGAAAGGCTTATAGAAATAATCCAATGCAATAACTAGTGATTGATTGATCTTTCATTATATCTCATCAAAATATTTATGTTCATTCTTTCCCCATTAGAATCTCTTACCACTGGTTGTTATGACACGGAGTGGTGTAGCTACTATTGAAAGGATGCTATAAACTTTCATTTGTATTGTGTTTCCCCAACAAGTATCCTAACTTTAGTGACATTAGTATTAATTTTCCACTTGATTATCATCTTCATATTTGTAGGATATATCTTTTGTTCCCATTCACCAATCACATACCCTAAATACAACAATTATTCCTAAGAAAACTCATATTTATTAATGGTAGCAAAAAATTGATGCTTTTTCAGAGTCTCTAACACCTAAATAAGATGTGATATGTTGTTTTCCTAGGTAGATCTATAAACCAATATGTCATCCAAACACACTATTACAAATGAGTCTAAATAGGGATGCAATATCATTCATAAGACACATAAATATAGCTAGTGAATTACATAAAACAAAAGGCATGAGAAAACATTCATATAGACCTTTCCTTGTCTTGAAGGTGGTATTCCAAGTATATTCTTATTTAATGAATACTTGGTGGTATCTCGATTTGATATCCATCTTGGTTAGGTACTTGGCTTACTGCAATTGATCTAACAAATTATCAATCCTAGGTAGAGGGTACCGATTCTTGAGTGTGATCTTGTTCAAATATTTGTATTCAATGCACATTCACCAATTCCCATCCTTCTTGGGTACTATGATGATAGGTGACCCACAGGGTGAGATACTTGGTTGAATAACTCCCCGCTTCAACAATTTCCACAACTATTTCTTCACTTGATTTTCTTTGAGAATAGACTCTGTTAAAATACAATAGAATCAATATCAACATGGAATACATTTTATTAATATGATACAGGTATAAATACATGGCATTGACCTTTGGAATCATCTTCCAAGAGGTCTCTTGGAATCCTAATGACAATTCCTATTCACTTGCCTTTTCATATTCCTTATCAAGTGAATAATACTATAACACTAATGAATTAGTTTTCCAACATCCCCCTCTTAATTCAAAGGGGTGTATGTGATTCCAAGAAAGGATTTGAAATATGGAAGTGAAAACTACCAATAGATGAGTGTGCTCTCTGAATATGGTGGTTTTGGGATGGTCAAAAACCAAATGGCCAACAAAAGATAATTCCTTCTACTAAATCGTGGTTTAAGTAATACCACAAACTCTAGAACTTCGCTCTAAGTCATTGGTTCCCATAATGTTTCCTAATTTATTTAGAAGATGGTATCTTCTACTAATTGGAATGACTCTCAAATGTTGGTTTAAAGATGAACACAAACTATTGTTTGGAAAAAGTTATAAATGGTGGTTTAAGGAAGACCAAAAACCAAATCATGATGATGGAATATGGTTATGAACTTGTCTCACTTGTTCTTGCTTGATTGATAGGACTTCAAAACATGAATCTTGACTATCAATCACTAATATTATTTTTGAAATATTGTGTAACCGCAAAGAATATTCTTATCCCCTTTTGTGGATTGCTCAAATCCTAAATGTAATATGCGAATTAAGAAGTCGCCCCTAGGTAAATTAAAGTGGTTCTAACTACCCAGAAAGAGAAGTTGGCCCTGCCAGTGAAGAGACACCTCCTTTCAATGCTTTCCAGTTTGTATAAATAAAGGAAGCTAGCACCTAATTTTTTCACTCACTCAGCTCACTCATCTAGTGTGCAATTATTGAAGGAAGTTGTAGTTACTAGTTTCCGTAAGAAGGAAGAGAGAGAGAGGTGAATTTCTTAGGAGAGGATATTCTCTAGTGTTTGGTTTATTGTCTTGGCATTGGATTGGCTATGGTTCTTTGATTATTTTCTGGTCTAGCATCATGGTAGTTTGTCTCTTGTAGAGAGAGAGTTATTTTGGTATTGTACTTGGTTATTGAATCTATATTAAAGAAGTTTTGTTGGGTTTTATTCCCCTTGAGGGTTTACTCTGTGATCTTATTTCTTTCAATAAGATCTTTATTATGTTGTTGATATAACTGTAATAATTACTATTGAACCCGAGATTAATAATAACAACTTAAGCAAGAAACTTAACAACTATCCCCTTGTCAGATACAAGGTGAGAAGATGAAAATATTTCCACTGCAATATGTGTTAATACTCAAGAATGAATTCTTCGGCATGACTGATATATCATCTTGAGTGTTGATGGCCATTTCTAATAATTGATCCACCCATAGTGATTCTTTACTCTTGCATATTTCTACTAATTCTATTAGAATACACTAGAATGGGGATCGGCGTGGAATACAATTTATTAATATGACACATTTATAAATACATGATCTTGACCATTGGATTCATCTTCCATGAGGTCTCTTGGAATACCTATGATAATTCACATTCCCTTGAATTTTTGTATTCCTTATCAAGTTAATAATTCCATAAACCTAATAGATTAGGTTTCCAATAGATTGTCTATACAACCCAATATTCGGTAATGGGAAGTTAGGAAAAAATTGTATCTCATGCTCCACTTCCCTCTTAGGTGGAAACCCTTCAGGCTCCTTAACACTCCTATGTATTCCTGCAACAACTACTCCATTTGTTGTTTCTATTATTTTCTAGTTCCCTCCAAGGATTCATTTACTCTTATCAATTCATCCCCTAGTTGAGTCTCTCTTAATAAAATAAATACACACTTCTTACTAGAACCAATCAACTTTTTGTCTTGGATATCAGTTACTAGAGAGATATTATTTGCCTTTGTGTGTGTTTATCATGAAATACTTCCCATCCTTGATGTGGTGCTATTGTTTTTCTCTCTACATGAATATCACATCCCTCATATACATGTAGGGTATTCCAAACACTACACCACAAAAATCAAGGGGTACTACATCTAACTACATTTCATCAATAAAATATGCACTTATCACAAACTAGAGCTTACACTATTTAATGACTTTGATCACTACATCCTTATTCACCCATACCAATGGATATGGGATTAGATGATCACAAAATTCCAACCCAATATTGTTAAATATATCATATGCTATGAGGTTGGCATATGAGCCGAAATCGAATAGAGAATCTACCTTGGTCTCTTTGATATAAATATTAATGTGGAAGAGTTTTATCATTTCCTTCTCTTTCTTGTGATGAAGGTTTCCGAGATTCACCTCCTTTTGCATTGGAGTGAAAACAATATTATCATCCACATCTGATATTATCTCTATGATGACTCCATGTTTTGACCATTTTCTCCTTGATCCAAATCTCTTTTTGAACATGGGAATCATACAATCCATACCACTATTATCCCTTTTTGAAGGTATTATCAGGTTTCTTCTATCAATTTTCTATGGATCAACAGGTATGTGTCATATTCATTTTGATGCTCTTACGATGATTTTATCCTTAATCGAATGAGAACAATCCATTTACACTTGTATTTTATTTGAAATAGGTTGAAAATGCAATCTAACCCTTGATCTGTCCCTCGATCCAATACTTGATCTGGCCCTCGATACGAAAATCAGAGCATAATAAGTTTGTGGGTTGGTATATCGGCGGGCCTTTCCTAGAGAATGTGAAACATGGGTTTTGTACCTATTTGAACCCTCCAGCTATGGGTCTCACTACATTTTGATTCGAATAGTTGTGTTTAGCCTCTATTTTGAGTGCATGCGTTTGCTAGAAGATGATGTTTGTTACTAGTTGTTAATGATTTTCTGTTGTAGGAGAGTGTTGACCCTTTCAGTGGTCAACCTATCAGTTATATCTAAACTCTATAAATACTAGAGGTCTCTCAGAATGAGAAAAATAATGATAATATAGCTATTGTACTGAATTTTCCCCTATAACTCAATTCTAATATTAATACAATCTGATGCATTGAGATGGTGTTTGTTTCTTAAGTTGGAGTAGTACTACGACTACCTGGGAGAGCCACCAGTGGTCTGTGTGTTTTGTTAACTTGTTGTATAGTCATATTTTTATATATAACTCTCTTGTGCAGGTTTCTTATTTAAGTTGTGTTTCCTTATCTGGCTTCCAGGTTATTTGTAATTTTCCATAGCTAGACATATACCTGTGCATCCTCTTATGTATAACTGTCTTATGTAGTTATTTACTTAGGTTTGTTTCATTTCCATATACATGCTCCTGATCATCTCATTGTTCATACACACATATCTTTCTTTTCTCATTCACATATGTTGTATTTTACTTTGCAGACTAGTCATCTAGAAAGTGTACATAACATTCATCTATGACTCATTTAGTTTTGATTTAAATTAATCACTCTAGGGCTGCATAGATTATTATCTATGTGTATCTCTGTGTTAGTCTTAGTGTGGTATGACAGTTGCTAATTTCAAATCTCTTTCAAATAATGTTTATATAATATGTTAATTATAAGGATATGTATTTAATCAATTGATATTTCTCTAATGGCGAAGTTTTCTTTAGATTGTTTTATCTCTACTTTACACATCTCTGTAGAAGTCAGTATTGCATGCATCCCATTTGAATTATCAGTAGTTTTAATATGCCATTGTGATACAATTCACCATCGTAGATAGAACCATTATATTTAGATGTCATAATTTTCCATCGTAGATATAAATGATGTTGTATTCCTTCTTCAACAAGATAGTATGAACTAGATGATGTTGTTTGCTTTTAGTTAGTAAGATCAGTGTAATTATATGGTTTATCTTCTGTAGAATAAAAGTAATTGTGAGTTCTTGAAAAGATGATTTAAGAATAGAGTTCACTTCGAAGAGTTTCTTTTAAGGAAGGATAGCTTGTTTCTATTCAAGAATTGCTTACTTAGCGTAATGAGCTTATTGTTCATAGTCATAGATTGCTCTGTATATTTAAAATAAAGTTCATTGTCCAAATAGAGTTCAATTTGTTTATAATCTTATTCTAAAAATAGAATTGTAACTTGAATATAGGTCCCTAGGATAAAACATCTTCTTTCCTAGTTAAACCCACTTTCAAAATATCGTAAGCAGTTAATCCTCGCCCTACCTTGACTCATACTGTGTCACAACTCTAAGTTTACTTACCCTGGTCGATAATTTAATTGAGGGAAATTAAAGTAAATATTTTACCCATCACTCTACCTATTTGTATGAATCCTTTAATAGAAGGTTCTTTTTGGCATCCTTCTTATGATTATTTGTATTCAACTATGGATGTAGCTTCCAATGATTGTCTTCAATTTAACCATCAATATTTCAATGGTTGCATTGGTTATTTGGATTATTTCATTGATGTGAAGTGGCTAGTTTCTTCTTGTATTTTCCTCTGTACTTATTCTTCCCCTCCTTGGAAGCATCTTGGTGGTATTTATGTTTAGAGCCACTTGGATGTCCTTTCTTATGGCTTATGTTCTCAAGATATTGTGCTTGCACATAGACCTCATCAACGGTCCTCAATTTGAAGTGAATCACTTTATTTTGAAAATGACTATGTAGAACCCCCAAATACTTCAAGTGTGCATCTAGGCTCTTGGGAGAGATACCCAAAATGATCGCCATCTTTCTATATTTGATGGTGTTCTCTTGCACACTCTACCCTTGCCTCTTATTGAAGTGATGTGAATGGATCCAATGGTTCTCTACATACTCAATAGGGTAGAGCTAGGACTTGATTATGGTTTTATAATCCTTCAACTTAGTTACTATTGGATCACCCTCTATCCTGAGTGTCTCCATGTGGATTTCCCACTATGCTAGTGCACGACCCTCTAGTTTTAGTTGGGAAAATGATTTCTTTTCTCTTCATCTATATTATGGACACCAAAATAAACTTTTAACTATTGCAACCTATGATTCAACTTAACAAAATTGATCTCACCTTGGTAGGGTTTGATTTCCACTTTGTCTTCCATTTTGACTAGTGTTTTTGAAGTAGTGATGGCACTGGAACTTGATTTCTCTTTCTCAGACTCTTTTCTTGAATCGTTTTCTAGGTCTTCACTCTCTCCTAGTTTTCATCATATCCAACATCTGATTTAGATCCACCAACCTTCTGGAAATGTCCAAATTTTTTTCTAGAGCTGCATGAGGAGGAATATGTTACGAGAGTATCAAAAACTTGCTCCTCCAGCATTGACAATCTCTTTTCTGCTATATCCCAAGGATTTTTATGAATAGACTCATCTTCCATGGCCAAGGTTATATGACTTCCTTTCTAAGCCAATTTCTAGATCCTACAAATTTCCACAAATTCCCTAAATAAAAATATTCTAATACCAATACAATCTGTAAACTACCATGTATATTCAACTAGAACAGTTCATCACAACATATCTTGTAATATTCTGAAATCTTAGATTATGCAAATCATTTACTTAGATCCTAGATTAATTATTACAATATTAGTGCTCAAATTTATGAAAAAATTAAACTTGAAATGAAAGAAAAAGAAAATAAAAATCCATATTCACCATTGAACATAATATTTATCCCGGGAAACTTGATACGATAGAAAACATAGCCAGAAGGTGAGGCCTATGCTCTACTCTATTTTCTTCAGTTATGAAAATGCAAATGCAAAGAAAGGGGATTCTCTCAAATACCACTCCTAGATGATATTATTAGTTAATATGGAACACGTAAAATCATAAAATAATGGAATTCCCTCTATTCCTAGCAGCCCAATATTTAACATAGCTTGATAATCAACTAAGGTTGGGGTTTTTGCATCCTCAACCCTCAATTAGTGATAAGGTTTTGGACCTTCTAGAATATTACTTAAATTTTACAAATAGATAACCGCACATGTGTGACTAATGGGGGATTACATGGCATCCAATTGTACCATGGTGGTTAATAAGGTAGGTCAACTTACGGGAGGCATAAATTCAACATACGAGCTCTGATTGAGGTTATTTTCACACCGTTGTAAATGTATCAGTGTGTAGAATAGTGTTAAGAGGTTGTGAGATATAATTGCAAATATTTGACCCCAAAACACTCTGTATGATATCTCAAAATGGATTTGGAAGGTTCTGGACCCCAACTATCCAAACTGGGACCTACCACTAAAATGGTCCTTGCAAGACAATTCCTCCAATTTTTCCATTATGAAAGTACCAAGATAGATGAAAAATTATATAATTATCCATTATGGATCATACCTCCCCTTTTAGGCATGAATTTAGTTGCCAAATTATTTTACTAACTAAGGTAAGGAAATTGTTCCTTCACCTTCTCCTTGGAGTAACATTTTTCTTTTCCTAGAAGTTGTCCTTTCAACCTCATTTGCGAAAGGTCATGCTACTCATGTCTAGAATTTATAGAATTCTTCAAAAAACTATATCTTCTACTAACTCTACTTCAAATTTTCATGTTAATTCCTCTATGGTAGGTAGAAACTACACCTCAATTTCTTGATGCAACATGTAAATCTCATAAAGTTTCATAATATCCACATTCACATATGAGTAATCGTGCATATATGGGGGTAAACATAGTCTGTAGGAATTATCAATCACCTTATCCAATACTTCAAAAGGACCATACCACAAATCCTTGATATTATTACTAAGACCCTATAGTATTTCCTTCTTCAGTTGTAAACAAACTCTATCCTCCACTTTGAAGGATTTCTCAGTTCTATGTTGATCATTCTAGGCTTTATACCTTTCCCGTGACCTCTTCAACATCCATTATACTTGAAAATGAATCTGCCTAATATTTTCAACAGAATTTGGTGATTTCAATTCTTCTCCTACAATGTCTTCCCTCACTTCTCCTTCCTTTCCATAGACAACATCCAAGGGTGAAGGTGGAAAATACCCAAGGAAAGTTTCAAAAGGGGACTTACTAGTAGAAGTATGGACTTCTTTGTTATCAGAGTGTTGAATGTAGATCATATTTTCATCCTAGGTTTTCAGATGCTCTTTATTGTAACCCCTCAAAATCTGTACCAAAGTCTCATTGACTGCTTTTGTGTTCCTATTTGTCTATGGATGGAATGTTATATATCTCTTCAAATTCATTTCCATCCTCTCCTAAAGTGTAGTAAAAAAGGAACTAAGAAATCCGGTATCCTTATCTAAGATGATGTTCTTTGTTATCCAAAAGTGCACCCAAAACTATTAAGAGAAAATTTTTGTTTCTTCTTTTCCTTTGATGGTCTTTTTACAAGGCATAAGACTACACATCTTACTAAATCTATCAACTACCACAAATAGATAGTCATGTCCCTTCCCGATTGTTGGAAAACCACCCACAAAATTCATGGAAATGATTTCCCAAGGATGATTGGGTATAGTTAAGGGATGTGATAGACTTTGATTCCTATTACCAATTTTGTTGGTACAACAAAGAATGCATCCTCTAGTATACTGAGCTACATATTCTTCCATTCTGGGCCAATACACATACCTTTATAATTTAGCAACCGTCTTCCCAACACCAAAATTTCTAACAACCTTGGAGATGGAAGCCTCTTTAATAAGCTACAATATTTCACCTTTAGAAACATAGAACTTGTCTAGCTTGTAGAGAGACCCATTCTAGAGATGATAGTCAGCCTTACCATCACATTCTTGTACAAAAATTTCATCTTGTAGTTGATGAAACACCCTTTTAAATTCCTATTCTTCTATGTATGCCTCTTTGTTATTCAAAATCATAGGTATTCCAATAGAGGATGAACACCTTCAATAACCACTCACATAACCATATCAAATATCAACACAACGATATTTTTAAGTGGTAAAACCCCTGTGGGGAACATCCACGGACCCAACCAACATGGCCACTTGGAGGAATTTATTCATGTAAAAAAAAAACATTACATATATATTTACAAGAGAGGTTCTCATAATCTATCATCGACAAATGACCCTCCATCCTCTTTAAATAGAGATAATGGACCAATCAGGTGTTAATACATGGATAAATGTAGTCATTAAAATCAACAAGAATATGATATGTCGGATCACTCTATGTTGGGAACATATCATGACTTTTGTATTACATAAATACAAATGTATACTAATGCATATTAAAGAGACAAACTAATAAACACACTTTTAATTAATGAAACATTAGACCAAGCTGATATTAACTAACTCCTAAGTGCCTAAATATCCTAACTTCCCTCCTTAAGAACAACTTGTGATGGGATTGAAGGATTTACAAAGGAGATACAATAGGAGAAGGAAGGAGGCATCAAAGCCTATCCCCCTTTAATGACAACTTCTTGAACTCCTAACATAGATTGAATTTTGGAAAACTTTGCTTCTATACGAGAATTTGTGAAAATGTCTACAACTTGATCTTCTGTAGGGAAAATGAATACTTCAATAACTTGATCATGAATGAGTTTTAGATGGAATTGCATGTGTAGCTCAATGTGTTTTATGTGTTGATGTTGAGATCAATATTTGGGGAGCTTGATGGAATTGTGATTGTCACACTAGAGGGCTTCTGGATGCTGTGTTAAGCCTTAAATAGTGGCACATTACCCCTTAATTGGGGCATATTACATTAGTATTGTTATTTTATTTATGTCGGATTGGGTCCATTAGTTGTAATTGTACCTCCTAGTCTCCTGTATATACCAAGGAGACCTTTTGATTTGGAATCATCTTATATTTGGGAATTCATATGATGTATAAGGAGGTTTCCCCATCGAAGAGGATTATTATATGAATTTATCTATTTTTCAAGGTGTTGAGTACTTATTATGAGGTTTTTATTCTATTTTGATATTTCGTTCCTAACATTTAGTATCATATCTCAAGGTCTTGGAGTTTTCCTGTTGCATCTGCGACACCTTAAAATATTCTCTATAACTTTGTTTCTGCGAAATTTTAGAAGGAACACCTTGGGGGATATTTAGTAGATGGATCATAGTAATTGTGGTAAAAATATTATCTTCTGGGGCTTTATACCTTCAGAGATATAGCATGTGGAATATCGGGTTCCTGAATCATCCTGAATTACATCATCACAAAATTTTTACTACAATTTTTTCGTTGTGACGCTTCAGACCATGAAATGTGGAAAATATTCATAGAAACTAGCAAGGTATCCATGTTAAAAATTCCAGCTTCTAGTTCATCCTAATTTTCAAGATACACCCTATGTAAGATAGGGTAGCTAACTAGTTCTATTAACTAGTCTCAAACATGCGTTCTAGGTAAAACAATGATATCTTCTTCAGTGAGCATCCAAATTAAGTGTGACCAATTGCATTGGAAATTGGATAGTTTGTAGTATTTATGGTGCAAGTTTCAGAATAATATATCATATATTGTGCACTTGGAACTCTTTACAAGTACGCTCTTCTAGAAAGGACAAAAATAAGCAAGGTGTGGGGAAGTCTCCATAACATCCACTTGGAACACCCAATTTTGATAAGACCTATGGAATTGTAGAGAGGAAATATCAGTGAAGTACATAAATAAATTTTAGACCTATAAGGGACAAAATTGTAAAGATACAACATAATAACGGTCGGCTAGTAGAATAACCTCCAAATCAGGGTTTAAAAGGTTCATTATGTTTTTTGGAAATTTACATATATTTTGACTAGAAGATCCAATTGGGGTGATTCAAAAAGTAGAATAAAGTGGGGTAAAAGGAGTATCACATAAATTTGAGAGACACTTAGGGATTGTTTTAGGTACAGAAGTGTTCCAACATCTCTAAACGTAGGAGATGTCATTACTAGTTAGTACTACAACCTATGGATTGTGTAGTTCTTCCATGTACCTAGAGTATATTAGAAGGCCCTTTTAGAACGGTTTCACATTAGAAAAAAACTAATATGGATTTGATCTCCCACATACCTAGCATATATTGGGAGACCCCCTAGAATCCTGAGATTTATTGAGTAAACCTTTTGGTCATATTGTTTCTATAGTACATCGAGAACAACACTCGGGGAGATCACTTTCTAGTACCTGGGTAGTCGGATAGTACATCTAAGGTAATGGTCAAGCCTCATTAGTTAGTGACCTGAGATAATGGGCCAAGTACTATTGTTGGACCCTAAATGTACATCAGATGCTATAGCACTTGACACTCCCTTTTCTATGAGGAAATCTACCTAATCCAATTAGGAATTCCTACCTTGCAGTGATACTTGGCCAACATGCCACCGAAAAAGGTAACTTCTACACCAAATAATCCTTCAGACAAACCTACTTGGAATCTTGATGAAGGTGAAGAAATGCATAGGGACATAAATGATTTATAAAAGGAAGTAACAAAAGATGAACTACAAGGGATGATGGATTCAACTAAAGCTAATATGGAAGCTATAATGGATACTAAGATGGATAGTTTAAAATGAGAGATCATGGAAGGATTGAAAACTGTTCTAATAGAGAGGCCAGGTCTAAAAGTGGTAATGTATCCCATGAAATTCTTGATGAGTACAAAAGGAAGATGAATCAATATTGGAGAAACTCCAACTTTGGGTTGAAGACCAACCACTTTCCTAACATTGATATGTGGAAGTTTGATGGCAAGGATCGAATCACATGGATACTTTAGATGGAGTAGTTCTTTGATCTCCATGATGTGCCACACACACAAAAGGTACGAATTTCATCTTTATATTTAGAACCCAATCAATTTATGTGGTATCGATGGCTTTTTTCTCACAAATCACTTGTCACTTATACAATTTTCATGGAAGAAATGATAACACAATATGAGGATACAAGGAGCAATACCTTCATTAGCAAATTGATAAATCTCAAGAAAAATGGTTTAGTTGAGAATTTCCAAAGATTGAATATAAAGGTAACAAATATTCCATATGAGCACTTGATTAATGTATTAATAGGAAATTTAAAGGATAACATTCAACTTGAGGTTCACCTTTGGGAACCCAAATCATTGGAGAATGCATTCAGGGTGGCGAGAAATGTTGAAAGTAAAAATATGGCTATGGATACTAGAAGGACCACTCTTAACATCTATCGAGAGAATAATGTTTCTTCTTCTAAACCACCTCAAACTATAAGGTTGACACCTCAACAATTGGAGGAAAGAAAATCAAAAGGTTTATGCTTTAATTGTGGCAACAAGTATAGTAAGAGACATAAGTGTGGTGAGAATAAATTATTCTACATAGATTGTGAAGAGGAAGAAGAAAAAGAACCATCTAAAGAAGAAGATATTTCTTCTGAAGATTTGACTCCCACCATATCATGTAATTCATTGGATATAATTACCACTCCTCAAACCCTCAAGATTGAAGGATATATCAAAAATAAAAAGGTAATAGTCATACTTGATTCTGGTAGTACTCATAATTTCATTCACTATAAATTAGCCAAAGCTCTCAATTGATTTATATATCCAGTGCCAGAGTTTCAATTAATGATTGCAACTGGAGGAACTATCAATTTCTCAGGAAAATGCCATAAAATAAATCTTACTATGGGGGAATATGTAATGAATAGTCCAATGATTTCTATACCCATAGGTGGTGTTGATGTCGTACCAGGAGTCCAATGATTACAATAATTGGGAACAATGGCCTCTAATTTTCAAGAAATTTTCATAAAATTTCCATTCGAGGGAAAGGAGATTGAGTTAAGATGTATCACAAGAAAACCCAGTAAGGTTATAAGCTTCAATGGAATGAAAAAATTATTGAAAAAGGGGATTCAAGGTGTAATTGTACAGCGATTCTCACTAGATGTTCAAACATCTAAGCCATCTATTCCCATATATCTTCAAGGGATCATTGATAAGCATTCCAAAGTATTTGAAGATATTCCCAGAGGTATTCCACCCACTCGCTATCATGAGCATCATATTCACCTAATTCCTAGGAGTGTTACTACTAACATCAGGCCTTACAGATACCATTATGCCTAGAAGAGTGAAATTGAGCGTATTGTTGAATAAATGTTAGAGGTTGGCATTATTATACCTAGAAAAAGTTCTTAATATGCACCGGTTGTAATGGTACTCAAGAAAGAGGGCTCATGGCGTATGTTTCCATATTATAGAGCCCTCAAAAAGATCACCATTAAATATAAGTTTCCCATGTTGGCATTATTGATTATGTGCTGTCATTGAGCTACTCCAACAAAAAAGAGTCTGAAACAAGTAAGTCCACCAGAAGGTCGGAGCCCCAAATTCCCTAAGTGAATGAAGGCCATCAGATCTGGGAAATACATGGTGAGTGTTGGATGAGGATAGATGAGTCCAATGGTGGTAAACTTTAGCACTGACCACTTTGGTGAAAAGGAGTCTGAAACATGTAAATTTACCCGAAGGCCTGAGCCCTGAAGTCCCAAATTGAATGAGGGATGTTGGATCAAGAATTCAAGTGAAAACTAAATCATCCTATATAGAGTAATGATCCAAAGGAGAAAGAAATATGAAACTTCAGGAGATCTAGATTAGCGAGACCACATAAGTAAGAACACGTGGCCCAATAACATGGTGACAAGTGTCAAGGTATATTTGTAACTTTAGGTATACGAAAGTCATGAATCTAGGTGACACGTGGAAGCCACTTAGTCAGTGCCACATCAAGAGTGACGTCACAAATCACGTCACTCTGATATTACTAACTTTGGGGATTATATCCAGGCCTCTGTTATCATTTAATCGTCGAAGGATGGAATCATGAAGTAATGTTTATCATTGATATAACTCGAGAACATTCTCGATCGTTGATCAAACATAGTGGAAGCATAGAGCAAGCATGAGGTGTTAACCAACAACAAGCAGTCATCAGTACTCTATGACCTATTTGGTAGGTAAACACTCTGGAGGGATTGAACTACTTCAAATTTTGAGTTACCTGTAGTCCCAAAGTGTCAGATCCTAGAAACACGATCTTACCATTTGTCAAGGAGAAATATCCACAGTCAAGATCCTAAAGAACAAAGTAATGTGCATGAATATTAACATGGTAGAGGAAACACGCTTTTGATATGAACCATTGAATGGTGTAGCTACATGGAAAACATATAAACTATACACACTTTGGTGAAATTTAGTCTGGGAGAATTGGAAGGTTATAAAAGAACAAAACTCCTAAAGTTGCAAAGTACTGGAGGAAATGACAACCATCTATCTCACGATTGAATCCCAACCATTGGATAAGGATAAGAAAATTGTGAGAAATGATTCCTTTAAAAGAATGATCAAACCATTGATCTGAAATTATGATCATTGATGAGGATTAAAAACCATGAATTGAAGTTGTTCAAGATGTAACACTCCGAAAGATATTGTTTCGGTGATAACAAGAATTTGGTGAATAGAAGAAAATTTTTGGAGCGCCGAAGCCCGAAGAGCACAGTCCCAACACTGGACATATGGGGGATAAAAATAAAAGGGGGAAAAATTTAGAAGCACAAAATACATGATTCCAACAAAAATCATATAGTAAGATAAGGAGCTTAAAGAGGAATCACAAATGAAGAATAAACCTAAGGTTATGATCCCATGGTCATTTAAACATTGGGTTGAAGGAATCACCTCATACATATTTCATTTTTGTAAACAACTTAAGGTCTGTAGAGTAATTCAATAGAGATTAACACCATAATAATACAGAGAGCCGGTAAAAGCTCGAATATGACCTATTGGTGAACTAGGGATGCAACAGAAGCATGGTAACGATATAATGAGTCGATCCATATATGTGATCAATACATGAGGAAAAAAATTGAATCATTGAGAAAGTTACACGATAAATTAATGAATAAAAGGAAAATATTATTTATGTTAAAATTAAACGAAGATGTACAATG
>JASDQU010102974.1:114999-126505 GCA_032191745.1 Picea mariana
ATATATATATATATATATATATATATATATATATATATATATATATATATATATAATGGATTGAATGAAAATTCATTCTATCAGGTTGGTCCATGTTTACAAGTCGAGTCTTGTTATGAGGGTTAGATTCCTCATTTCTCGCTTGGATCTGAGAACTACAAGTTGGGTCTTGTATCAAAGAGTTGGATCTCTCATATTCAGTTGAAGTTGAAGATATTAAAGGATTGGTTTTATTTGTATTCATTCAAGTTAAATAAAT
This sequence comes from Picea mariana, assembly GCA_032191745.1. Classification (NCBI taxonomy): domain Eukaryota; kingdom Viridiplantae; phylum Streptophyta; class Pinopsida; order Pinales; family Pinaceae; genus Picea; species Picea mariana. The sequence continues at coordinate 115,259 of JASDQU010102974.1, forward strand.
AAAATAAATATATCTACTTTATACAGTTTTTGTTACACATGTTTTTGAATAATTAATTAAGCTTCATTTATCTTATTCAGTTCATTCAGTTAATTCAGTTAATCTATGAAAGTGTGAAAATTAGTAAAAAATTCTATACACTGATTCAACCCCCCCCCTTCCCTCTTAGTGTCAATTGTATATTTCAACAATTGGTATATGAGTGGGTGCCTTCAACACATTTTAAACACTGGAAGGTAGACTATGAAGAAATGGGTGGACAAATGGCTCTCTCCACAAATGAAGCTCCCTTATTTGATGGAACATACTACTATTCATGAAGGGAAGGAATGAAATGGTATTTGAAGTCAAGAGGATCTAGTGTTTGGGATTCAATAGTATATAAACCTTGGTACTCAACTACCTCAAAGAACAAAACCAAATCTGCAAAAGAAGCAAAGAAAAGCAATTCAATATTATTAAAGGCAATCCGGAATGGACTGTTAGACCAAGTCAAAGAAAAGATGGGACACTTCACCTCTGCTAAAGTGATATGGATCCAACTAGAGAATTCTTATCAAAATAAAGAACAAAACAAAGAAATGGAGAATTCCAATGAGTATATAGAACAAAACAAAGAAACAGAGAAATCCAATTAGATTAAAGAACAAAACTCATAAATGGAGAAATGAAATCAGATTGAAGAACAACATACAAATAAAGAGAATTCTGATCAAAATAAATAATAAAATATAGAAGAGGAAAATACCATCAAAGAATTGATGCAAACCCCAGTGATTAGTAGAGAAGATTACTACATCAAGGAATTGATGAATACCTTAGTATTCACTAAATAAAAACTATTATATTTTAAGAATGATGTTATAACTACATTCGAAGTTATTAGTATGGAACCAAAAAATGGTCTATATATTGAATTTACTAAGGATGTTCTTGACCATCTTGAATACACAATTATGTTCACTTTTGGAGAGTTGGAGAAACTTCAAAATAAAGATATCTTGCTACCACAACATTTAGATCAATCTAACCATGAAGAGCATGAACAAAAGATTCAGCTAGAAGACAAAGAAGAACAAATCAAAAGATTGAAGACCGAAGTTGCTAATCTAATAGAAGAAATGGAAGAATTAAAGACACATGAAAATAAAAGAAAATAAGTACTAGAAGAAACAAAATAAATGGACATCTGTCTAATTACTCAACTTGAAGAAACAAAGAAAAATGAAGAATCACAAAAGATCCAATTAACTAAAAAATAAGAATCATGTCACGGGTTGGAATTGGAAGCCATCAACCTCAAAAGGATTCAGCTAGAAAAAAAGGAAGAAATCAAAATATTGAAGAATAAAGTTGTTGATCTAACAAAATATATAGAAGAGTTAAAGACACATGAAAAAACTAACAACTGCACAGAAGTCTTGAATGATATATAAGAAATAGTCATCAATCTAAAGACTCAACTTGAAGGAGATAAGGAAAAAGAAGAATCCTTGAAGATTCAATTGACTAAAACGAAAGAACCATGTCACATGTTGGAAATCAAAGTTATCAACCTCAAAAAGAAGAATGAAAAGACAAAAGAAACTGTCAAATTCTAGAACAACCCATGTATCCTAGATAGGATCTAGAACAATCAAAGATCAGCTAATGACAAAACCAGTCTTGGATACAATAAGAAAGAAGAACGTGGAAAATGGAGCACCATTCAAAAACATGATAAAAGATCATACTCCTCAAAAGAAAAAGGTAGAGTCACAAACCTAAAACAAACCATGAACTTTGTCAAGGAAGGAAGCTATAAAAGTCAAAAACAAGAAACATATCAAAATATAAACATCTCATGTCACAACAGACTCAAGTATGGAAACACCTTCATTGGTTATTGCTTTTCTTGTAATAATTTTGGTCACAAAGCATTGGAATGCAAAAGTCTTGAAAAGAAAAATTCAGGAAGGTCCAATAACTTAATGAGATGTTGGAGGTGCAATTATTTTTTCCACAAAACAAAATTTTGTCATACAATGAGATGTTACAACTTTGATAGGTTTGGTCACAAATCCAAAAACTACAGAAAACCAATAATTCAATCCATGAGAAATAATTCATACAAGTCAGGAAGAAAATATAATGAAGGTTGGAAGAAAAGAAGAAATCACAAGCCTCAAAGAACAAATATATAAAAGAAAGATCCTACAAATAAAATATCTCATGAAAAGGTATGGAGAAGAAAATTTGAAATAGAAAGTAAGAAAAATGATCTAGCACTTGGAAATTCAGAGATTTCAATATGAAATGAATCAAACTCAGGAAAGGAGAGTTCCTGAAGAAGAATATGACACAATAACAGATCCTGATGATATAATGCAGATCAAGAGTACATTAACCAATCAAAGAAAAATGCAAACATAAAATACAAAAGAAGAAAATGAAGAAGTTTCACTTACACATAACAATGACGATAATGATGAATCTTCAATAGGATATCAACCAGAAGAATTGAGAAATGAAAATATTGGAAGTTTTCCAATGTTATTTCCATGAACTACTATATTTCCCCTCAACGAAAATTATGGATAAAAGGAAGGGAAAACATGATTAATAATATGGAGTGCATTAGCCTGGTTAGAAGAGAATTATAGCCTAAGTATCATAACAAACTAAAGCATGTTTTAAGTATTTGAGACAACAATACAAACAACAGATGAAAGGACCAATTCAATCTTATTTCTAAGGGACAAAAGTTGAAGTTGGTTTTTGTAGAGTTGAAGGATTGTGAATAAGATATTAAAATGGTTGAAAAATGGAAATTAAATTAATTGGTATCGATCAATGGTATTCATGTGAAATATCAAAATATCAAGAAGAATAAAGAAACATATCAAGAATATAAGTAAGATTCACACCCTTGTCCTTGAGGATGAAGGAAAATATAGTAAAACCCTACAAAATGATAAAACCTCACGGGGGAGTATTTAATTTGGTCATCAAATGAGGAAGTCATTGGAATAGGCTTAACATACTTGATCACTACAAAAAAAAAATAGTATCAATAAGACTACCTATTTGAACACAAAATCCCAAGAGATTGAGATAACAACTTACACATTCACAGGGGGAGGAAAACAATAAAAATTTAACTCTTTTTCATTGATGTAAAAGGGGGAGAAAAACAATAAAACGAATTTGGTATCAATTTTTGGTATCAGTAATAGGCCAATCCTCCAACCTGAAAATTAAATCAGTGATAGGTGGAGAAAAAGTATTTGTTTTACATATATGTTTCCCTCAATGCCAAAGGGGGAGATTGTTGGAATTATTGATTATGTGTTGTCATTGATGGAAATGTGAGTCAAACATGTAGAATAATTAGAGGAAAAGAAAGATCACCTTAGGGCATAAGAAATTTGTAATCATTGTTGATCACAGTAGGATAAACAATGATCCTATGCTCCTAAAGATCAGGAGAGATAGCTGGGAGATTCTACAAAGAATACAAACACATAATTAGATCATGCAATGTTAAGTTCTTTGTAAATGATGAAGGAAAGATCAGAAGGGAGAATGCATTGCAGAAGTGATATCTGCATTGAAATCCCCACAGTAATTATACAAAATAATCAAGGAAGAATCATGTTCATTGATATATTTCTCAGGAAAATATTGGATAGTCAGATCACAGAGAGTATAGAGCTTACACAGAAGAATCCCTTGTGAAGGATCATGGAAATCTAATCGTCCATTCAAATTTTGAGAGTAATAGGAACCATCATATCAGTTAGAACCATTTATCAAAGCCAAGTGGAAGGATAGTGCAAGTTTTGGACATCGGAAATTTGCCACTTCGACCAAAATTGAACACAAGGTAGAGGCATGAACTCACGTAGTCACAAAATCCCACCAATCATTAAATCAAGGAAGGAATTTGAATGGATTATCGACCATCCTATATATTTTAGTGGAAGGACAGGGTAAGCCACAATATCTCGGAGTCTCAGATTAAACGAACTCATGTAGACCATTGATGTAAGATCTCCTCGAGAGAAAAATGATCCATTGGATTAGGTGGTCAAATATGGCATTGACCTACTCTGACGAAAATGAGTCTGAAACAAGTAAGTTCACCCAAAGGTCGGAGCCCCGAATTCTGAAAGTGAATGAGGGCCGTCATATTTGGGAAATACATGGTGACCATTAGATGAGGATGGGTGAGTCCAATGGTGGTCAACTTCGGCATTGACCACTTCGGCAAAAAGGACTCTTAAACATGTAAATTTACCTGAAGGTCAGAGCCTCAAAGTCCAAAAGTGAATGAGGGACATTGGATCAAGAATTTAGGTGAAAACTAGATCATCTGATATAGAGTAATGATCAAAGGAGAAATACATATGACACAACATATCCATGTCAACAAGACCACATCAGTAAGGACACGTGGCCCAATCATATGGTGACAAGTGTCAAGGTCTAGTTGGCACTTTATGTATATGAAAGTCATGAATCTAGGTGACACATGGAAGCCACTCAGTCAGTGCCACGTCAAGAGTGACATCATAAACAATGTCACTCTAGGATTACTAGCTTTTGGGATATCCAATCCTCTTTTATGATCTAATCGTGGAAGGTTGGAATCATGAAGTAACGTTAATCATTGATCTAACTCGGGAGAATTCGGGAACATTGATCAAACATAGTGGAATAATAGAGTAAGAAAGAGGTGTTAACCGAAAATAAGTGGTCATCAATACTTCATGAGCTATTCGGTAGGTAAACACTCTAGAGGGATTGAACTACTTCAAAGTTTGAGTTACCCAGAGTCTCGGATTGTCAGAGCCCCAAAATAATATATGACCATTCATCGATGAGGAAGATAAATGGTAAATATCCTAAAGAAAAAAGTAACATGCATGAAGATTTACCTGGTAGAGGCAACACGCTTTTGATCTGAACCGTTTAATGGTGTAGCTACATAGAAAACATCTAAAATATACACACTTGAGAGAAATTTAGTCTGTGAGAATTGGAAGGTTATAAAAGAAAAAAACTCACGAAGCTGCGGAGTACCAGAGGAAACGAAAACCATCCATATCACGATTGAATCCCATCCATTGGATAAGGATAAGAAAATTGTGAGAAATGAGTCCTTTAGAATAATGATCAGACCATTGATCTGAAATAGTGATCAATGATGAGTATTAAAAACCGTGAATTGAATTTTCTCGAGATGTAACACTCTAGAAGATATCGCTTCAACGATAACAAGAATTTGGTGAAGAGAAGAAAAGTTCCAGAGCACTGAAGCCCAAAGAACACCATCCCAACACTGGACATATGGGGGGGGGAATGAAAGGGGAAAGAATTTCAAAGAAAAAAAGATGTATTTCCAGTGACAATCATATAGTAAGATAAGGAGCTTAAAGATGTTGAAAAGTCAACAAGAAATGTGTGTCTAATTTATTTTTCCTTTAAATAAATTGGACAATAAATAATAATCTATTATCTCATAATTACTTGAAAATAGTTAACTGAAATGGAAAATCAGTTGAATTAGTTGTAACTAAGTGACTTGAAGTTGTAACAGAGTTATAAGTGTAGTTATGTGAGTTGTGAAGTAGTTTAACTCAGTTAAGTGAGTTAATCTTAGTTGTACTAGTTATAACTGAACTTACACTAGTGACAGTTCAATGAATTAATTATTAATTAGTTCACAATCAATGAACTCACATGCAACTGAATATTTACCATTGTTAACTACATGCATGTCAGATCCAGTGGAGACCCAGTTGAGATAACAGGTGAAAGGGACAGTTTGTCTATAAGTTGTGATTTGAGTGAAGTGCACTCATGCAATCACACACACGGTGGATATGCCCATGAAAATTGCACAACCTAGGCAAGAGGAATTCGAATTCATTTGCAGATTTTTCATTGCAAGGATTGCGTAGAGGAGGCAGGTTGTTTAAAGAGAGAGAATTGGCACATGTATTTGCTAATTTTTATATGACAGTGTGAGATGATTGTTATTGTACTGAGAGCTTTTGGATTAGATTTTTTGTATGATATGGTTTCATGATCCATGATATAAACATAATATATGATAGTGGGGTTTTTAGATTTTTTCTTTCCCAATAAAACATTTGTGTTATGTGCGATTGATTTTTCTTCTTGATATTGCAATTGGTGATCGTGTTTTAAATTCTGTAAGAATATTTGTAGAAGTGATTATGCATTTAATATTGGAATATAATTGTTAGATCAGGAGGATTCAGGCAATACATAATTTGTATTGAAATTTCTACATGGTATCAAAGCACAGAAGATTGCATAAGTTGCGTTTCTGACTGGATAGAATTCACATTTGCAGAAAGACTTTCTTGGTGCTACAACTGATTCAAGATTGAAATGGATTTCAATGGTTTGAGGTTATAGTATGCACTTGAGGGAAGCTMGAACTATATTTCTTGGAAGGACAGGATGGAGGCAGTACTCAAAGACAATGGCTTGAAGGAATTCATTGACAAAGATGTTCCTAAGCCAGATGTTGTAGATGCTGCAAATCTTGATGCATGGCAAAAGAAAGTGGMAAAGGAGAGGAGGATCTTGTTGGAGGGAGTATGAGACCACATTGTATAAAGCCTCCATGGGAAATTCACACCATATGAAATGTGGAAGACTTTGATGGATCTATTCCAAAACATCAACGACCATAGGAAATTGGTGCAAAAATATAAACTCAGAAAGATCAAGATGGAGAAGGGTGAATCCATTCAAAAATATCTCGTGATGTTTATCCAATGTCGGGATGAGCTGGGGAGTGTGGGAATAATAGTTTTTGATGATGATTTGGTGAGCTCGACTCTCCTAGGACTTCCCAATAGTTGGAACAATTATAAATACTCTATCAATGGAGGAGAAAAATTGCCAGATTGGGAACGACTATGGTCAGATTTGGTGCAGGAGGAGTTCAGGTGGAACACCAGAGATGGATCTTCATGAAAGAATGATGATGACGAGGGTTTTGATTTGGCTGCCAAAGCAAGGAAAGGGAAGGGAAATAAATTCCATTCAAAATCCAAGTCTAAAGGTAAGAAGATGGATTTGTCCAAGGTGAAGTGTTTTCACTATCACGAACATGGGCATCTTGCTACTAACTTTCCGTAGAAGAAGAAGAACAAGAAGGTTGTTAGAGCTACAACTAGTGAGGCCCTTGCCTCGTAATTTGAACTTGACTTCTCCTTGATCACATGCATGGATTCAATTGCATTGGTATCGATGTGGTATTTGGAGAGTGGCGCTTCCTTCCACATAACTGGAGATAAGGAGTTTTTCAGTGACTTGAAGGAGAGAGATCTCAAAATGCATATAGAGATGGGTGAAGACGGATGATATAGTGTGAATGGAATTCATACCATTACCTTTCAGAGGGAGTTAGGTAAACCATTTCAATTGAAAAATGTTATGCATGTTCCTGGTCTGAAGAAAAGCCTAGTCTCAGTCGCAATGTTTGAGGAGAGATGCTATGATGTTGTTTTCAGCAGTGAAAAATCTTTTATGTGACATAAAACAATGGTTCAAGTCAAGAGGATAGGGATTCGAGTTAAGAATCTCTACATCCTAGAGGTAGATGGCTGCACTACCATGATGAGAAAGGAAGCATAAGTGGTGAGCCGGGATGAGGTCGAATTATGGCACAGGCGATTGGGCCATCTTCACCATGGATCCTTGAAAATCATGCAACAAATATCTACTGGACTTCCAATGGGAACACCTGCTCAGTTAGATCAGTGCAAGGGTTGCACCATGGGGAAGTATGTAAACTACACCATTCATGAAAAGGAGAACCATGCTTCAATGATCCTGGAGAGAGTTCACATAGACGTGTGTGGACCATTCTTAGTTGCTTCAGCAACAAAACATAAGTATTATGTTATTTTTGTTGATGACTTTTCTCGTAAATGCTGGATCTTCTTCATGCAGAAGAAGGATCAAACATTCTCAAATTTCTGTGAGTTTAAAGCATTGGTGGAGAAAGATTCAGGGAACCAAGTGAAATCTCTTAGGAGAGATAATGGTGGAGAGTACATATGTAACAAATTCAAAGACTTCTGTAGCAAAGAAGGAATTCGAAGAGAACTCATAGTGCCTCATAACCCACAACAAAATGGGGTCATGGAGAGGAAGAACAAAAAAATCATGGGTGCAACACGAGCTATGTTGCATGATTAGGGCCTACCAATGCATTTGTGGGAGGAAGAATGCAACACTGCATTTTATGTGCAAAACCATTGTCCTCATAGAGTACTTGGAATCAGTACACCTGAAGAAGCTTTCACTAGTAAGAAACCTGATGTTTCTCATTTTAATATTTTTGGCTCATTTTTTAATTTGCATGTGACCAAGGATGCCAAAAAGAAGCTGGAAACGACTACTGAAGTTGGGATATTTGTGGAGTACACAGAAACACCCCATAATTATCGTGTGTATTTTCCTAACAGTAAGATGAATGTTATGCGATGGGATATAAAATTCGACGAGGGGAAATCCATGCGGTTGTCGCTTGAGAGGGAGCTAGAATTGCATGCAGAGGAGGAATTGTTGTTTCCCAAAGATGAGTCTCAAGTTTTGGATCAGCCACATGAGGAGGTTCATGGAGTGGAGGAAGTAACTCAAGCAGAGCCATCCATCAGAAATGGCAGAAAGCGCACCATGGAAGATGATAGATTGAGACTAGATGTTGCACAGAATGTAGGAGCCCCTACTTCACAGCGCAGATAGAGATAGTCTCCTAATCAATTTACTGGATACATGGCTCTCATGAGAAAATGTATTGTGACTGAACCATCTTCCTTTCAGGAAGCAGTGCAGGATCCCACTTGGGTTGATGCAATGGTGGAGGAGTATGACTCCATTGTCAAAAACAGTGCATGGGAAACTGTCCCAAGACCGGTTGACAAATCAGTGCTAGGTTCGAGATGGATGTACAAGGGTCAGATTTTAATCATTTTTATTTATGTTGATGATTTAATACTGACTGGTGATGAGTAGCTGATACACTCATGCAAGGAGGACATTGCAAAGGAGTTCGAGATGAAGGATATGGGCCTCCTTCATTATTTTCTTGGATTGGAAATATGGCAGTGAGATGGTGAAGTTTTTGTGTCTCAAGGAAAGTATGCAAGGGAGATACTGGGTAAGTTTCACATGGAGGGATGCAAACCCATGGATGCTCCTCTTCCAGAAAACTAGGGGAAAGAGGATGCTATTGTCTATTGACAATTAGTGGGTTTGCTAATGTATCTAGTGAACATGAGACCAGACATTTGCTATGCAATTAACTAGCTAAGTCAAGCAATGGTTAAGCCTACCAAGCTCTTTTGGAAGATGGGTAAGCATGTCCTGAGATACTTGAGGGGCACATTTGAGTATGTCTTATGGTACATACAAATGGATGAGGTGAAGTTGCATGGCTTCACGGAAGCAGATTGGGTGGGAAGCCCAAGGGAAAGAAAGAGCACATCAGGGGGGATCTTTAGTATCAGATCTACAATTGTTTCTTGGTACAGCAGGAAGAAGAGATGCATCGCACTTAGTTTAGCAGAAGTGAAATACATGGCAGCAAGTCAGGCTGCATGTGAGGCTATCTAGATGAGGAAGATATTGGTTGGTTTGTTTGGTTCTCATTTAGATCCAATAATGATTCATTGTGATAATCAGAGTTGCATTAAACTCTTGATTAATTCTTTGTTTCATGATAAATCTAAGCATATAGATATCCGATATCATCATCTCAAAGATTGTGTGCAGTGGAATATCATGTTGCTTCAGTACATTCCTACGAAAGATCAGGATGTAGACATTCTGATGAAGGTGCTCACCAAGAGAAAATTTGAATACCATAGAGATAGGATTGGGGTGAAAGATAACCCCTTTCTTGTTGAGAGGGAGTGCTAAAAAGTCAACAAGAAATGTGTGTCTAATTTATTTTTCCCTTAAATAAATTGGATAATAAATATTAATCTATTATCTCATAATTGCTTGAAAATAGTTAACTGAAATGGAAAATCAGTTAGCTATAGGAAATTTGAGTTCAAAGGTTCACTGGTGGGACATGGAAGTCGAATTAGTTGTTACTAAGTGAATTAAAGTTGTAACAGAGTTATAAGTATATTTATGTGAGTTGTGAAGTAGTTTATCTCAGTTAAGTGAGTTAAGATCAGTTGTACTAGTTGTAACTGAACTTACACTAGTGAGAGTTCAGTGAATTAATTATTAATTAATTCACAATCAATGAACTCACATGCAACTGAATATTTACTATTGTTAACTACATGCATGTCATATCCAGTGGAGACCCAGTTGAGATAACATGTGAAAGGGACAATTTGGATATCAGTTGTGAATTGAGTGAAGTGCACTCATGCAATCACACACACAATGGATGTGCCCATGATAAATGCACAACCTAGGCAAGAGTAATTCAAATTCATTTGTAGGGTTTTCATTGGAGGGATTGCGCAGAGGAGGTAGTATGTCTAAAGGCAGAGAATTGGCACATGTATTTGTTGATTTTTGTATGACAGTGTGAGACGATTATTATTGTATTAAGAGATCTTGGATTAGAGTTTTTGTATGATATTTTTTCATGATCCATGATATAAACATAATATATGATAGTGGGGTTTTTATCTTTATGGTTTCCTAGTAAAACATCTTTGTTTTGCGTGGTTGATTTTTCTTCTTGATATTGCAATTGGCGACCGTGTTTTGAATTCCACAAGAATATTTGTAGAAGCGATTATGTATTTAATAGTGGCATATAATTGTTAAAATAGTAGAATCCAGGCAATACATAATTTGTATTGAAATTTCTACAAAAGAGGAAGAACACATGAAGAATAAACCCGAGGTTATGAGGCCGTGGTCATTTAAATATTGGGTTGAAGGAAACACCTCATACAAAATTCATTTATGTAAAGAACTTAAGGTTTGTAGAGTAATTCAACATAGATTAACACCATAACAATACAGAGAGTTGGTAAAAGTTCAAATATGACATGCTGGTGAACTAGGGACAAAGCAGAAGCATTGGAACTATATAATGAGTCGATCCATATCTATGATCAACTCATGAGGAAAAAAATCGAATCATTGATAAAGTTACACGATAAATTAATGAATAAAAGAAAAATATTATTTATGTTAAAATTAAATGAAAAGGTGCAATGGTTCATGTAAAAAAGATACAAT
>JASDQU010102974.1:126549-142151 GCA_032191745.1 Picea mariana
ATATATATATATATATATATATATATATATATATATATATATATTGAATGAAATTTCATTCTATCAGGTATGAGGTTGGTGCCTGTTTACAATTTGAGTCTTGTTATGAGGGTTGGATTCCTAACATCTCAGTTGGATCTGAGATCAACAAGATGGGTCTTGTTATGAGGGTTGGATTTCTCATTTCTCATTTGTATTTGAGAACTATAATCCAGGTATTGTATCAGAGAGTTGGATCTCTCATATTCAGTTGAAGATATCAAAGGATTGGTTTTATTTGTATTCATTCAAGTTAAATAAATAAAATAAAGTATGTTATCTACTTCATACATTTTTTGTTACACATGTTTCTGAATAATTAATTGAGATTCATATATCTTATTCAGTTAATTAAGTTAATATATGAAAGTGTGAAAAATAGTCAAAAGTTCCAAATATTGATTCACCCCCCCTCTCAATGTCGAGTGTATATTTCAGCATCCCATTCCCTTGATTGATGAATTATTAGATGAACTACATGGAGCAATTTACTACACAAAGTTAGATCTTTGTTCAAGGTATCATCGGATTAGATTGAAGGAAGGACATATCCAAAAATAAACATTCTGAACTCATGAAGGCCATTATGAATTTTTGGTCATGCCTTTTATCATTACAAATGTACCTTCCACATTCCAAGGGTTGATGAATTCTATTTTCAACACCTTCCTTCAAAATTTTTTGTTAGTATTTTTTGATGATATACTAATCTATAGCGAGTCTTGGGAGGATCATGTTCGACATGTTGACAGGGTGCTACAACTACTAAAGGAGAAACAACTATATTCCAAACCCTCCAAATGTTTCTTTGAGGTGAAGGAGGAAGAGTATTTGGGCCATATTGTATCTCATGAAGGTGTCAAGGTATACCCTAACAAGATTAAGGCCATGATGGACTGGCTGATTCCAAAAACATTGAATAATCTTAGAGTATTTTTGGGTTTGACAGGTTACTACCACATGTTTGTTCAGAGCTATGGAAGAATAGTATCACCTTTAATGACATTAACTAAGAAGGATGAATTTTCATGGACTCCAGAGGAAACTCAATATTTTGAACAACTTAAAGAGGCGATGTGCAAAGCTCCTATCTTGACCACACCAGACTTCACGGAAAACTTTATTATGGAATGTGATGCCTCAGGAAATGACATTGATGTTTTTATAATGCAAGAAGGAACTCGCCTTTCTTTTGAAATATGACCACTCAAGGGAAATGACTTACAGAAACCCATTTATGAGAAGGAAATGATGGAAATACTACATGCATTGAAGCAATGGCATCCTTACCTAATAGGTAGGCACCTCAAGGTCAATATAGATCACGACAGTCTTAAATACTTATTGGTACAAAGATCACTTATATTTATGTAAGAAATCCCAACTCAAACAAAAGGTAATTTTGGAATTGCACACCTCTCCGATAGGAGGGCACTCAAGATTTTTGAAAACCTATCACAGGGTCAAGAAGGATTTTTTTTGGGATGGACTTAAAAATGATGTTCAAAGGTTTGTGGAAGAATGTTTAGTTTTCCAACAAAATAATTTGGAAACAATTAATACCCTATGTCTTTTACAACCATTATCCATCCCAAGTCAGCACTGGGGGGAGGTTTCCATGGATTTCATCATAGGGTTACAAAAGTCTGAAGGAAAGAGTGTCATCATGGTGATTGTTGATAGACTGATTAAGTACACAAACTTTTGTGCACTCTCTCATCCTTTCAAAACTAGTACATTTTCCACTACATTCATGGAGATAGTTCAAAAGATACATGGAATCCCAAATATTATTGTAAGGGACAAAGATCCCATCTTCACTGAAATTTTTTGGACATAATTGTTTTCTTGTTTGGGTACTCAATAGGCTCATAGTTCATCTTATCATCCTCAATATGATGGAAAAACTAAGATAGTGAGCACATTTCTGGAAGGCTACCTTCCTTTCTTTGTCTATAATAAAAAAACACAATGGCTCAAGTGGTTACCCTTGGTAGAATGGTGGTATAACACTTCCTTTCATACTGCAACAAAATGACACCATTTATGGTGGTCTATGGATATCACCCATCATCCATCACTTCTTCTATAAAATAGAATTCTAAGGTTCAAGCAGTGGAAGATCGCATCAAGCATAAAAAACAAGTTTTCCAACTCTTAAAGGAAAACCTGACCATGGCACAAAATCACATGAAACAACAAGCACATAAACATTATAATGAAAAACGTTTTGAAGTAGGGGATTGGGTTTTTTTAATACTACAACCATAAAAACAGATGTCCCTCAATAAATCTAATAAGGATAATAAATTATCACCAAAGTACTATGGCCCTTATAAGGTGTTTCAAAATATTGGTACTATGGCATACAAATTGGAGATGCCTGCATCTTCATGAGTACACCCGATTTTCCATGTTTCATGCTTAAAGAAGGTTATAGGTGACAAGATCCCAATTCAAACTATATTTCCATAACTTGAAGAGGAAGGAAAAATCATATTGGATTTGGAAGCTATCACTGACACAAGAATTCACCAGCTGAGGAATAGATCTATTTCAGAGTATCTCATTAAGTGGAATAAATTACCTATTGAAGATTCCACTTGGGAAGATGAGTCTTTTATACATAAGCATCCATAATTATTCAAGCATTGCGGACAACACTTGTCTAAAGGGGTGGGGCATGTTAATCCCAAAATAGTGGCACATTACCCCTTAATTGGGGCATATTACATTAGTATTGATACTTTATTTATGTCGGCCATGGTCCTTTAGTTGTAATTGTACCTCCTAGTATTCTATATATATACCAAGGATACCTTTTCATTTGGAATCATCTTGTATTTAGGAATTCATATGATGTATAAGGAGGTTTCCCCCTCAAAGAGGCTTATTGTTTGAATTTATCTCTTTTTCAAGGCATTGAGTACTTATTCTGAGGTTTTTATGCTATTTTGATATTTGGTTCCTAACATGTTGTTGCTAGAATCCAAACTATGAAATGATATTTCGAAGCCACAAGTCTTATCGACTTGCATTAATAATTGCTTGGTAATTTTCTTCTACTGAAGAAAGAGAAATATCCTATTGTTTGTTATAGGCCCAAGTGACAGGGCCTGAACCAAGGATGAAAATATAACCTGCAGTATATTTTGGATCATCAAGGTAACTAAACCAATTTGAATTAGTGAAACTAGCCATTAAAGGAGTCCCCTCTGAGTTGTAATATATCCTAAACCAAAATGTACCCCGAACACACTGAAGTATCCTTTTAATTACTTTCCAATGGATTTCATGGGGTGATTTCATATACTAGAAAACAAAACCAATAGAAAAAGAAAGATCAGAATGGGTATGAGTCAATCATAAGAGGCTACCAACTAACTTATAGTACAAAGTGGCATAAACTTTGGGAGAAGTACAAGTGGAAGTAAGTTTGACTCTAGACTGGAAAGGATAAGGGGTTGGTTTTCAATCTTCCATGTGAAAGTGATGAAGAAGGTCACATGCATACTTTATACTAGGAAATAAAATTTCCTTCCTTGGTTTGCAAAACTTGGAGGCCAAGGAAATAGTGCAAATAACCTAAGTTGGTCATTTGAAATTTATTCTCAAGGTTGGTTTTCACATGGTTTAAAATTTTGGGTCACTACCAATGCAGATAAGGTCATCAACATAAATAACAAGTATTATGATATGGCTTCCTACTTTCTTGGTATAGATATTAGGGTTGGAATGACATCTAGAAAATCAACTATCAAGAAGAAATCTATCCATTTTGGCATACCAAGCTCATGAAGATTGCTTAAGACCATAAAGAGGTTTCTTAGGGAGAAAAATAAGGCTGGAGTCATTCTAGACATAACCATGAGGTTGTTCTATATAGATTTATCTTGCAAATCCCCATGCAATAAGGCATATTTAACATCCATCTGATGGACCTCCCATTTATGTGAGGTTGCAAGGGTAAGAACAAGGTGGATGGAATGTTTTTTGCCTATGGGGGAAAAGGCTTCATTATAGTCAATGTCTTCAACTTGAGATAATACTTTTGCAACTAAATGAGCCTTGTGTCTTTCAAAACTTCCATCTGATGCATACTTAGTTTTGTAGACCCATTTACATTTGAAAAGTTTTCTTCCTTTTGGAAGAGGTAAAATATCCCAAGTATCGTTCTCCATTAAAGAAAGATACTCTTTTTTCATTGTTGTATCCCAATATGGATGAACTGAAGCTTTTGCAAATGTTTTTGGATCACGAGTCTCTGAAAATTGATCCAAAAGAGAAGAGGATTGATAAAACTGTGAATGTGTTCAATGTTGATATGAAGGATCACCTTCAATATCACCAACTTATTCTTGAATTAAACAGACCCATCTAGGAAGTGGTGGTGTTGGTGTAGGTTCATGTTCAATGGACTCATTTGGAGGAAGGTGAGTAGGAGGAGGTGGATTTTCATCCTCATTGTCATCATCTAAAGAAGAAGAAACCAAAATTGGAACATAAGATGACACAAATGACGAAAATGGATTACAGGTCAAATAAGGAACAAACACCAAATTAGGCTCACAAGCCAAGATATTTTCATCAAGTGTAATATCTCTTCTAATAATAATTTCATTGGAATGAGGTTGAAGACGTATGCAACCTTTGACATCTTCAAAATATCCAACAAAAATACACTTCTCATTTTTAGGTTGTAAATATTTCCTTTTCTCATCAGGAATGTGATCCCATGCTACATTGCCAAATACATGGAAGTGACTTACATTTGGCTTAATTTTGTTCCATGCTTCTTTCAGTGTTATATTTTTAAGAGTCTTTGTGGGAGTGTTATTTACTATGTAATTTGCATATTTAATGGCTTCATCCAAATAATTTATATTTAATCCCTTAGATTGGACCAGACAATTAACCATTCCTTTTAATGTGTGATTCTTTCTCTTAGAAACACCATTTTTTTGTGGTGTATATGGAACAATGTGTTTCATTTAGATGCCCTGCACAGTGAAGTAACTTGTAAAATTGTTGTTCACATATTCACCTCCATTATCTACTCTTAACCTTTGAAGTTAATGAGCATATTGTTTTTCTACAAGGGCCTTGTAAGCCAAAAACTTTTCAAACAATTTTCTCTTAAGTTTTAATAAGTAAACCCAAGTGCGTTTGAAAAAAGTTATCAATGAAAGTTAAGAAATACTTGCACCTAGAAAGTGAACCACACATTTCACTGTGAACAAGCTGCAAAGGGGCATGCTTGTCAAAATTGTCTTGATGATGTTTTCCAAGAACAAAACTGACACAAACACCATCTCTACAAGAAACAAGAGGAAGACTAGTCAACATTTGTTGATTAAATAATTGTTGTGATGAGTGATAGTTTAGATGAACAAACCGCTCATGACAAAGTTTTCTCAAGTCATCGCTATAAGAAACAAAAACTAATGGAAAATATGATGACCCAAATTTTCCAAACTTGTACAACCTGGTAATATCATTAGTAATTCTAGTTTCCAGAACATGATTAGGATATTTTGTATCCTTGATTACAACTTGGTGAAGTGAAAACTCTATCGGTTTACCTTCACTTGAATGATTGATTTGATACACTAATAGAAGGTTGCAGGAAAGACTTGGAACACATAATACATCAATGAAACGACTATTATCTACCTGAACTATTCTAGACCCTACAACTCTAAGAGATCTATAATCACCAACACATATTTTCTTGGTGTTACATTCATTAAGAGAAAAAAATATGGATTTATCTTTAGCCATATGATAAGATTCTACAAAATTAATAATTCACTCATCATAAGAATAAGTATAAGTTACATTGAAGGAGAAACCAGAAGAATAAAATGCATGTTGATGAGAAGAATAGTTAGAAGAAGAAGAAGAATCAATATTGATGTTGTGATTATTTATCACTAATTCTAAATATTCCATATTCTTAAAACATTTGGACTCCAGACAACCATATTTCCCATAAAATTTGCAATGTCAGTCAGTCTTCTTATTTTTGGATTTTTCTCCTTTGTAACCATTAGGAGAAGAAGCTGGCAGAGAGATTTTGAGACCCTTGGTTTGATTTTTGTTGTGGTGAGGATGTTTCTTCTTTGGATTCTTTGATTAATGTTTCTTCTGGGCCACTAAGGATTTATTGGATGTACCTACACTTATAATTAGTCCAAGTTGCACAATTTTATCTTTCTCTTGAATTAGCGAATCACAAAAGGACTCAAGAGAGGGTTCTTTATAAACACTACCTAGAGATTCTCTAGTCGTATAAAAGGTAGATACAAAAATAAAATATGCACTACCAAACTTAGAAAGAGTAACATATATGCATCGATCTTCCTTGAGATCTAGTTGGAACACTACACACAAAAGTATAAGTGTTTTGAACTTAGACAAGTAATCTTCAATGCAAGGAAAATCATTTGGACTTAAATTCATTAACTGATTTTTCAACTGGTGAGCTCAAATAATATTGTGTTTACCAAACATAGCTTCAAAATTTTCCCAAGATTTATCTATTCTCTCAATTTCTTGAATGTGAAGCCTTAAATCAAGAGAGATAGAAATTTTGATTAGACTTCGTCCTTTTTCATTCATATTAACCCATTTTGCATATCTTTCATCATCAGTGGGTTCTTGTTCTTTTCCTAATATAATTCGGTATAGTCCTTTACTTCTTAATACATATTCCATATGGTATTTCAATGGGTAATTAGTATTGGTAAGCAAAATATCACCAGGAGAATCCATATTAAATATGCAGAGAATATGGATTAAAAATCTGAAATTGATGGTCTAGGTGGAATGATCTTGGAAAAATAGGGTGTTTAAAAAAATGACACTTAAAATGGACTTTGGATGTGAAAGTTATGCCCTTTTGGAAAAATGCATAAATGGTAACCAAAGCGCCAAATGGAAAGTAGAAGTTGGTCCACGTGGTGATACCCCTCCTTCTAATGATATCACTTTTACAAATAAGTTTCTTATAAAGTGACCCACTATTATATAATAAGTGGGGATCACTTTTACAATGAAGTTACTTTATAAATGAAAGTTGCATGCAAAATAAATAACTTAAAATAAAATATTAAATCTACTTATAGTGATTCACTTTTATAATTTAAGTTAAATACACTTTACAATGGATGCATGAACTTTTTCATAAAAAAGAAACAATAAAGTGACTTGAACTCAAGGCCTCTTACTTATTAAAGTAACTTTTAACCAAGTGAGCTAGTGAAAAACACATTATATTGTTTAGAAGGAGAATTAGGGTTATTGTTGTTGTGGTGGTGGTGGAAGATGGCCTTAGAGAATGTGATCGTAAAAAAAACTTTTCACACAAGATTGTTTTTTTGCTTCTCAACGGAAGCAAGGGTTAGATCTCGATTAGCTTACCTAGAAAATGCAAGTTTTCCCTCTGTTTATGATTTACCAAGATTGCTCAGAGCATACGTAGATAAGAAAACCATTTCTTATTTTTTGAGATCACACAGAGCGTGGGTAAAAGAGAATACACGAACGAAAAGAGTAGCAACCTAGAAATAAAAAATAGAAAACCAAAATATTATCTCTGCAAAAATTTAAAAGGGCATATTCAATATTTATAGCTCCAGATCTAACTGAAATGGCCGTATCTTGGGAAAACAAAAACCTTTTCCAGTGAAATGAAGGGCTTTCCAAAATGAAATGATTCCTCTAGATGCAATGGAACAATCATGTCATCCCATAAATGTACGAAAATGGACGAAACTAGAGAGGTAGAAACACAGCTTCATGATTTTGATTTACAATTGGAGAGGGTATTCAAATGAGCTCTGATACCATGTTCGACAACAAAGGTATTCCAATAGAGGATGAAAACCTTCAATAAAAATTCAAAAAACCATATCAAAGATCCTCATACATATGTTTTTACGTGATAAAACCCTTTTGGGGAAACATCCACAACCCCAACCAATGTGGCCACTTGAAGAAATTTATTAATGCAAAAGAAAATTATTATAGAAAGATTTACAAGAGATTTTCTCACTATCGATCATTGAAAAATGAACCTCCATTCTCTTTAAATAGATATCATGGAACAATTGAGTGTTAATTCACATATTAATGTAATCGTTAATAGCAAGGAGAATATGATTCATCGGATCACTCTATGTCGGGAACATATCGTTATCGTTGGATTACCTAACTACAAATGCATACTAATGCATATTAAGGAAACACATTTTTACCTAACATCACATTATACCAAGTTGATTTGAACTAATGATGAAGGAGCATCGCTCCAACTCATCAGCACATTAGCAGCCAGCACAGCGGTGCACTAGGAGGGAGCAGATACCAAAGAGAGAAGAACAAGTCTTCTCATTTTTTTGTTTAAATCTCAAATTTTAAAAGTATTTTAATGTAATTATAGTTTGTAAGGCTCGAGGTGTAAGGCATGAATTACATATCCTCATAAAAATAAATAAATACATAAATACTTTCTAATCTACTTTAATTACTGCTACTTAGTTTAGAATCTTCTTTCTTGATATTTTTCTACAAGCATAATAATTGAAAGTTTAGAAGCAACACCATACTAACAACATAATAATTAATAGGAAGATAATAAAAACAACATTATAATGATAACAACAATATAATGGTAGAAGAAAATGCATAAGGTATTTAACTCAACCTGAAGCTCAACCTGAAGCTCAACCTGAAGCTTAGTTGATTTATCCCTTTCTTGGTTGATGATGTTGTTGATGATGTTGATCCTACCCAAACTGAATATTAACCTCCCAACCAACTAGGAACATCCTCTCCGGCTCCCTGACTCCAGAAATCCTTGTGATTTTCTGGCCCTTCAGCCCAAAATTCCCAGCAACAACTGAGTCCCCATGAGATTCCTCAAGCCAAACTGTTCACTAAAAATCCTTCTTTCATCCTTTCTTCCTCCTCCTTCCCCCCAAATTTTCTTACCTTCAAAAAACCAAAGATATCCTTCCCCAAGTTCTCTCCCCTCTCCCTTATCCTCCTCCTTTGAATTGCACTCCCTCCTTCCATTTCTCCAACCTCCTTATACCCCATTAATTCCTCAACCACCTTATCCCTTCCATTAATTACTTCAACTACCAATTTTAATAATATTATAATAAAGACTCCATAAATTTATTATAATAATTAATTAAATTAATATTTATCATTCATAATAATTAAACAGTTAATTAGGGTTGTTACATACACCCACCCTTCAAGAAACTTCATGCCGAAGTTAGATTAATTTACAATACAAGGGAAATGACATAGGGTTCATACATCCACATCAAATAAACAACATCATTAGTAAACAAAAAAAAAAAAAACTTATGCATACTAGTGTACATGTGCAAGGAATGCATCTGTATCTAGAACATACAGGACTCACGCATGTGTAGCTAGCACATACAAGACTCATGCATGTAATAATGACAATAATTATCACACCTATAGTAATTCTTGTATGCGTCCAATCCAACAAAAAATACCATTCATTTCATAAAAGATAGTAAACCAATTAAAATGTTCACAAAATCCCTCAATTATAATAATTAGCACAACAATGTTCATTTAGATAATTGTAGTTCAGTTAAGCAATTATAAATATACATATATACATATTTTCTTTTCAAAAAGGGGGAAAACAATAAATTCTACTATAAGGAGAAATCCCCACACACTCTCAACTATTTCTATTCATCCTTCCTCCCTAACTTACTTTCATCTTCCATCCCTATCCTTCCTCTTCTGAACTATATTGGAGCATCAACTATATTGACCTAACTCCAAATAGATTGCGTAAGTGGAAGTGTCAACTCTCTTGACCAAGATTCCCTAGCAGGTAACTGACAATGATCATCACATGTCTAGGGGAGAGTGATCTAACACCGTCCTCCCATGACTCCAGGTTTCAGAGGATACAGAGTGGGAAATTCCTCCACCCCTCCTAATAGGACTAGGGTCCACACCCTACCATGGAACATATAGTGGCATTGTGTTGCTGGGAATTTTGTCATCGTATATTCAGTTTTAGGAAGTCTCACAACCTTAAAACCTAAACTGGTTCATATATCATAGAAAAGCATTCAAACCAACATAATTTTACATACAAAAATTCATACCATATTGTTTCTTGTTCGGTGTTCACAACATCAAATTTTATTATCATTATCCTTTGGCTATTTCATAGCCCATTGACCTGTAGATTATTCTATAACACAAACTCATACATATCTATGCATTATCATCATGTGAATGCATTCAACCATAATCTCAATTTAGTATCCATGTACCAACAACTTTAAATGTCAAAATTTTCAAGTTATAAATAGATCGCATAATATCCCCATAATTCAAATAATATTAATCATTCATAGAATTGACATTCTCATAATAGATTGCATAATATCCATCATCATTCAAATAATGTTAAACATTCATAGAATTTTTCATTCACATAATAGATTGCATAATATACATCATCATCCACATAATGTTAAACATTCATAGAATTGACATTCACATAATAGATTGCATAATATCCATCATCATTCAAATAACGTTAAACATTCATAGAATTGACATTCACATAGGTTCATACATCTTAAAAGCTAAAGTGTATCATTAATAGTTTCATAGTGAATAGAAAATAAAGGTGATTAGGCCTTAGGTAATCCTAGTTGTCTAAGTCAAAAGGTGGCATTACATACAACCAACCTTGGAGAAACATATTCCCAAGGTTGTCAAACAAGTGAGGGATGATCTCATCGTAAGGTCTCAGCATCCTCCCAAGTATAAGATCCTGGGCTATACTTATTCCACTAGACCTTAAATTGGTCTACCAGACGGTTCCTGACTTGTCAAACCCTATGGTCCAATATGCGTAATGGTTCTACCGGGAGGGTTCCCACGTCCGATACCTGCAATTCCTTCCAATTTAGTTTATGAGATTCGTCAACAACATAATGACATAGAACATATACATGAAAAATATTATGAGTTTTGTGCAAGTGGGGTGGCAGTACAAGACGGTAGGCAATGGGTCCAATTCTCTCTTGTATTTTGAACGGTCCTATAAATAAAGGTGACAACTTTGTCCCCTTCCTGAACCAAATGGTACTCTTATTAGGCCTAATACGAATGAAAATTTGATTTCCCACTTTATAACTTCAGTCAGTCCTATGTGCATCAACATAACTTTTTTGTCTATCATGTGCTTCCTATAGTCTCTGCCTAATCAGAATCACCTATCTCTTGAATCAATTCTGGCCCAACTATCACTTGGTATTTTAACCTTTCCCAACTCAATGGTGCTTTGCATGGCCTTCCATACAGAGATTCGTAGGGTGGCATTCTAATGGAGCTATGAAAATTTTTATTGTAGGCGAACTCTACCAAACGTAGGTACTTCTCCCAATGGGTTTGATTATACATAACATACATTCTAAGCATGTCTTCCATAGCCTGATTTACTCTCTCAATTTTCCCATATGTTTCAGGATGATAAGTTGTTCTTAAGTTCAACTGAGTCCCCAACACTAAATGCAAACTTGTCCAAAACCTAGAAGTGAATCTAGAGTCCCTATCTGAAATGATCTTCTTGGGTAATCTGTGAAAATGAATGAACTCACTTACAAACACGCATGCCACATCAGTGGCATTGTAAGTGTCTCTAATCAGAATAAAATAAACACTCTTGGTCAACTTATCAACTATCACAAGAATGGCATTGTGTCTATGTGATGTGAGAGACAAACCCACAACAAAATCTATAGAAATGACTTCCCATTTGGACATAGGGACATCATGCAGTTGTAGGAGACCTACCAGGTGGTGGTGGTCATATTTCACTTGTTGACACTCTAGGCACTTGGCAATGAAATGGACTACATCACACTTCATTCCTACCTAGAAGAAAATATTCTTCATTTCTGCGTACATTTTCTTCACAGACGAATGCGCACAATAAAGTTCTTTATGGGATTCCTTGAATATGATGCTTCGGATATCCCCACCTTTGGGGATGTACATCCTTCCTTGATATCTTAATAGTCTATCTAATTCCAGGCTATATCCTTCATACTTTGGATCTAACTACCTTCCACTCCGGAGGGTTGAAGTAACCTTTAAATACCAACTATCTCCAAGAAGTTGTCCCAACACATGCTCCCTAAGATTGACTTTTAAGGGTACCAAGGAGAAGACATGTGGTCTCCTACTCAAGGAATTTGCGACCACATTTTCCTTTCCCTTGATGTACTAAATTCCAAAATAGTAATCACACATAAACTCATTCCATCGCCTCTGCTTGGAATTGAGATCCCTTTGAGAGAAGAGATGTTTTAAACTTTCATGGTCCATTTTGAGATCAAAGTTTCGCCCAACTAGATAGTGCCTCCAAAGTTTCAGAGCTAGCATTACAACTGCCAACTCTAAATAATGACTAGCATAAATATCCTCATGTTTCTTCATTGTCCTTGACACATACACTACCACTCTTCCATCCTGCATTATCATGGCCCCCAACCCTTGCTTCGATCCATCCGTGCATACTGTGAAGCATTTTCCCATATCTGACACTCGTAGAATTGGTGCACTAGTTAGTAACCTCTTAAGCTCGATGAATGCACTATCGCATTCTTTTGTTCATTCATACTTGACCCCCTTGCACTGCAAAGTGGTGATGGGTTTTGGTATTTTAGGGAACCTTTCCACAAATCTCCGATAATAACTCGTTAGCCCCATGAAGCTTCTTACCTCATGAGCATTTTTCGACAATGGACATTCCATAATGGCCTTTACCTTTTATGGGTCCACAAAGATTCCTTCACTGGAAATGATATGACCTAAGTAGTGAATTTATTTCTAGAAGAAATAACATTTCAACAAATTTCCATACAATTTGTTCTCTCTTAGGCATGACAACACCACTCGCAAGTGTTCTTCATGTTCTCTTTCATTCTTGGAATACATGAGGATATCATCCAGAAAGACCTATACAAAGCGGTCTAAGTACTTTTAGAATACACCATTCATGAGGCTCATGAATACTGCTGGTGCATTGATCAAACCAAAAGGTACTACAACGAACTCGTAATGCCAAAACCAAGTTCCAAATGTAGTTTTAGGAATGTCACCTTCCTTAATCCTTAACTGGTGATACCCTGATCGAAAATCAATTTTTTAGAACATGGCTACTCCTTTCATATGATAAAAGAGATCATCTATCCGTAGCATTGGGTACCTATTTTTCACTGTAGTAAGGTTCAAGTCCCTGTAATCTATACATAGTCGTAAGGAACAATCCTTCTTCTTCACAAAAATTACTAGTGCACCCCAAGGTGAGACACTAGGCCTTATTAGCCCTAAGTCAAGTAGTTCTTTCAACTGCATCTTCAACTCACTAAGTTCTAGTGATGTCATCCTATAGAGAGTCTTGGAAATCATCTCTGCACCAGGTTTTAGCTCAATGGTAAAATCAATCTCCCTCTCAAGAGGTAACCCTGGCAACTCTTTCGGAAAAACATCCTTAAACTCCGACAATACTGGGTACTGATCTAAGGAGGGTCCCTTCCTTTGATTGACTACTTCCACTACATATAATCGACAACCTTGCCTCATGCAACATTTAACCTTCATATCCGAGATAAAGCATAGAGACACTTTCCTCCATACACCATGGATCTCTACTAACCTTCCTTCATCGTCAACACAAAGTACCCTTTTCACGAAAAAATCTACCATAGCTCAATGGGTTTCTAACCAATCCATTCTAATGATTAGGTCATACGTCCCCAGAGTAGTGACATATACCTTCAACATAGTATTACACACTCCCAGGTCTACTAGACAATTATCGACGCTAGGTCGTACCACTTGTTTTTCCTTGAAGCCATCTCGACTTGTTTAAAGTCATCATTCTTGTAGGCTGCCAACCCACACTTTTCTAATGAAGAAGGTGAAATGAAACTATATGTAGCACCAGAATCAAATAAAATTTTAACATTGACATGATTTAGTGTACCTAATGACTCCACCACTGTGGATTGATGTTCTTCCTGACGATTATTAACCGCTGCATAAATCTGGTGGCTACTACTCACTCTTCCAATAGGGGCCTTTCCTTATTTATGCACAAATCATTCTTGTGACTCTAGGAAGTCATGCTGGTAATGAGGTCCTCCAAACCCCCAACAAGTAACACAAGATGGAATCTTCACACTGCCCTGTGACAGTCTCTGAAACGAGTTCCTTCCCCTAGAGCCCCTTCCCCTACTTGCTACTCCCTGAGAAGGTCATGGACCTTCCTGCATCATTGATTATGAGTTGGATGATGCACTTGTTGCCATTGAGATACCTGTAGCAACTACCCTAGGTGAGACTCTATTTCCATAAGGAGGCAGCCTAGAGCTCCCTCCCCTAGAGAAGGTCCTAGGGGCCTTCCCCACGAATCCAAGATGTTGTGGAAAGGTTGATCTCATACCTCTGCTTAAGATCATATGCTCATCTACATAACATGCATTTTCAATTTCTTTAGCTAGTGACGATGGTTTCATAATTTGTACCATGGACCTTATCATAGGGTTTAACCCATACACAAAATGTTCTTCCTGTCGTTGATTGGTATCCATGTACGAGACATAGTTTACCAACTCCATGAACCTGATCTCGTACTCTTCCACAATAATGTTATTCTGAAACAGAGAATGAAATGATCCCACCTATTGTTCCTCATAGTAAGATGACAAATATTTCCTCCAAAAACTTTCCTCAAAAAGTTCCCATGAGATGGTGTCTGGTGTAAGGTGCAACTGCCTCTCCAGGTTACCCCACTAGTTCAAGGCACTGTCCGTCAACTAAAATATTTCTATTTTCTCCTTTGATGTGGAAACATAGTCTCTTAATGAAAAACATCATGTCATTTCTTCCAACCATGCCTCCGCACATTCACTTGCATGACCTCCGACAAACTATGGGAGTTTGATCTTCTGTAGTTCTCTGGTGATGTCCCTRGGTGGAGGCTTTCCCTCTGAGTTCCTTTATGCTTCAGGGTTACCCATGCTAGATGGTGGGGGTTCCACTTTGACATATGTTGACTGATTCCCCTTTAATGTCTCATTAATAGCCTCCAAAGAGAACAAAATGAGAGCTAATTCAGGCGAAGGTGGTGTCAGCGCCGGCGTTGGTTATCCTTGTGACAATGCCCCTATGCCTCGATTTCCCTAGGTCCTAACCATATTGAATAGTTGAATATGCATCAAACCAAATGCTTTTCAGGGAAGAGTTTTAAGGTAGTACACATTCACTCAACTTATACTTGTAAAAATAGGGTTAGGCATAATTTGTTTTTTTACTTGTTTGTAAACAGATGTTACTCTCTTTAGGGTAAGTGGCTAAAGGTCGTGGTTGAAAGCCTCTATAATTGGTAACTTGTTCGGGTAAGTTAATAACCCTCCTGTATTGTGACGTAAGATAGTGTTGTGGGGCACTCATCAATTACACATACTTACCTG
>JASDQU010102974.1:168664-193203 GCA_032191745.1 Picea mariana
GAAGGCTAGAGTCCATCTCGACCGTCCATCTCCAGGGACACATGTTGATGGATAACAATGCTTCAGAGTTCGACTAATCGTGGGTGTGAAGTTTTTTGGGTCTATGAATCCTAAAGGCCCGAAGCCCAGAGTAGATCCAAGACACCCAATAGTAAGGGAATGTGGACCATTGATTGAGACCCCTTCACGAGTTCACTAGTTTGACACTCTAGAGGATTTGAGGAGTTATGTTATGAAAATATTTGAATTCCAGAGAATGGATTAAACAATGATTGTTTATCTGGGGTGGACGAAGACCATCCGACCCATGAATTCAGAGTTCACTATTTCATGATATTTGCATGTTGGAGTAGGGAAGACTCCCGAATCCTAGAGTCCCGAAACTTCCATGAACTGTAGATATGTGGCACAGATTGGAGACAATTAATATCTTCCCTCATTCAAATGTATGCTAGCGTGCGAGTTTAAATGTTTTGGAAGGTGATAAATGTAGGACGTCTAGAGCCTGAAGCTCCAGAGTGTCTAAATAACACATGTTAGTTAGGTGTTTGGTTTTAATCTCATGGTCATATACGATTTCTACTGGAACGAGAGGGCTAGTGCTCAAATTTTATTTTAAAGGTTTAAAGGGGCTTATGAAAAGAACCCATAGGTATTTTCTTAACCTACACAAAGACTTGAAGTACTTGTGTGTATTTTGGAAGGGATCTAGCAAGGATCCGAGAGATTTTTTAGCTCCACAGAAGAACAATCCTTAGACCGGGAGGTTGCACGAGCCCCAGGAGTGGTGGGGGTTTGTAACATCTGGTATCAAAGCCTATTTTATTTGTAGATAGTAGTAAAAGGAGAAGAAGACAAAGTATTGAGGCTCTGTGTGTGAAGAACTATTCACCAGTGTGCAACAGACAACAACCTGCCAGGAGGACAGGGTAAAGAGAAGATGGTTGTTGAAGGCGATAAGAAAGGTCTGAAAGGACATTGTGAGAAAATGAGAAAAGAGGAGATGGATAAATATATCAAAGAGACCCAAGAGAGGATCAACAAGATTATGTAGAAAATGCAACAGGAAATGCAAGGAAGCTTGGGGTATGAGTGGCCCATGAAGAAAAAAGAGAAGTGGAATATCCAGTAGTTGATTTCCAAGAGGCAGAGACAGGTGTTGAGGAGGTGGATGAGGTAATTTTAAAACCTCAGTGAAACAAATGAGGATATGGTTTTCATTTGTGAACCATAGGATGGAGAAATCCTGAGTGACAAAGAGAAGAGGTTAGTTGAAGATCTCACAGATTTCCAGTAGGGTAATAAGAAGATATTGGTCAAAGATCTCGCAGGATGTCAGGAGGGAAGAATGGAAAATTTAGGTTTCCAGGTGGGAAAGGAAGATGAGGTGAGATTGTTCTAGAGTCTCGAGAACCCAGAGAAGAGTTCAGATTATCAAGGAGTGTTGACATAATAAAATGAGGAAGAGAAAGGAGAGGAGGAAGAGGCAGGAGAGAAGATTTATTAGCATGAAGGTTCGTGTGGGGTTGCAAACTATCTGAATTGAGATGATGAGAATTTAAATACTTAAACTCTTGAGGAGGAAGATCAAATATGCATTATGAGCATTGGGGGAATTGATATATTCCTGCCAAGCAACCCAATAGAGTCCAGTTCATGTATTTCACATGAAGAAGTGATGTAGGAGGCATCTAGGGAAGAGGCCATGGGGCCAAATGTTTTTAAAAAATAACAGTGTCTTTGTTGCAGGTGCAAGGGAAGGAAGAAAACTAATAGATATTGTCATGGAGGAGGAAGAAGGAGAAACATCTTCCCAAAATTGGAGGGAAGAGAGGACCTTAACCATGTTGTGATGGTAGGGGAGATCAAAGTATCTCTTGGAGAGGGCTTAGAAGAAAAATCCAATGAATATGTTTCTTGTAAGGAAGCTGATAGAAAACCCATAGATTATGTCAGTTCAGAGGAAAAAAGGAGGAGGGAAGAAGAGAATTCAGTGTAATTCCACATAAATTGTATCAAGGGAGATGAACAGAGGACGACTACAGAATTGGAACCTACAACAAGAGAGAGAGCAACAAACAATATGGATTTTTCTTATCTGTATGAATAATTGGAAGCCCTGGGATAAAGGGTAATATACTAGAGTTAGCTCATACAACAGGTCAAGTTGGATATTAATGAAGAAGAGGAGATGTAGCAGCAGAGTAGATTGCATGAAACAAGCCACCTCGTGGACCAGTTGGACAAGAAGATAGAGGAAATAATAAGGTTGATGCTGGAATCAACACAAACAGATAGTTAGAAATAGATGGAGGCTGACTAGAGAAGAACGTGTAGTAGCAGTAGAAAAACAATACGAGAAATAGAGAATAAGAGCAGGTGGATAGCTTAGAGCTAAAGTTTGGGACCCATGAGGATCTCAAGAGCAGCAGCAAAGGAGCCATGAGCAGGAGCTCATGATTTTTTCTAGCATGGGATTATGATGCAGGATCATCACTCCAACTCATCAGTGTGTTATCATCTAGCACAAAAACGCACTAGGAGGGAGGATATCCAAAAGAGAGAAGCACCAGTATTCTTATTTTTGAGTTTAAATCTCAAATTTTAAATGTAATTTAATGCAATTAAATTTTTAAAGGCTCAAGGAAAGTTGAGCCACTCTATTTGTACAGGGTGTATGTAAAGTCACTTTTAATGGATGACATTTAAGTGGATCTAGAACCAATTGGACTAGATGTCGATTAAATGTAATTTAATGTAGGTATGTGGAGAAAGGCTCGAGAACACCCTCTTTTGTAGAAGGATCATTGTATCAAAATTCATTAAGAATATTAGAGAGAAGAAGGAGAGTAGGAGAGAATAAGAGAGGAGAGGAGAGAAAGAGATGAGACTCTGTTGCATCTCTTCCCTATATACATTTTAAAGACCATTCAGTGTTAATACAAAAAGAAGATTTCCCTACATATGAGTTTATGTGTGTGTTCCATGTGTTTTATGAAAATGCTTTTGTTTTTGAATAGTTTTTGTGCATATGAATGAATGTTATGGATGTGTAAATGTTTCCTTTGAAAGAATAGATAGAATTATATGACTGAATACTCCGAGTGTTTTTGGGCTCTCATGGTAGTGCAAGGAGTTCACATTAGAGTTGTTAGAAAACTCTAAAAGGCCAATGAAAAGAGTGTGTTATAAATGAAGAATGAGTTATGTGAAGAGCGTGCCAAGTGAGCACACTGGAATAAGTGTTAAGCTCAAAAGGGAAGCTTGTTCAAGGAGTGCACATCAAATTTATTGAAGACTTTGAGGATCCAGTGCAAGGAGTGCACAAGAACGCATTCAGGAGTTTTGGAAGAAGGTTTCCAACTGGGCATACCAGAGAGTTAAGGTCAAGAGGAAGAGCATGACTGTTGAGAGGGAACAATAAATTGTTTAGAGAACAAAGGGACCGAACCCTTTGAGGTTAGAGAAATTGAGAGTTTAGGAGAGAAATTACCAATGTGCAAATTCCCTGCAATGCATGCAGAGGACAAGAAAATTATAAGGATTCATACTATAAAAGGAGTGAAAAGAGTGCATAGGTGGTTTTCATAAGACGCTAAGTTACAAGAAAACTTCGTACAAGAAAGTGTGCAATATTTCAAGTATTCCAAGTGATAAAAGCTTAGGACAAAGAGAGTCTTGTTGCTAGGAGGTTAGAAGTATTTGTTGAAGGAGAAAAGGGCCAAGTTCGTTTGAAATCTCTAGGAATCAGAAAATCTCAGGAGGGAAAGAGTTATAGAGAATGTAGTCAAAGGATGAGCCTTTTGAGTACTGCTCAATAAATCCTTCTTTCAAACGAATTGAAGTTGCACAAAAGGAGGAAGCTACAACAATCATTGGATTATTTGCATGGAATAGATATTTAATGTTGGATCTAATTCCAGATAGGAAGAGGAACACGCATGGGAGAAGAACATATCCAAGCATTGGATCTGAGCATGAGGGTTGAGAGTCACTGGATCCAGATAAAAAGAATGGATTTTAACGCTTGAAGTCCTTCAGATTTTGTGAGTTCGAAAAATTTCATGTGTTTGACGTGGAGAAAGAAAATCTCCCGAAGTCCTGAAGGATGAAATTAATATATGACATTGGTTAACAAGGGCCATGTGTCAACAGATCAAGGGTAGTCTAGAAGTCTGGCTATCCTGGAGAATTTGGAGAGATGTGGAAAGAGTGTGGAAGACTCCCAAAGTTTTGAAGTCCCAGAGTGGATCCTGACTGTTGGCATCAGAACCACATGTTGCCAGATTACGTGTTCGAGGGATTAGCACTTCGGAGGAATTTGGGGTGTGTTTTGTTTGGCTCAGGAACTCCCAAATGCCAGAGTCCATCTAGGTCATCCATCTTTAGGGATCCATGTTGACAAATAGCAAAGGCTCAGAGTCCGACAGATTGTGGATGTGAAGTGTTTTGGGTAGAAGACTCTCGAAGGCCCGTAGCCCAGAGTATATATAGGCCACCCAATCATAAGGACACGTAGACCATCGATTGAAACCCCTTCGCGAGTTCTCCATTTCAGCACTCTAAAGGATTTGAGGAATTGTGTTATGAAAATCTCTGAAGTCTGGAGCATGGAGTAAAAAATGATTGTTGATCTGGGGTGGACAACGACCATCTAACCCATGAATTCAAAGTTCACGAGTTCAGGGTATTTTCATGTTGGAGCAGGGAAGACTCTCGAAGCCTGGTGTCCCCAAAACGCCATGAACCGTAGATCTATGGCACAGATTGGATACCATTAATCTCTTCCCTCATTCGACTATTATCTAGCACGTGAGTTTGGAGGTTTTAGAAGGTGATAAAGGTAGGATGTCTAGAGCCCAAATATTCGAAGCACCGAAATATTTCCTATTAACTAGGTGCCTAGTTTTAATCCCGTGGTCATATAAGATTTCCGCTGGAACGAGAAGGCTAGTGCCTGAATTTGATTTTAAAGGTTTAAAGGGGATTAGGAAAAGTGCTCGTGGGTCATTGTTTAACCTGCACGAAGAATTGAAGGACATGTGTGCATTTTAGAAGGGATCCAACAAGGACCCGAGAGTTGTTTCAACTCCACAAAAGAACCACTCTTAGACCAGGAGGTTGCATGAGCCCCGAGAGTGGTGGGCATTTTCATCAACTAATTGCTAAGTGTCTAAATATCCTGACATTTGTATGGATCATGGGACAAAGGAGCCATGTGCATAATAGTTTTGAAAGCATGTTCACCAACTTATCAGTGCTTCCCTTCTTATACTTTATGACTAGATAAAATTGTTGCAAAAACCCCATCCACTTGAAATGTTTGGTTTGTTGAATCTTACACTGGGCCTACAAATATTGTAGTTGATTTAGATTATTTTGAGAATGAAATGAATGAAGATATATAAAAATGAAATATAGAGATATATTGCAAGAAATACAAGGAGACAATAATACACAATTTTTATTAATGAGAGAACTGTAGAAAAATTGTAAAAATAAAGAGTGAATGAACTCACTAGAATGGTGGTAGCTTATCTCTGAGAAGAGATGTGATGGCTACACTCATTCACAAGAATATATATTTACAATGATGCTCAAAATGCATTTTTAACATAAATCATTAATGAGAAAACCCTAAAAATCCAAAACCCTAACCTCAGAAGATGAAACACCAAAAGGTTTGTGGGCCTCGATGGGGGTAGTTGATACATTAACTTCCCCAAGGTATAAATTTTGCATATGATATCCATTTGATTCATTCAATTCATAACTCGAAAGGTATGTCCAAGGAGTACAACTTATGTAGGGGTTCATAGTATTCCATTGAGAACCTTTCCCCCCCAAATGTCCAAAACAAGTTCATTTAGGGCCTCAAAACAACCACGAGAGTTTGGGATCCAAAAAGCTGTAAAAAAATTCCAAGGTGGAAAAATGTGTTTCCATATAGTGGAATAGGTGGGTGGCCACCAATATCCACCTATATCATTACACCCCCCTTAGGAATCAATGGTATCCATTGCATCAAGTTCCAAGGGAATATTCTGTTGAATTTGAACCTTGGTCAATTGATTTCCTTGTGGAAGACATTATCCTTCTTGTACTTGGCATTATCCTATTGCTTGGGGGAATGGATTTTTTCAACCAATATAGTTGTATGATCTCCCTTAGTCTGAGTGCGGGGGGAATTTTTCGGTGAAGATGCAACATGAAGAGCTATATCAATAGGGGATAATGTTGGAATCATAGGTTGTTGGAGCAAGAATTTTTGGGAGTAAGCACAGTAAGAAATGAAACATCTACAAAAGAGAATAACACACACCACAAATGAAGGAATACCAGCATGACAAAGGGAAAAAGGAGGTAGCACACGACATGATTTGTGAAAATCCGACGCATAAGTGGACAAACCTAGCCATGTTAGGGTTAGGGTTTTGGAGTCATAATGTAATGGTTTTAACCCATTTTGTAGTATAAATAAGATGTATGAGGTAGATTGAAGGATCATATATCAAGTATCATCTTTTGTGTGGTATCTTTTTGATGTCCTTGTCGAGAGAGAGTATCATATTTTTTTAGAGTCTATATTTTGAGGAGATATGTGGAGCTCACATGGAGTTGATGTAACTGAGTTTCGAGTCCCAAAATGTGGAGCTTGGTGGGACATTGGTTCGCATCACTACTATTCACATATCCTATTATGTAATGTGAAACATTATTTTGATGAAGAAGAAGAAATAAAAATAAGATCTTTGTGGATGCAGCCTTAGAGGGGGATGAACCATGGTAAAACCCTTTGTTGCAATGTATTTGAATGGTTTTGTTATTTCTAGAATTATGGTTAATTGGTCATATGAATGAATGGTTTAAGCATGCACTAGAATATGTATGAAGAATAAATATTATAAATGAATGTAATAGTATATAGGATGAATGCTATGATAGAATGCATGTTTAAATAGAAATAGAAGTAAGAAGAAAATCCCCAATCCCTTCCATGACTGCAAACACCTACGTCTTGCAGTCACCCATAAACCATCTTGGGTGAGACTGCATTGTGCACTCAGTGTATGATGTATCCTTTTGGTTTACCAGAAGGGTTGATGGTGATAAGGTTTTTTTTGGAGAACTAAGGTAGAACCCATGTCAACCCATACATCCAACAAATGGTTTTGTTGCTAGCTAGAACTCAGAAGGAAAGCCAAAAAGGGATTTGGTGAAGAGAATGCAATAGTAGAAAGGGATGTTCATGCCATGGAATCCTACGAAGAAAGAGATTTAAATATAATTAGAGACAAAGCAGTTGGAGTTCACACACAAAGATAATATGGGTTTCAGGTATACACTACGCCAGTACCTGCAGAGGTATGTGTTTACGGATTTACATGAAGCATATTTCTATTATTTTCTAGATTTATTACATGAGTGGATATTGAGGTTGAAATATACCCATGTAACTAATCAGATCAGGCCAGTAAAGTGGTCTGCTAAAAATATAGCACGATTAGAAAGGTTTAATAACAAATTCGCGCGCGCAATGGATTTCTAGTTAGATAAAATTACTGTGGGGTTTATCATTGAGTTTGTAGTAGATACAACGAAGTCATATAATGATGCAGAGCAACATTTCTTGAGGGGACCCAGAGGGAGGTACATCAGGTCTCTTTACACATCAAAAAATATTTTATTACATAATAAAGGCATGATGACCATCGAATCAGATAACTAGATCACTTTGCGTGGATTGGAGAGTTGGGGGAAGCACTAAGGAAGATATGAGAAATGGAGAAGGCTCTGGAGAGTATCCATAAGGAGGAAATGGACCCCATCATGATGGGTGATGAACATACTAGGGAAATCATAAGGAAAGTAGGTGTGACACATAGTGGATGACCCTACCAGTATAAGATGAACAGTAAGAAGAGAGTAGTAGCTGAGCGAGAGGGATTGGACATCAACGAGGAAGAGGTAGAGAATATTTGTGCCATGGGGAATATTGAGGATATATTTTGTGCCAAATATGAGAGGAAAACCAGAGGTCATGGGTACGACACAAAAGAAGGCTCTCCATTCTAGATATGAATTAGTGTGGAACACACAACCCCATGTGCAACTAATACAACTAAAGAAGAAAAGCTCGTTAACCAACAAGTGATTAATGGTAGAAGAATTTTTATAGGAAGTGGGTCTAGTGGAAAATCAAGTAGAAGTGAAAGTTCAACAAATATCAGTCAAGTATCTAGACTGCGTGGAGGTGGTAGCTCAAAATATTTCACAATGGAAGAACAAGATCCAACTATTAGGTTATGAGAATTCTGAGGGGATAGGTCAAATGATCCAGAAAAAAACATGTGTTTATCTGTGAGAAGATATGGGTAGAAAATCATATTACATATGAGGATACAAAGGTTGCACAATTGGAAATCACATTTAGAGACCATGCATTAAAATGGTACATGGGTCTCTCAACAAATAATCCAACGAGAACGCTTACAACTGTAGCATATGTGAAGAGGAAATTAATCAATGAATTTGTAAAACCAATATTAGAAGACCTTTTTATGAATTAAATGATAGAGATTAAGAAGAAACCAGGAGAGTCAATATGGGAAGTGGACCAGAAGTTCAAAAGGATAAAAGGTAAGTTAAAGTACACTGTTATTGATACACAACATAGACATTTGTTTGTTAATTCTCTGTTGCCACACTTGAAGTATCCTTTGAGACAAAAAAAATTCCAAAGCCAGGGTGACGCTATGTAGGCAGCCTTACAGCTAGAAGAAAACCAATACAAGCATATAGATCCAACTGTGGAGTTGAAGAAAGATTTGAAGAACTTAACATTCCAGTTGAAACAAAACAAAGGAAAGGAGAAAAGAGAAGATGTCTAGTGTACAATGTGCAGGATAGAAGGCCATCACAAGAATGAGTGTCCATTATTTGCACAGTATGTTGGAGTGGGTATGCCAAATCGTTTATCTCCAGGAGGACCATAGTGTGAGATTTAAAAAACACATGGGAATGATCCCTATAATTTCCCTCTGATGCAGAAATATCAAATAGTACCAAAGAGCACATGTTGTAAATTTTGTAAGTCAGTTCAACACGAATACAAGGATTGTAGAACCTTGGAGATGATGAAAGAAAGGATTGTAGATACATACATGGTGCATGATAAAATTGTAGTAGGAAAATCTATGCATCATCCATAGTATAACAACATGCAAAGGCCACAATATAACAACACACAACAACCATAGTATAATCTCACGCAACAATTTGCATCACAACCACAATATAATGAAAAACATTTTCAAGGGAAACAACAACATAATCATGCACAATAGTTCACAACACCATCGTACTACAATGGCGCGTAGCCATATTACAATCAAGGACCTCATTATAACACACAACTTGGAGATAATCAAGGAAACAGAGGAGGCTTCAGAGGAGGAGGCCATGGAGGAAGAGGCTTTGGAGGAGGTTGAGGACAAGTTGTTTTCCATAACTTTCAGAAACCAGGGCACTATGCAAGATACTTCCCACAACCACTTGTGACATGTATGTATTTTTGTGCAACAAAACATGAAACATAAGAATGTCCAACTGTTTTGATAAAAATACAAGACAATTGGAACCAAATCAATTAGAAAGTGCAATGGATTGGGGTGGAAAACGAAGAAGAGGGTAGGAAGAATATTAACATAGTTACTAGAGGTGGAGCGAAGACATGAGAGGATGCATCCAAGAAGGATCATGGCTAGTACTAGTGGGTCAGGAATATTATAATCAATGAACATAATTTTGATGCACGCAAAGAGAAAGAAATATTCAAAGAAGCTAGGTAGGATATTCTAAAAGAAAATATTGCGACTACTTCAGGAAAAAAACTAGAAGATGAGATACTAGTGCATGCCATGCCTTCATTATTTGATCAGACCAATCAAGAGTAGTCTTTAGAACAAGTAAGTAACTTAAGAAACTTTTTGGGAGCTTGTGTCAAATTATTGAATGACAAAAATTCCTTACAAGTACTACAAAATTTGTTAGAAACGTGTAGTTGGGAAGAAGGGGTAAAAAGAGTAAACCAGGTCCATAAGAAGAGAAGAACTAGTAGGGAATTTAGATTGAATGCCAACATAAGATATTTCAATATGGGGGATATTATACTATACTTAGGGTCTAAAGTCAATGTTCTTCCAAAGAAGACCTGGGAAGCTATGGGAGAACCTCAACTGAGGTATTCACCTATTCAGTTGAATTTGGAAAATCATCAAAGAGTGGTTCCAATTGGTAGGTTGAAGGGGATTCAGGTAGATTTAGATGGTGCATGAAGCATGGTATACTTTGAAGTCATTGACATAGTAGACAATACTTTGCCTTATCTAGCTTTGTTGGACTTGGATTGGTCTTTTGATAACCAAGATATTATCAATTTGAAGACAAGAAAGATTATCTTTGAATTAGGGGAGTGTAGAGTTATTGTGCCATTAAATCCCTCAGAAGGAGGAAGGCATGTGGAACCTGTGACAAGAAATATTCTTATAGAATATATAAATCAGCTATACAGAACTATTGCGTGTGAAGAGGATTATATCAACACAACTACATATGGCATGATCAATTGGAGGAGTATTAGTTCTTGTTCTTTAGACTCTGACAAAGAAATGGAAAACTAGCAACAATGACTACATGAATTATCTACCAGGAGGTGTGCCAGAATGATGCCTGTGTTGAGATGGGTTGGTATAGAGGTAAGAGAAGCTCCTATTTTTTATGGTTTGAATAACCTAGAATAATTTTTAATGAAGTTTTATGTAGAAGTTATGGAAAATTAGAGATTACCAACACTATATATTTCTTTAAAAGATACACCTGCAATATGGTGGGGTACACACAAGGAAAAGATCAACAATTGGTTCCAGTGCAAAAGGTTACTGCACACCAGATCCCACGCAGAGCAGGAGCATATATATGAGGATAAATATGAGGTATTTGAAAAACCTCAAGAACATGTAGATCAATGCATAGTTAAATGAAGATTAGTACCACCAGAAGAATGGCCACACCATTTTATTCACACACTAGAAGGAATTCTGAAGAACTGGTACATAGAACAGGAACAACACAGAGAAACTTCTAACTGGGAAGAGACACAACAAAATTTATAGTTACATTTTCCTTTGAGCATGATAGTATAGAGATAGATACAATACTAAAATTGGTAAGAGACAAGATATTTGAAGAACCAGAATTTGAAATAATCCTCGCATATTAGAAGCAGGCTAGATAGATAGTTAAACAATTGCTACATTATTATCACGTAGCAAAAGAAGAAGATCCAATAGAAGATAATCTATGCAATATATAGATCCCAGAAGTGAAAGGTGAAAGAGAAGTATAAGGTCTCAAGATAGATTTAGAATATTATGTTGCACCATGAAATATCAAGAAGGTAAACATTGGAACTATAGAAAACCCAAAGATGGAAAGTATTGGATATTATTGGAATAATTAGAGGATAGAAAGGATCACAAAATTACTACACGAGTATAATGACTTATTCCTAGCAACATTCTCAGAGATGAAGGGGTTATAAGGAGAGCTAGGAGAGATGAAGATCCCTTTGAAGGCAGAATCAAGGCCTATCAGACAAAGACCTTACAGATTGAATCCAATATACAAAGAGAAAGTCAAGACACAATTTGACAAGATGCTATAAGTTGGTGTTATAGAACCTATAGAAGATTCAGAATGGATCGGTCCTATGGTGGTCTAGGAAAAGAAG
Source organism: Picea mariana (assembly GCA_032191745.1). Classification (NCBI taxonomy): domain Eukaryota; kingdom Viridiplantae; phylum Streptophyta; class Pinopsida; order Pinales; family Pinaceae; genus Picea; species Picea mariana. The sequence goes on from JASDQU010102974.1 coordinate 180,456, forward strand.
AAAGGAGGGATTAGGATTTGTGTATATTTGAGAAAATTGAATGATGCTTTCTTACATGATCCTTTTCCTACCCCATTTACAGACGAATTTTTGGAGAATGTAGCGGGGCACTAAGATAGGCATAAGACAATATTTTATGTAGAGTAGGGATCATTTCAACATATAGTTATTCCATTTGGATTGAATAATGCACCAATTTTTTTTTCAAGGTTAGTAGTAGCAACTTTTAAGGAATTATTTATAAGTTTTTAGAAGTTTACTTGGATGATTGGACCGTGTTCAGTTTGTTGAAGGATCACATTGAATTATTAAGGTTGATGTTAGACATATGCAGACAATGTCGTATATCATTGAATATCAAGAAATGTATTTCCAGTGCACGTTTTGGTATTTTTTGAGGACACATGGTGTTTAAACAGGGTATACTAGTTGATGTTTCTAAAATTGTTGTCATAGTTAACTTACCACCACCAAATTCAATGCGCTAGTTGAACAATACATTAGGCCATACATGATATTACAAAAATTTCATAAGGTGATATGCACAGATTATTGTGCCAATGGGGAAGTTGTTGAAGAAGGACACTAAGTATCAGTGGAATGATGAATTCCATCATAGTTTGGATATTTTGAAGGAGAAGATGGTTACTGCTTCAATTTTAGTGTTTCCAGATTGGAAAACATAATTTCATGTGTAGGTAGATGCATATGCAATAGCAATAGGATCAATATTAACCCAACCAGGAGAAGGTGATATAGATCACCCTATTGCATTTGCAAGTAGAAATTTATCTAATTCAGAACATAACTATAACACTACATAAAGGGAATGATTAGCTATGGTGTATGCTTTGTAGAAATACATACATTACTTGTTAGGGAATATTTTCAATATTTTTATAGATCATTCGGCTTTGAGGCATTTAGTCAATAATATAGTGTTGGGGGAAAGGATATGCATATGGATACTATTGTTTCAATAATTTGACTTTGAACTTGTGGTGAAGCCTCGAAGATTGAATGTAGGACTAGATCACTTGTCCTGGATAACTAATTGAGAAGAACCCAGTAACTTGGAAGACAACTTTCCAGATGCACAATTGTTTTTAGTAAATAGATTTGATGACTATTTTTCTGATATTATTGATTTTTTGAGTACAGGATTTGCACCAAGATAATTTACTACTGCACAGAAGAAAACTTTGGCGGTTAGAGTAGCATATTATATGTTGATTGCAGGTCATTTATACAAACTTGGAGCATATGGAATCTTAAGTAGATGTGTGATAGAGAATTAAAGGCCTATAATTTTAGCAGAGGTGCATGAAGGTATTACTAGAGGACAATACATAGAAAAGATACCACACAGAAGGTATTTTTCGTAGGATTATGGTGGCCAACAGTTCATAAGGATTCAAAGGAATACTATGAGAAGTGAGATGTTTGTCAAAGATTTGGGAAGCCATCAAGGAGGGATGAGATTCCATTGAGACCTCAAGTTACTCTGTAGGTGTTTTAAAAGTGGGAAGTATATTTTTTGGGACCAATCAACCCATCTTCTAGAAGATCAAGAGCCATATATATCATAACAATGATACAATACTTGACCAGATGGGTTGAGGCAACACCAATAAAGGATTGTAGTGCAGATATTGCAACATGCTTTTTATTTGAAAATTTAGTGATAAGATTTGGATGTCCAAGAATATTGATGAGTGATCAGGGGACTCACTTCATCAATAGTACAATTGAGGCAATACTTGAAGAGTTTACAATACATCACCATAAGATTTCTCCTTATCACCCTCAAGCAAATCGAATAGTGGAAGCCTTCAACAAGATTTTGGAGAATTCCTTGACAAAGATTTGTAATGTAAATAGAGATTATTGGGATTTGAGGGTACCAACAGTGATCTGGGCTTATAGAACTACCTACAAGAATCTAATAGGGTAGACACCACTTCGATTGGTGTATGGAAAGGAATCTTTATTTCCCTTATATTATTTGATACCAAGTCTGTGAATTGCAACAACTATAGACATGACAGAAAGGGGTGCAATGCAAGAAGTATTTTCTCAACTGGTGGAATTAGAAGAGGACATAACCGTAGCAGGCTTCCATCATGAGGTACAGAAAGAAAAGGATAAAGCATGGAATGATAGAGATATCGAGAAGAATAATTTTAAGGAAGTAGATCTAGTTCTTCTCTACAAAATTAATTATTTGAAGCACCCAGGGAAGCTTAGAATGTTGGAGAAATTTCTATTTTTGGCACATTAGTTCAATGGGATTTAACTGATTAGTTCTATTTTAGACATTCTAATCTTATACCATCACTATTATGAATGCATTCCTAATTATAGGATTTCATAGCCTATATGAGTGAATATCACTCACTCATTGATAATATCAATAATATATATTGATTCTAATTCTTCATTGTGTATCTCTCTTTCTTTTCTTGATAAGCTTTGTTTGTGTATGCTTTATCTAGGTCTCCTGTGTAGGTTTCCATGAAAAACGGACATGGTATCAGAGCTGAGCTACTTGGAGAAACCCAAACAAGCTAGAGAAGAGCAAAAGAGTCCTTGAGTAAACGTAGTTTCCGTAATCGTTGTGACTATCCCTATCGAAAGGTGTGACGATTGGAATTGCCGCAGCCTATCCCTATTGAAAGGTGCGATGATTGGAATCGTCGTGACCTATACACAACCAAGGTGAGACCTCATTGCACGATGTTCTTCATCCAGGGTGGGACGATTCAGTTTTTGAAAATAATCACACTGTGTCCTTCACTAAGGTGTGACGATTCAACATCATCACACTTTACCCTTCTCTAGGGTGCGACAATTTAGCAGCCCTCCAAAAATTGGTTTTCTACAGTAAAATTGCGATATCTCGAAATCTATGATCTGGGTCGGGCTGAAATGTGTACCAGAGACGTATAACATAGAGATTCTCATGCTCACCGAAAATATCCAAACCCCACATCATATTTTAGGATATATATATATATATATATATATATATATATATATATATATATATATATATATATATATAGTTTCCATAGCACCACCAGTCATATCTCAGAATCCACAATCTAGGTTTTCAGGATCTTTTCAGAATCAATAAAAGGATGGAGGCGATGAAAATTATTCAATAAATTCTATTGATAATACTCACACTATACAACTATTTTGAATGGAATTTGAAGGCTTCATTTCAACTCAAAATAAAAGGACTGCATAATTTGATGATGGCGACAGAAACATAACCTACATCAACACTTGAAAAGACCAGATGGGCGAACCATAAGGATGAGGCCACATGATTAATTTTTGAGTTAATATCCACTGATCTATGGTTTCATGTTTCCACATGAAAGACTCAAAATGAGATCTGGACAAACTTGAAAGGACTCTTTGGAAAGAAAGATGATATGCGAGGTCATATGCTTGAGGCAGAGTTGAATACCTTAGACCCTAAAAATTTTGATAATTTACAAGATTTATTTACTAAATTTAAGTCTTTGCTATTGAGCTTGGGTGAATGTGGTATTGACAAGTCTACACAAGAGAAACAACTTATTCTAACAATCTTGTCCAAGCTAGGACTATAATATGTTGTATATGTCTCCAATTTCCATTCTGGCCGATGTCTTTTGGGCGCAAATTAGATAATGCCTACAATGGCTCAGTTCATTCAGTATCTCAAACAAGAGAAAAAAAAATCATACTGATGGGCCTCATGAAAGATCCCAAAGCACATGCACTCACCATGCATGATGGAAAAGGGTCATCCAAACAGAACGGGAAGGAGGGATATTTCAAACCCTTCAATGATTCTTCAGGTTCCAGAGACTCTTCATATTCCAAGAAGAAGAAGAAGGGAAATCAATGCACTTACTGCAATAAACCAAATCATTAAGAATCCACATGCATGAAGAAACATATCGATCTTATGGCACATGAACTTCAACAAAACAACCTTGGACACTTCATTCCAGAGGGTGTCAAGAAGAAGAAGAAGAAGGAAGAATATCCTTCTCCTAAGAAAGGTAATCATCATGCTCTTATTGCAATTAATTCCTCAGTTGATTCATGGATTATGGATTTTGGTGCATCCCATCATATGGTAGCAAAAGATGAATTTTTCTCTTCTTTGAGTCCATGCTCAAGACCCCCTATTCTCATGGGGTATGATACTCCAGTAGTAGTAGTAGTAGGATAAGGGAGAGTGGAACTCCACAATGGAAGTCTTGAGAATGTTCTACATGTTCCAAATCTTTCGATGAATCTTCTCTCAGTTTTTCAAATCACTTAGAAAGGTAAATATATTGAATTTACATCATATTCAATTTTAGTAATTGACATGCATGAAAATTCCATCATTGCAATTGGTGAGGTGGATCACAAGTCAAGGTTGTATAAATTCACTAAGTTTTCTTATGATGAATAATTTATTCTACTTACAAAGAATGAGAGTACTTTTCATGCACCTCCAATGAAACATGCATATATTCTTGTTCTTCCATCAGTTTCATACATCGAAGATGATTCCATACACTCATATTTTGTACATGGAAATAAGAAGGTAGTACGTCCACATAAGAATCCAACACCAAAGCTTCAACAGATGCCCAAGAAGGCACAAACCACACTTAAGCCAGCAGGAAACCTTTTAGGGAATCCATTGGATTCGAGGAGGACTCGATGTTAGCATGAGGATTCTTCTCATGTATTTTCATTTTCAGAAGTTGTGATGCCCATGCATTGCTATATGGCTCAATATATTGATCTGAAAACCTACAATAAGGTTGTGGGGAATCCATTATGGAAATAAGCCATCCAGGTGGAGCATGAATCTATCCTAGAGAATTAGACTTGGTATTTGGTTCCACTTCCATCATAAATGAATATTTGTAGGTGAAGATGGGTCCATAGGATCAAGAGGTACAAGGCCCGACATGTTTCCAAAGGACTTCATCAGATCCATAAATATTTCTACATCTTCATGAATACTTTTAGTGAGAAGAAGTTTCAGACTTTGTGGGATCGTCTTGCAGTGAAGAACACAGTTTCCTGGAAGCTTCCATTTTCTTCTTTTGATACATTATCTTTTGAGAAAGGGGGGGGGGGGGNTTTCATTGTGCATGAGTACATAATATGGCATAGTATTCGAGACTCATTTTTTACTCTATAGTGATGTTCAGGAGGGGTGTTGGAGAAATTTCTATTTTCGACACACTAGTTCAGTGGGAGTAACACTTGTTCAGTGAGAGTTAACTGACTATTTCTATTTTATACTTTCTAATCTTAGACCATCACTGTTATGCATGCATTCCTAATTATAGGATGTCATAGCCTATATGAGTGAAGATCACTCACTCATTGATCATATCAATAATATACATTGATTCTCATTCTTCATTGTGTATTTCTCTCTTTCTTTTCTTGATAAGATTTGTTTGTGTATGATTTAGCTAGGTATCTTGTGCAGGTTTCCATGAAAAAATAACATAGAATGCATTGGCTAGGGCCATATCAGATAAATGTTTTCATAAATGGAGGTGTTGTACAACTGAAAGACTTAGCAGGAAAGGAAGTTCAAGGACTTGTGAATGGTAGTCAACTGAAACTATATAGGGAAAATCAACCCACTAACCTTCAGTAGTTTCATCGCAACAAGTAAACTTGTATATATTGTAAATAGTAGGAGTTAAAAGAAGAAAAAGGAGAGAAAAGAAGAAAAATGAAGAAAAAAGAAAGAGAGGTAGTTAGAGGAATAAGTGATAGACAGATAGTTGAAAATGACAACACACATTATACAAAAAATTGTTGGCATAGAATTCATAAGACTACACGAAGGAAAAGTAAACATCGGGTGATGGGACAGAGGATGAATGGAAAAGAAAGGATGCATCAGAGCATTAATGATATAGTCATGAAAAGGGAAAAGTCAGGAAAATGAAAAACACTTGTGATTTTTGAGTGACCAAGCGACAGAGAAATCAGAGTGCGAGAAAGTGTGATATTCTGAAGAACCCAAGTGAAATCTATAATAGATTTTTCCCAAAAACAAGAAGATGGAACCTCCCAAAGTTGGCTTTGTTGGAAAGTTTGCAAGGGTGACCCAACAGACAAGGAAGAAAAAGGAAAGAATAGTAGAACCAACAAATATCGTAGAGGTGGAATAGTTTAAAACACTGAAGAGTGAATCCCTCAGTCCAACAAGGCTAGAAGAAGAAAAATCGATCGCAGAAGAAATGGAAGATGATCAGAGTTCAGGAAAATCGAAAACCATAGCGACAAGGCAAACCCTAATTCAAAAAACTCTGGAGGAGTGGAGGAGATGAAAAAACAGAGTGAGGGGACCGACAAAGAATAATTCATGTTCAAAGACATTACATGCCAACATGAAATAGAGGGAGAAGAAGAATAAGAGGCTAAGGAAGAACATGCTAAATAAAACCCAACCGCAGGCTAGAAAAGAAAAATACGAGGAGCTACAAGCAAACAAACCTCAGTGGAGATCATACTACCTCATATCCCAGACGTTGTAGTTGTAGTTGAAGATATGCTAGGAAAAGTAGAAAAATTAAAGTATGTAGATCATGAAGTGATAGACACAACAAATGTTCCTGACCTTGTGTAGGAATTCTATTTAGAGAACAAGGAGGAGTCAAGACCCTTAGTAAAACCATTTTTGGAGCCCATGCAGTGGATCAAAGGATTATACAATTCATGTATTATGAACTTGCTGGAAATACTGCATTTTAGGAGCGGTAACAATGTGGGCCATCGTGTAAAAAAACTACTGGAAATGGTACATTGATGTATCCTATGAATTAACATGCTAGTACATATAGATTTATAAATAATAGAAAAAATCATAAGATTTCCAACCAACGATGTAAATCCAGAGGATTACTTGGAGAACAAATAAAGGGACAAGGAGATTGCAGAAGAGGTTAAAGTGCAATTCGATACAAATAGGGGAAACAAGGGTATAGTGATAAAGGAAATCGGCGACCCTGTGACGAGGTTTTCCATGAATCTTATGGCCTATAAAATCTTGAGGAAGTGTAGAAAGGAATAGGTCCTAACATGAGTCATAATAGTAGCTACGAAGTGTGAAAAGGGTATAGTATTTAGCTGGGCGTCGTATTTACTGAACCAATTTTTGATAGACTACAGGGATGCACAAGATAATGGGGCATAATTACATTACTCTTGGCTATTGATATTGGTATGATGGTAGAAACCCAAATTCACATCCTTTTTGGACAGAATAGGGAAATGCTTCGCATCATTATATACAATCTTATGGTAGGAAAATGACACTAAGAACCAACATGCAAACTCTGCAGTATTTTTAATGTTCCTAGAAAATATGAAATAGAATAAAACTAACATGTGGATAATACCAATCAAAGTGGTGAAGGAAAATGAAGGAATTGCCAACTTTAAGGCTTCAAGACACCACATTTGGATTCAGGCTAGAAGCGATCCAAAGAAGAAATGGATAGAAATGAGGTACTACACAACGCGGGAGGAGGCAGAATGGATAGTGATTGACTATCCTATGCAGTGGAAAATTGTAGTGAAACAAAATAAATGAACAAAACCTAAGGAACAAGTGGAAACAGACCCATCAAAGAAGACATGTAGCCCAACATAAAATACAAGGAAGGCTACAGAGGACAGTCAAACCTCAGGGAGTAGTGCAACAATCAAGATGAAAAGGAAGAAATACATTGTGTCAAGGGAATAATTGAAAGCAGACGAAGATTAGGTAAAGGGAGATAGCTCTCACAAAATGGAGATACAGAAGGACCAAACAAAAAAGAAGAAAATTGAGGCACAAACCTCAACCCCAACCAAGAAGAGGATGGGAAGACATGGGGGGAATAAGAAATAAAATGAAGTACCATAATAATCCTCCATTACTCACTATCAGAGAATACGATGTAAAATTCGTCACAGACACATTCTAAGATAGAGGGGATAATGTAGTACTTTTCGCAGAAGTACAAAGAGAGAAAAGTATGGATAAGTTAGTAGAAGTACATGACATTCTATAGAGACCGCGGGTCAGTATAGTGTGTCATCCTACAATGCAACAAAAATAAGAAGCACAAGAAGAACCAATATAGAAAGAATAGGAAGAGACAATACAAACATTAGTAAAGAGAAGTGATAGTTTTAAGGTCACACGGGAAATGTTGGAAGTAGATGAGAACACAACACAGAAACATGTGAAATACATAGAACATATCAAGTTGGTGCTGACACACATACCCACAAAGGTATTATATGTGTTACATGAGAGTGCGATGCAGGAAGTCCAGTCTAGAGCTAGGGCGGATGCCACCAACCCAAAGATTGACAGGGAGGTTAAGAAGATATTGCAGGTAACTTGTGAGAAAATATAAATGGAGAAGGAGGAGGAGAAACAGGGCGCAGATAAACTGGAGGAGAAACTTGGAGAAGTATACAACATCATACCAGACTGTGCGCAAGAAATGGAAGTCATAGTAGAAAACAATATATAAAAAATTGTGTAGACAATGGAGAGATATAAGCAGGAGATAGAATATTTAACCGAAAATTTGACTCCTAGCACACCCCCATAAGTGAGGGAACTGATAGATCAGGAGGATACTACACACATAGATAGTATAGTGTAGGAAGCAAATGAAGTTGTAGAATTGTATGACAAAACTATGCACATTTGGACCAACTTGGAGGAAGATGAAAGGATCCAACAGTTGGAGTAGAGAGAATAAGAAATGAATGTTGTAGTTTAGGACTTAAATAGGAGGAAAAATACAATGGAAATATCTGTAATACTGAGGTCCATGCAAGAGATGAAAAACCTGTTGGAAGAGGTCAACACTGCACAAGAGGAGAAATAAGAATGACAGGCTCAGTTGGAGCCCCCACAAGAACAAGAAAAAAAAATGATAACAACACTGGAAATAGAGAAATCCAACATGGAACAGGCACATGCATAAAGAAGGGAAGTGTTGAAAGAGAACATGATAGTGTAGGATGTGGATATACTGGCAGAAAAAAGTGCACAGGAAAAAGAGAAAGTGATAGATTTTGCACAGAAGTTTCATGCAATGGAGGTAGCGTTACAGCAAGTGAACCATGTTTGAGTGGCTCAGGATGAGCCACAGGTTAGTGTTGGGGGCCTATTGGAGCAACCATTTTTTGGAGTAAGCACAATAAGTTGTTGCAATTACTAATACAACTGAAAGGGGGGTGAATCAGTTGTCTCTGTGCTTAAACAATCTATGACTATTCAATAATAATTTTTTTTTTTAATCTCTTTCAAGTGACCATCAATATTATACAAGATATGAACAACATAAATAATGAACATCAGTCACACATAATATATACATAGAGACAGATTTTCACGAAGAAACCCATAAAGGGAGAAAACCTCTTCTTCTTCGAATGATAGGCAGTCTTTTAAGTTCCTTACATCATCTATCTTTGAGCACCAACTTAATGTGAGGATACTACCTTTGTTTTACAAGCTCCAATGTGTTGAGAGCACCAACTCTCTAGTTTCTCTAGCACCCACTAGAAGGAAGCACCAACTCCCTGAGTGTTCCAGCACCGACCAGATGGAAGCACCAATTTCCAATATTCAAGCACCAACTTAAATATCATAGGAACAAATTCCTCCATAGCACCACCCAACCTCCCTGATTATTAAAATGAATGAATAACCTCTTCTGTTATGCAATTATTCTTTTCTTCATTATACGTCTTCTTTGTTCATGTTTTGTTTATCATTTCTGAGTTTGATCTCACACTGCACATTCATCGATTTTCCTTTCTCCCAATTTACTTCATTTTTCAGTCAGAACAACTAGCAATACACAATCACTGCATATCCATTTTTATCCACACCAACCTCTTCAGTTACACCTTGAGTCTCCTTGGGCAAAAATTCCTTAGCAACTAAATCGCCAATTTTTCAAGAATCATGATTCAGTTCAGCTAACTGAATCGTAACTGAAGAGTTAATCATGAGGTGGAACAATATCCCTTCGATCATATTTCCAATTCACCATCACCGTTGGATTACATCTGCATGATCTCACGTTTATCGCATGTGCCCACTGGCTATGACCATGGGCTAATCAGAAAGTGATTTCACATTTCGCATTTTGGATATATTATTGTGAGGCTTCTCGAATTTCCATGTCGCGATCTCTGAAAATAGGGCTTAGCAATTAGTACCTTCCTTTTTCATGACCACCGTCTACATCAACAGGCGCTATGCAATTTTGTCTTTCACAAATTTTGTTGTGAGTCACTCTGACTCTTCCAAGTCCCGATCATGAAATGGAGAGTTGCAACTTGCAATCTCCTTTCTTCACATGCCCATAGCTGTGACCAAGCACTTATCCATAAAGCCCTTTTGTGACTCACTATTTCAGGAATCCTGTGATGAGGTGTCTTAACTCTCCATGTCGTGATCACCGAAACTCTGAAATGGAGCCAGATCAATGGTCCATGCTCTCCCTTGATCAACGACTTAGATTGAATCGCAGTTTCACATTTTGTGATTTCAAAGGATAGATCTAAGTTCCTTCCTTTGACTTTCCAGTCATCAAAAATATGACCTCTCCCCACATGTAGTCTACATCCAACGATCAAGACTATTTATCACGATTTCTCATATCGCAAGTTTGAGGGGTTAGAGCACCTCCTCATTTTGGATTTCCTGATCTACGAAACTCTGAAATAAAGACTTTGTCGTGCCCTGATCTTTCACCACATGTCCTTCTTGGATCAACGGTCCTCCTGATTTTGGGACTTTGTAAGCCCACTTATTCTTGTACATAAATATCGTGCTTCTTCTTCTAGATCTGACAATGGTCGATCTTCATGCTCAAATCTGATGTCCGAGATTTTTTCTCCTCTTCTGCATGCTCCTCCTATCTTAATTCAGATCTGACGGCCATCGAGAATTCAAGATGGGTGATCCAACGATCACTTTTTATCGTCCTCCTAATCTTATGCTTCTGATATTTCCATGCCATCATCACTGCGCTACTGGTATTGCCACTTTCTCTTGTTCGTCATCGTCGAGATGAGCTTGCCATCAATGACAAACAAATACTACGCCTTCTATCCGTAATAAATATTCCAACAATATCCCTCTTTGGCATTGATGGAAACCTTGAATAACCTAAACAATACTCTTCCTGGACATCCAACCATACCACTGTAGCATCGTTACCATTACCACACTTTCTCCCCCTTTGACATTAATGTCAAAGAAGAAACACACTCCCCCTGACCTGTTGCATTAAATACTCCCCCTGTCAACTATGAACAGCTTATAAATACAATAGATATTCAATAAGTACTCCCCCTGACCAAGTGAACAAATTAGACGAAAGAAGTTATAACCCCCAGCTTCTGACGAAGATATCCAAAAGGGGTCACTGCTAATGGTTTAGTAAAGATATCAACTATCTGTTGTGTGGAAGGAATATAATTCAGTTGAACAACTCTGTTTGTAACTTGTTCTCTGAGAAAATGGTATTTTATTGGGATATGCTTAGTCTTGGAATGAAGAACGGGATTCTTGGAGACACTATTGGCACTAGTGTTATCACAATGAATTGTAATTGGATCAGTATAATTTACGTTCAGATCTGCAAGAGTTTGAATCATCCATAAAATTTGAGTGCAGTAAGTAGAAACAACAATGTACTCTACCTCTGTAGTTGATAAGGAAATAGGTCCCTGCTTCTTACTAATCCATGATACCAACGAGTGACCTAGGAAGAATTCACCTCCACTAGTGCTCTTTCTCTCATCCACACAATTTGCCCAATCTGCATCTGAATAAGCAGTTAACTAAAAATTATGATTCTTGGGATACCAAAGACCATAAGTTATTGTTCCCTTCAAGTATTTGAATATCCTTGTTACAGCTACCAAATGACTTTTTTTAGGAGTAGACTGATAGCGAACTACCATTCCAACAGCTGCATTATATCAGGTCGGGATGCTGTGATGTAAAAAAGACTACCTATCATTAAGCGATATGTCCTTTGATCAAAATCATGTGAAATATAAACTTTACTAAGCTTAAAACCAACCACCATAGGTGTACTAATAGGAGAAGAATCCTCCATCTAAAATTTCTTCAACATCTCTTTCGAATATTTTTCTTGAGAGATAAATATTCCCGCAGAAGTCTGATTTACTTGTAAACCAAGAAAGTATGACAGTTCTCCTCTCATGGACATCTCAAACTCTATTTTCATAGAGTTACAAAACCATTGGACAAAGGATTCATTAGTACAACAAAAAATAATGTCATCTACATAAACCAAAACAACTAGTAAATTATCACCTTCAGAATTAATGTAGAGATTGATGTCAACAGTACCTTTCTTGAACCCTTTGTCTTGTAAAAAATTGTCTAGTCTATAATACCAAGATCATGGTGCTTTTTTCATTCCATATAAGGCCTTCTTCAGCTTGCAAACATAATCAGGATTATCTATCAATGAGAATCCTTTAGGTTGCTCCATATATACTTCTTCCTCTAGATCTCCATTAAGAAATGTTGACTTAACATCCATCTGATACACTTTAAAGTTCTTATGACATGAATATGCAAGAAACATTATGATGTCTTCCAATATTTCCACTGGTGCAGAAGTTTCATCAAAATCCTGACCTTCAACTTGTTCATACC
>JASDQU010102974.1:193210-239900 GCA_032191745.1 Picea mariana
TAGGAACAATCTCCCAAGTATTGTTCTTTTCAATCTGATCAAGCTCTTCATTCATAGCTCTAATCCAATCATCATGGTTGTTGGCTTCATCAAAAATTTTAGGTTCAATCATAGATAGAAAAGCAATCTGATATTGTTCTGTGTCTTTAACTAATTTCCTTCTTGTCTGAAATCCTTTGTTTATATCTCCAATTATCTGATTTTCATGATTATTCTTTCTAACAATTTTGAGAGGTGGTTTTGTTTCTTTTTTCTGATTTGTGTCATCATGAGTATTCATATATTCATCTGATTCAGATTATTCCCTTTCTGATCCTTGGACCTTTTCATCTTCATCTTCAACTATATATTCTGTGCTTGGTTCAACACTGCTTACATTTCTGACAAAGACTTCTTCATCAACTTTTATGTCGATCCAATCAACCAATTTATGAAGCCTCTTATTGTAGCATTTGTACCCTTTATTGTTTGTAGCATAACCTAAGAATATACCTTCATCATCCCTATCATCATATTTCCCAATATTTTCATCATTATTCTTGATATAACATTTACTCCCAAAGACTTTAAAATTCTTGATTGAAGCAGGTCTTCCAAACCACAGTTCATAAGGAGTCTTGTCACTGTGTGGCCTAAGATGAGATTTGTTAAGGATATGAACAACTGTATGGATTGATTCCACCCAATATGTCTGAGCGATATTCCTTTCATTCATCATTGATCTTTCCATCTGTTGAACTGATCTATTCTGCCTCTCAACTACTCCATTTTGTTGTCGAGTTCTTGGAATAGTGTATTCTCATTTGATTCCATGTTTATCACATAACTCTTTGAAGTTCCATGAACTTGTTACAAGGGAAAAACTCTCTATGGACAAGGGTAAACCACATCAAATAGGTATGACTGCAAAAATCAACTCAATTCTAACATATGCTATATAAACTAATGTGCAATACAAGAAAGAGGCCTACCTCAAACCAACGTTTGATGATATTCCACCGTTGAGAACTTTGACTCGAAACTTTATACCTGTGAGAAGTTCTCAACAAACAAGCAAAGCAATTATATAGTGATGATATAAAAGGGATTAACACATCAGATAGAATAATCCATTAATAAACATTACAAACACGCCCATGGATAATAATTATATATTTGCAAGATACCAATAGGATGGGAAAGGAGTATTTCTATTAATAACTGATCATTAGAAGTGTCAACATTACAGACTTCTGTATCGGCACAGTTCGAAACCAAGAAACCAAGTTCCTTCCTACTGAGTCCCCACCACTTCAATCCTCCACCAAAGGCAAGCTCATGAGAAAGAGGCAAAGAGGCGAAGAACATGTTCATGAACCAATGACCCTGTGTGTCTTTCGCGTGTGCCAAATGCAAGTGGTACATGAAAAGGACCCTCTGAATAGAAGCAAATGATGAAAAACTATTGATAAAGGAAAGGAAACCACCAATAAGGCTAATGGCATCAAAGACACTGCATGAATCCCAATGTGTGAATAGATGTCTTGTCATTGAACACAAGAAAAAGAACCCAGTCAATGACCAATGATGAAATGTCAATTCTTGGGTTCAAGGTGACCTACCAATGATGAAAGTAGGGCCAGGGTGCATGATAAGACCAAAGTATCATGTGATTCTAAGAAAACTGAGGGTATGGATGATATGCAAAGTCAATATTTCTGAGGAGTGGCTGACACAGGTTGATAGGCTTCCTTTGAACAAGAGCATGAGATAAATGGTGGACTCCAGTAGTATGGACTCAATGATGTGACAATTGGATGTAGGAGGCATCAATAAGGTTCTCTATAGGGACTGGAAGAGTAACTAGTCGGTAGAGAAAACTTTGTCGTGAGATCAGCTTCCTAAGGCCATGCTAAACCCAAAATTATGATGACACATTGACTCAATAACTTTGTGCTCTGTTCAAAGGTGACACAAATGCTACCAATTATAATATAGTATTCCCTTCTCGGCAATTTTTTTTGTTTTTCATAACCAGTGAATGTTATGATATAGAGGAAGGAACGAATGTCGCAAGTAAGCAAAACTAGTTCCAGCAGTGGAATGTACCTATGGTCAATACAAGGAAATGCATGCGAGAGATGGACACTCGGGGTGATGCTCCCTCCAGGGTATAGGGTGTCAAATTGCAAAGGATAAAAATAAGGCTCTACTTGGTTGAGGATGCAAACTTCTTAGGCAATGGTTTATAACGCAAAGCGAGAACCGACTTACGGCTCAATAAAGCAAGCAAGGGCATGAGATGCAATCACAACTTATCACCACAAAATGTCCTTTTTTATATCCTTTAGTCTACTTGGTGTGAAAAAGGGGCAAACTTGTGCCAAATAGACGTCTTTTCAAATCCAAATTACGAGTGTGAAAATGACAAGTTCACTCGGCAATATTTTCTATTTTTGATAGTGTGTTGGAAAAGAACTTAACTAGGACTCATGATCTTTCAAATCCAATTTTAATGAGTGTGAAAGGGACAAATCACTCGGCAATCTTTTCAATTTTTGGACAAGTTGAAAAAGATCTTAACTGAGACTCCTTATTGGTAGTCCGTGGGTAATAAGGCCACATGTGCGTGAATGAGAAATGAGGCTCATTGTAAAGTCACGTATTGAATTATAATGGACTCCCGGTCCTAAGGAAAAAACTTGGCATGGGAACCAAATGAAAAAGAGGTTCTAACTAGGGTACCCATGTTTGGTAAGTCTCTACCATTTATTAACGATGTTATTAATACCATATGGAGGTTTATGCGTCATAATAAATGGGTTCGTACCTAAGGCGTAAAAAATGGTAGTCGAAGGATAATGAAAAAAAAATGCACGATGGAGTAGATACCTATCTTATATGCTAGGTTATGAATATACCTACCCGAGGAGACGAATGACCAACCTTGACGTTGAAATCTGCAAGAAAATTGAGTCGAAACTATAAAAACTAGCTTAAAACTATTCTTGAATTAGTCCATTAGACAAAGTAATAGCATAAAACTATATCAAGTGGGTAAAAAATGGCATATAAATAGTAATAAAATCAAAATTTACTGTATCATTTTCATTTTTACCCAAATAGTGCAATTTCGACTAAAACACCTCTAGAATTCAAATGACGATTGCGGGAGTAATAGGCAACGAAATCACACACCGTCTGAACCAGGTAACTCTTCATCCCATCCTCTTCAATTTCAGTGGTTTACAATTTTGATTTAGGTTCTATTTTGTTAGTTTTTAAAGGCGCAAATTGGGTTTTTGGTATATGCGAGTTTCTCTGAATAGGTCACGTATACGACTAGTTATACTCCCCTGTGTGAACTACAGGGGGGCGTATATCAGGCCCTACCCTTGACTTTACGTAAATAAACTACGTATACATGCACAAATGGAAAAAAAATATGTTTCTAACTAAAAAATGATTTGGTTTTTTGCAGGATGGTGTTGGAATGGAGAGAGAGAGAGCATGAGGAGGTAGATGTAGCAGTGGATCAAGATACGATGGATCAAGTGGATTTAAAAACATGTGGTTTATACAAGTTTTGGGCTCTCAAAGGAATGAGGGCCCAAGTGAGGTTGTTGGAAACATTGGTGGGCTATTGGGATCCTGATAGCGAGAGATTTATCCTTGATGGACAACCATTAAGGATCAAAGTAGAGGAAATCTACTTCTTGACTGGACTTTCACATCGAGGAGAGGTTGTGGACCTCAAGTCTCATGGGGCAGGGAGTGGGATGAAGGTCGAAGAATACATCGAGGCCCACTATGTTGCAGGGACTACCATGGTGGGAAGTCAAATCCCTATCCAGGCTATAGTTAACCTCAACCTGAATATTATTGTGCTCGTGCTTACCAAAATCATAGGATTGGCCTCATTGCATCAAGCATCAAGACCACTTATGTTTTACACACTAGAGTGTGTGAGACCCACCGTCTACAAATGGTGTACTTCACTGCTGACCAAAATGAAAGGTCAGTTGACAGAGTGCAAGTAGGGGGGGAATGAAACTTTGGGTTTTCCTTTATCCTTTACAGCTTCTTTTTTGAGCGAGTCCTAGGTATGGGACCTAGAGTGGAGATCATTCCTAGAGGACCATGTGATCCAGCTATGGCGCGATGGATCGATGTCATGAAACGACAGGGGGCAGGTAGGGTGGTGACATCCTACAATGATTATGTTTTCTTCTGGTGGTGGATACAAATCATAGATTTAGACGAATATCCCTATGTGGGAATTGATTTCAGAGGAGATCCTGATATGTCACTTCCACCAGGAGTCGTCTACAGCACCATAGGTAAAAAGTTTTTATATATTTCATTTTTTTGTATTTTTTGCATTGAAGAGAACAAAAATATTTTTGGATGGTGCTATTAATTCGATACTTGTGTGATTGCAGATGTGGGTCCAAAATGGCCAGAAGGATTCCTACGACATAGACAGAGGCATCAGGGAGATAAGGCAGTGGGAGAAGAAGCAGAGAGAGTCCTATAGAACATGCAGCGTAACTTGTCTCGTCTCACACTAAGGATTCCTATGGTTCAAGTGGAGGATCTACCTGAAGCCATGCAACTGAAGGTTTTCAGTGTACCTAGAGAATGGGTACGACTCTTCTGGCGTCTCACAAATGCCATGGTTTTCTATCATGATACACATCCGGTGCCACACGCGTATATGTCATGGGACATGTATATCAGCTGTATATGTATTTTGAGGGTTTTAGCCCCAATTTTGTAATATAAACACCATATTTTTTGGAAATGTATAAAGAGAGATCTTTGACTTTACTCATATCTTACAATGTGTACATTGATTTAATGGTCTTATTTTCTTTATTAATGTGACAAATGCCAATCTAAAACATAATTAGCGTAGGAATTGGATACATGATTATAACTTCTAGGAATGTGGAAGTATGTAATAAAATTAAATTGTCGTTCTAAAAGACGTACCCATAGGAATCGAAAGAGTAACGTCGGATCACGCAAATGGTAATGACCATTCAACTGACATACAATTAACTGAGAATCGAGGCAAACCTCTAGAGAGAGAATAACACGTGAGATAACATTGCGCAAAAGTTCTATGATAGCCATATATTCAGCCACATTGTTTGTGGATGGCCCTAGGCATATGCCACCTGAAGACACCAATAGACCCTCAGGTGAGTAAATCACCCATGCGGAGGAAGCCAAGTTCCATGTATGATGAATGGATCCATCTGCGAATCCTAGTTAGACAAAAGACTCCATTGACATCTACTAACCAAAAGGGAAAACTTGATAAGAAAGCCGAAGACAAAAAGAAAAAAGATGTATATACACTAAATTTACATTAGTATACAAAGGGTTTCTCTCAATCCCAGGGCTCATGCGTAATACCTTTTCAAGTAGAGCCCATTTCTGGACTCGACCAATTTATTCCCTTCATAATATTCCAATTCATAGACTCCTTTTTCTAGAACACATCGCACGATATAAGGACCATGCCACATGGGTTTAAACTTGCCTGCCCCTAGAGGTTCTTTGGCTTGGTCATAAAAAAGGACCAAGTCACCCTCAGTATACAACCGGGGATAGATAGACTTGTCGTACTCAACCTTGACTCATTTTTTGTTTTCCTCGATAGCTGTAAAGGTGTCTCAACGCTTCTCATCAAGACTCTCTAGGTGCACTAGGCATCGCTCTAAATCTGAAGTGTCAGGTAGGAGCTCGAATGCCAATTTGAGAGAAGGGATTTCTCATTCAACTGGAAGTATCGACTCCACACCATGCACTAACTGGAAAGGGGAAAAACTGGTGGCAGTCTTAACTGAGGTTCGGTATGCCCAAAGCACGAGATACAACATGATGTGCCAATTGGAATTACTTCGACTGAAAGTTTTTTGTAAGATGGTCTTGAGTGACTTGTTGATGGCTTCTACTTGCCCATTTTTCTAGGTGTAATAAGGAGATGAGTGACCATGTTTAAACCCCAGTTTGGATGCTAGTTCTACCATCATTTCATTCTGAAATTAACTACCATGATCAGTGACAATCTCACTTGGGATACCGAACTGGGCGATAATTTGGTTGAACACAAAGAAGGTTGCAGTCTTCCCATCGGATTTTATAGTAGGCATGGCTTTGGCCCACTTGGTAAAATAGTCGACAGCCACGATGATGTGTTGATGCCCCCCAGCCAAAGTTTGGTTGCAATCGATGAAATATACCCCCCACTTGGTGAAGGGATCGATGATAATGACTGGGTGAAGATGGGTTGGGTGCGAGCGCATTTTTCGAGTGAACCCCTGGTAGGGGTGACACTTATTAATCACTTCAATGCAATCTTTAAATATGGTGGGCCAGAAGTAACTGACTCGCAAGATATTTTGGGTTGTCACAAGCCTGGATAGGTGACCCCCACAATCGCCTTAGGACTAACTCAACTTCCTCATGAGTTAAGCAACGACTTAAGATACTATCTATTCCATGATGATACAAAGTGTCATTGACGATGGTATACTTTTGTCTTGGTATCTAACTCACCATCGATCATCTCGTGAGAGATGTTGAGCGAACTTCAAGGTTTGAAGATATAAAACAATGTATCCATACTAGGGGTCAGATGATGAGACAAGGAAAATTTGTTCATCTACAAATGAATCAACATGGATAACATCCTCGTCTAATTGTGGGAAATCAGATATTAACTCTGCAAAAACTAGTGACTTCTTGGACTTGGCTGAAGCAAAGTCGATATCAAATTCTTGTAAGATGACAATCCATTTATTATATTTCCCACCTATGATACGCCTAGTGAGGATGTATTGAAATGGATTAACATCGACGACTACATTAGTTTTGCAAAGAAATATATATTGTTGTAAACATTGGACTGCGTGACTAACGTGAGAGTAATTAAGCTCAGGACTAACTAATTTTTAACTGAGATAGTAGATGACATACTCATGGAGCTCATCATCCTCTTGAACTACAACCATACCAATCGTGTATTTGGATGTGGTAATATATAACAAGTAATCTCTACTGTAATAAGGAGATTTCAGCAGAGGAGTTGATACCAAGTCTTTCTTTAAGGTGTCAAAAGACTCTTGGGCTCGCTCATCCCAGATAAACAGAGTGTCTTTTTTTAGTAGACGCATGAAACCCTTAGTGATATTGACATAATTCACTATAAACAGACGTAGAAAGCTAGGTTTCCCCTGTAAACATTGAAGTTGTCTAATCATGCGCAGGGGAGGCAATTGAAGTATTACCTCAACCTTAAGAGTATCTACCATGATCCCAGTCTCAGAAACTAAAAATCCTAAGAGACGACCAAGCCTAACACAAAAGATGCATTTGTGAGGGTTTAAATGGATTCTATAGTAACAACATATTTCAAAAACCAATCGAAGGTGTGCGACATGATCCACTGTCTTGCGAGAGTGAGCAGCAAGATCATCAAGGTAAGCTTTGACTATATTCCTGAGATCATGAAAAGTGAAATTCATGGCACGTTGGAAGGTTGCTCTGGCATTTTTTAGGATGAAAGGCATTTTCTGGTATGAAAAAGTACCCCAAGGACATATAAATGTCGTCTTGTGTTGGTCCTTAGGTTTGATCTGGATTTGGTTATATCCTGAAAATCCATCCATAAAGGAAAATATTTCGCTTCCCGCACACACATCGAGAATCTGATCGATGAAAGGAGTGGGGAAGTTATATTTAGGACAAGATTTGTTTAGGTCGTGAAAGTCCATACACACACAGATGGTTCCTTGCTTTTTATTCACAGGAACAGGGTTGGATACCCATTCGGTCAAGAGAACCGGGTAGATGAAGTCGAAATTAAGTATCTTCTCCACCTCTGGCTTAATAGCAGGGGCCTTCCTAGGATTAATAGGTCTAAGATGTTGTCGAATAGGTTTAGCATATGGATAAGTTCTAATTCCATGTTCAATGATACGAGGGTCTATCCCTGGTATCTCTTGATATGACCAAGAGAATACATCTCAAAATTCTTTGAAGAGGTTGGTGTAGATCAGAATCTCTTCTAGCGAACAATCCGCACCTATATTTACGTTCTTAATTTTTCTAGGGTTACGAGAGATGTCGATCGATACAATAGGAGAAATACTTGCTATATTTCCTTCGACATAAATACCGTGTGTATCAAGTGGAACTATGGCATGACCGACTATCTCACTCAAGGTAGATCGAAAATCATCTTGTTCAATTCTTTCAAGATTTGGGAGAAAATAAGATCGATGATGCATATCGTCCCAAGGTCTCTCGGAAACATTCATGGCTTCAAGGATGGCTTCATCTAAAGGCAAATTATCATCTAAGAAATCATGTGAATAAGATAACGAAGTGGCCCATACGCTCCTAAGAACGGTATCCTCCTCGTCCGTATATGAGGTAATGGGATTGGGATCGACGGAAGAGTCAAGGATAGCTTGATGCACGATCTTCGTTGCTGATAGTGGCATATCCATGCCAACATGTGACTGACCTTCAATTGACGAAGTCGAAGAAGGTAGGGTCCAAGGATCACTAAAATAGGAAGTTCAGAAAGGAATGGACCTCTCTGTTGAAGCAGACCTACTAGACATGGCGTAAATGTGGTGAATCGGTGTCGAGAAGTTGAAAGTACCCATGAGGGAAGAATACATTTCAACATTGATATTATCAGTTGTCGGCTAAGAATTGTCGATCACATGGATCGACAGTCGAATAGATGCATTAGGACTAGAGTACGCAAAGGATAACTAGTTGATCGTCATGATCTCCCCCTGATGAGGAAAACAAAGCACATGGAAAACAGACGATATGACAACGACCATAGCATAGGTCCAATTGTGACCTAGTAACAAGTTATAATAAAGAGGTGCATCCGCTACCTCTACTTCTACCTCTACCTTCTTCCCAACTAACTGGACCGGAAAGGTGGGGAGAATACCATGAGGGTGAAGGAATGACCATCAAATGTAGTCAACATGTTTGACGACTTGGAAAGGGTTGGAGAATTGATAGCTTTCCAACAGACCAGGGACATCACACAAGTGGCAACACCTTCATCAATGACCGCTCATTTGATAGTATACTTGGAATACTCCACGTGGATTTGAAAATCTACATGGTAGGGTAAGTGAGGCTTCACGTCCATGACATCAAACTTGATGACTTTCGAGTCACTAGGTTCTAGAGCTCCTAATGCAAAGAGTAAGGAATTCATTTGTGATGGACACATCTAGAGTACCTCCAAAGCCGATATCACACAAGGGGTTTGTCCCAGATCTTCAAAAATAGAGTAGTTCTAGGCAGTTCTAGCATTAGGATTGTGGGTAGAGTGCTTGATTACTCCTTTCAAAATACGAGGCGATGGCTCTGGTTTCTCGATCTGTAAGTTCATCTGCGGGGGTGGAGGAGGAGCTTCTAGGCTAGTACTAGCTTTTGAAGAGATATAATCTCGAGAGCGGGTGGCTATATCAATTTTCACATCGACCATATTGATGCAAAAATGATCACCATCTTGCAATAGTGGGTTTTGACTTCCACCAGGCACATTTCTGGTGCTCAAATAACTCGAGGCTAAGTGTTGGTTGTGTGGAAATGGATTTGTTAGCACTGCAGGTAGTAGATTTAAAATCCTCACAACCTCTACAAGTTTGGGGCACAAGTGGGTAAGGTGTTCATCGGTACAAAGTTTACAAGGAAACTTCACCTTATGCTTCTCTTTCCTACCCTCTCCAACATTATCATTATGTTTCCCATTATTATCTTTGTCCTTGGGTTTATTATTATTATTCTTCCCACCCTTACGATTATTTTGACCTTTCCTTTTATTCCCACCTAGTCGCTGGTCACCATTTGGGTTCTTCAATGATTGCATAGAATGTACATCTACCGATTGGGTGGGTTTGAAGGATCCATACGAGGCTGGCCCTCCTGCAGAATTCATTGCCGAGTCTGTGGATTTTATGTTGGCACACCCTTCAATGCCATTGGAATGAGGTCTGAGAGTTTGTCTGGGATAGTGATTTGTCTGCGGTGAGTCTGGAGGAAGGTGGTATAACATCCTAGACTAAGCATATATAAAATCAAATTTCCAGGCTCTAAGGATAGCCTCTTCCTCGTTGAAGACCCCAGAAAGAGAAATGTGCTTTGAAATAGGAGCATGTAAAGACTTTAGGAACCATTCTATAAGAAAGGTCGAGGGTATAGGAGTCTTAACCAACCACCTTCGCCTAAGCCATTCCTGGATATGGTCTGAGATGTGAGTGTTGGTACCTTGGTGTAAAGTTGAAAAAATTTCAATGCCAGTATCATAACGAATGGGTAGTTGAAAGTGATTGAGAAAAGCTAGCACCAATTGATGGAATGACCCATATGTCCCCCTAGGTAGCTCAATGTATCATTGTGATGCCACTGAGTGCACTGAAAAAATCATAACCTAATAGAATCATGGTTCATAGAATTCAATGAGCACCAAAGGTGAAAAGTAGAGATGTGATCACCAGGGTCTTCACCATTCTTACCCTCAAACTTTGGATGTCTGATGGAAGTTTGGTTGGGACAGGGGCCATGTGGGGTCATGACTCACCGGGTCATTCATTATTTTAGACAAATCTGGTAGATTAAGCGTGGCTAGAAAGGGAATATGGGGTTGCGATACCTGACCCCATTCTCATGCGAAATATTGTGCATTAGGAACTGCGTTCCACCCAGGATTCTGGTGAAGACCAAAACCTTGTTCGAAATTATAATACCCTCCTCCATGCTGATTCATAAAATATGGATTGGGCATCATTCCAGTAGGAATGTTCTGATAAGGGTTATGAAAATTGCGCCCAGTTGGATTAGATCCAAGATGGGGGTTGTTAAAACTACCCCCGACTACATTACATCTAGGTTGGGGAGTGCCCAAAGTTTAAGAATGACCTCTCCAGGTGGGAACCTAGAGGATTGAAGTGGATTCGACATGCCAAAAATATTGGTCAGAATCGACACCGAGGGGATAGGGATATAGGGTGGAACTTGTCCGCTAGTTGGGTTGTTCCATCCAGCCATAGAAGGATTGGACTCAGGGTTAAGAATAGGGACACTCCCTACATTAGGATTCACTTGGGGAATATGATAACCACCAAATGGGGAAGGAGTGTAAGGAGGTGTAGTGCCCCCAAGTCCAATGCTAGCATTATGGCCAACAACTGGGATGGTAGTTCAAAACTGCAAGGTGAAGTTAAGAATACCATAAGAAAACAGACTAGAAGCCATGGGGATGGTATGAACATTGTAACTTGGTGAGTGGCCAAAATCCCCAAAAGGTTCGAGGCAAGATATGAAGCATTAACTGCAGGCCAAGCCATATTACCAGTGTAAGCCTCCGACACTGCAACTGTAGCGGTTGCAGGTGTCGAAGGAGTGCCATTAATTATAGTGGGATTGGGAGTTAAATAAATCCTAGTGTTTTCAAGACTAGACTTGGTACTCATCCTTATAGGATTACAAGTCTGAAAAGTGAATGTGTGTGTACCACTATTGATAAATCTATGCCTTTTAGAAGGCAAGTACTCGAAAACTGGTGGTAACTGTAACAACCGATAGGACCTGTGAGGAAGCTGGTTTGACTCCAGGACAAGTTATGACTCTTCCACAAATAAAAATATATCCTATGGCCAACTAGTAGTCAAAGATCATACTAAAAAGTCAAATGACCGATATGCATGCAAACAGGATAAAGTGGTTGAGTGGCATCCCTCGCTAAAGAAGGCATGTCTCATCCAAGAGGGACCTAAGACTCCCCTTTAAAGTTTGGAGGTAACATAATCAATGATAAGGGCCTTCGTGGGATTAACAACCAGTTGGTCAGATCCCCCTGAAGAGGTAATCCTCCATAAAGGTTGTGTGTTGTCTGACCCTTATCTAACTCAGGGTACAAGCAGAATAATCCCTGCAAGTAACTTATGAGATACCTAAGTCAAGCAACTAATAAACCACTATATAACCGATGCACAGGTGAGCAGTTGTAAGTCCGGATCACTGTATGGGTAGGGTAGCAAAGCCCGAAACCTTGAAAGCACCGCCTCTCATAGAGGTATGGGCACTAGCTAGATCTCCAAATATGAATAAATCCACAGAAATATCTCTGATGTTAGGTGAGTATCCAGGGTTTATCCCTTCAACTAACTTCATGCGACCTCGTGATTAACTCTGGTGTGAGTGGAGCCTCTTGATCTTATCGATTATACAATGGACTTCTCAACTCCCTGTCTCAGACACATATGTTGATTTAATTTCCTTGGAGAAGTTTACTCACAAAATCCTATTAGGATAAACTAAATTCTAAGCTAGTTTGTGCACCCTAAAAATAAAATCGTGACTAATCAATTTTAGTTTAAAGCGTAAATTTTATTATCTGTGGTTACTCAAAAAGGTAAGGAAGTGAAACTCATGGCGTTATGACTCTACCATAAAATAAATACGGATATAATGCAAAGTCTATCTTTGATTTTTCAATGAATGATATGCTAATAAAAACAGTGTAGTCTTCAATTTCAAATCATAAGTAAAATACAATATTTTGCTAAATGTGCTAAGCTAATGATAAAAATTCAAAGACAAAAATGTGAACTAAAGCACAATGCCTATTTTTTTGTATTTTCAATATTCTGAAAAAAAAAGTGCATGGACTGATAAGAAACTTGATAGATGAATTCTACTGTGTATAAAAGAAGTAAATCAAGCAGAATACTAGGCAGCTAAGCAAACATCCCAAAAGCCAAGGAAAAATTAAAAATAGAAAAACAAAGAGAAAGACTATGCCCAAAAATTCAACTCCAAACAAGCTTCCTTTTAGTGACCCTCAGTTCCAACACATACACTTTCTCTACACTTGCATGAAGAAGATCTAGTACAACTTGATAGACAAATAGAGTCTTCAAGCTTCTATCCAAACAGAGTTCTTCACACAATTCTTTCACCAATTCTTCATTCAATCTTGCTTAACATTTTCCATGATAAACCTTTCAATACATAGGAGAAGGAGAGATGGTTAAATGGATGAGGATGATCCCACTAAATCTGAGAAGTCAGTAGGATGCCAACCATGTGAATGCCAACTCATTTTCTAGAAGATCCTCTTCTAGAACCTTCGTAACCTCTTCTTCCATTTTTAGCCTTGAAATAGGTTCGCACCCTGCGTATAGAGCAAACTACGAATTCCTCATAGGCCAAGTATAGAGCAACCTGCATGAATGAGGATTTTCGCACTCTGCATCATATGCAGCCTGCAAACTCACTTTAAAAATATGCTTTGTAGAGGAAGACAATAGTCACTTTTCTCAGGAAAAAAGTCCTTATGAGAGCCTAATCACATAACTGTAGATACATCACTAGAGTGACCAAATTCATGTGTAACAGAATGCCCCCCAAAGTATGAGGCTAGAACTTGTGATATCCGAAATACTTTGTAAAATGCATGTGTTTGTCAGGAACAAGGAGAGCACATAATCAGAAACCTGTAAACAACCAAGCATCTGTAGAATATAGTACCAGTTTTGAGGTAGGCATTCCCATGCTCAGATCACAAATGAATGAAATCATAAACATAGGCCATGGCCACCAATCATACACCATGGATCCATTTCACCAAAATGCTACATACCCACCAGGAATACACTGTGAATTTATGTTAGAAGACTCGAATAAAGACATAGCCATGTGACATATAAAGTGGATCTATGTGTCGATACAAATCAAACATACTCCATCGCATCCTAGATCAAAAAGATGAGACCCAGGGTCTTCAACCCTGTCACTTGAAAGTACAAATCTAGCCATGTGATTACATGTGTTGAAGTTGAACATGGTAGAAACCACTCGATTACCAGTCATCGATGAAAACCCTTAACAAGTGCGAGGGAAATCACCATTGATGTCAATGACTCCCAAGGTACCAAAGTACAATCCGAACGAATGTGAATGAATGAGATGAAGTCGAACACTCAGCGAAATCTCTCAATCAGGGACCAAAGATTCGAAACCCCTATCGAAAGTGAAGAGAGCTGCCATTACGGTATGGAGGTTCTAAGGTACTGTTGACGGGCGAAATTGACTGTCCGTCAACTGGAAGAGTGGATCCGGTCCGTGGTTGTCTAAATAACCCAAGATGTTTGGGATAACCCACCCTGACGGGTTTAGCAGCTCCGTTAGCCGATCTAAGTCCTAAGAAAATAAAAGAAAACTACTCTAAATTAATTAATCTAACTAAAAATAACTATTAAAACAAACTAATAAACAAATCTAACTATTATATATACAATCTACTATCTAATACTACACAACTATAATTCTATAAAATCAAATGTTCTATTACTAACAGAGTCAGATCAATTTACAAATGTACAACATCTACAAATTATAGATTTGAATGAAAACCTGAAAAACTCATTGGTAATCTATCCTAAGACAGCGAGACTATTGTTTTTTGATTTTATAATTTTATGAAAAAGAAATAACATAAAACTAACTAAACTAAGCAACTAAAATAACAACTCTAACTATGAATCTAAACTATACATATATCTAACTAAACTACTTATACTATACTAACAAATTAACTATTAAATACTAAATAACAAACTGACCTGAAGTAACGCTCCAGGTTTGTCCTATGTATGCAATGATTGTCTTAGCTGATCGGAGGGAGGAAACCCACACCGGATTATCCACAAGCTTCTCGTAAACTAGAAGCAGTTGTTCTCTTCAAATATAATTATAGGACAAGCAAGACATAAAAATTTACAACAACCTTATGATTTATAAGACTTCACAATTAGATAAATCTATATGCAAAGAACTATACAAAATGATTCAATTAACGAAGAAGAGAAATCTGTGATTCATTAACTGAAACAAAGTAATTGTTGTACTTAAAAAATAGGAGAGATCAGATACAAACAACATATAAATCCAACCACATCAGCATACAAAGAATTATGATAGCTAAAGTAGTCGATAATTAATTGCCAACTGATATGCAAAAACTTGAAACAAAAGTTTGATATATTAAAAGCGAAAGCTATTACAAAATATCAACTTTCATCTCAGTCTGAATCATAAATCCATAGTCTGGTTCCTCCACCATGAGGATGATGATGCTTATTACAAAAAAATAACAAGTATTTAAAGACCTCCCACAGGGTAAAACATCCCTGTGGAAGTTATCAAAACTGTTTACACAAATCTGGGAAAATATCCCAAGTCTGACTAAACTAACAACCTAAAATAAAAACTACATCACACAAATATCTCCTAGACTACCACAGCATGCCCAATTGATTATTGCAATTTGAATGTACCTAAAAGAGGACAAAAACGGACAAGTTAAGAGGATATTTTGTTGATAAAATTGATAAAAATCTAATTCTAAAGACTAGCTACAGAATCTTGCGATTCTGTAGTTGGTCTAAATCAAACACAGAATCGTATTAAAAATCAATTCGAATCTTAAAAAACATATTCAAACTATTTAAAAATATTTGATTTCTAAAAGCATCATTCAAATCGACACTTGTATGCAACTTGAACAAACTAAATCGTATTCAACCAAATGATAACAGAGATGGATACACTCTGTTTAATTCGTTATCACCAATTCGGGTATACAGAATCGTATTGGATAACTCAATAGCAATGAAATCGTTTCATGGACCAATTGAAATCAAAACCAACAGTTTATGTTGCTCCAGCCATTAACAAAATCACTTTGAATCCAAACAAAATCAACATAATCATTTTCTCAAATTGATAGCACTATATTAAACATAAACAAATGATCCATGCTATTAGCGAATCAAATCAAAACTGTTATGTAAATTATCACAAACGAAATCATAATGGAATTAATCGGTTGATAACAGGATCTGTGGGACTCGTCCAATGTTTGTTATTGCCAATTGGGGGCAGACAGAATCGATTGATATTCAACGATATCATTACTTGAATCAATTTCAAAAATGAACTATTAGCCGGGTTTTCTCATACGTATTCAACAGAGACAAAATCGTTTTTGAAAATCAAAACCAATAGCGTAGTATCAAATCTACTTTCGATATCAATCTAACTCAAAATAGGTAATCGTGCTAACTCAAGACAGGCATCAATCAAACCAAAATGAATCGAAACAGTTTGTGTTTGTTACAACCATTATGAATCGACAGAAGTCCATGATTATAGCAAGTAGATCTTTACCATTGGTCAAAGATAATTAAAATCCAATCGAGAATACTAATTCAATACAAAACAGATTCGTTTTGAGTTTATTAGGAGCAAACGAAACTAATTAAAATCATACCAAATCAACTATCAAACAGAATTGATTCACAAACAAACCAAAATGAATCAAAATCAATGAATTGCTTGTACTAAACTAGGCACAACAAATCGCATAACCAAATCATATGTACATTTAGTTTTAGTAAAATGAACCTATTGTATAGGAACCACAACATAACCGTTTTTTATAATCAAACTATGACAGAGTCATTTTGAATAATGGATAGAGCTAATCGAAAACCAAAACTCGATTCACTATATTAATTCAAGCAATTCATAAAATGAAATTGATATTGAAATTCATACCTGGATAATCAGCAGACAACTTGGTCATGATAATTTGGAATTGATGAAGGCTGTCGCTGATTCGACATTCCTAAAAACGATCGAACTAGTGGTTTTCTGCTTCTTGTCATTAGCTTGAAGCCTGTCCCTTTCTCACGACAGCACTGTAACTTGGTTCTCTAAAGATTTGATCTTCGATTGTAATAAGGGAACGTCGGTATAGTAGCGCTCAAACCACACATTACATTGGACACACGCTGTTTGCTCGGGCTTTGAAACGAAAGTAAAGGGTTTTTTCAGATCACCGAGGGTTTCATTAGGTAGCTTGATTCTTGGGTAGCTAGGATTGTTCTTTAAGCAAGGTGGTAAATTAGAAACAAAGTCATAGGGTGGCTCAGAGCACAGACCATGGGAATAAGGGTACTCACTAGCTAGGAAGCGCTCAATATCAGAGTCTGAGTCTTCACTGAGGACTATGGGCTTTTGATCAGCATTTGGTTTAGGTTTATTCCGGGAAAGTCTCGATATCAATCAAGCATTCTTTTTACCTTTTCTATTGACAGTAGGGTTACCCTTGACTTTCATGCTCACAGTATTTTTTAAAGCCTCAACCTTGTCTGTTATAATGTCGGGTAGGTCGATATCAGGGAAGACCGAGGGTTTGGGAGAGGGTAGAAGGGCATGAAAAGGCACGGGTGGAATGACCTTAGTCTCACTGACCATAGACTTGTCGATTTGGATAGACTCTGAATCAACAAAGCCATTTCTAGACAGAAAAGCTTGTCAATTATCGCAGTGGAGGTTTAAATGATGAACGACGATAAGTCTAATCAAGCCATGGTGAAACAAGCTATTGTCAGCCTTCTCACATTTGAACCTCTTAGCCATTTTTTAAAGACTACACTGGAAGTAAAATGGCATGTTCAATGGATAGCCTATGAAATTCATTAACAGTCGAAGGTGATAAAGAGAAACCAATCCATACCGATCCTCACAGGTCACAAATTTTTTGACCATTATCAAAAGATCATGCCACTTGGGTTTAAGCATGGAAATAGGCATACCTTTGTCACAGGATGTAACCTTTCGTTATATGAACAACAAAGGCCATGGCACCTCGTCGACTTTAGAGCTTTTAAACCATCGCTGGCCCGTGGATGCCAATCCTGTGGCAGAGCTTATAAACTCATCATTCAGCTCAAGCTGAATGTCACCTACTTTAGCCCTACACCCATCAAAGGTAAGGATGAATTTTTGTTCAACCGATAGATTGAAACCCTCGAACCTCTGTATAAACATGAGCCAACCATTATCTTGTAAATCCTTACGGGCGTTATCAAAGAGTAACAGAGCTTGACTACCATTCGGCTCAATTCGCACCACCGGTGCCATAGAGAGGAGCACACGATGAGCGATGTGAACAAGCCAGGGTTTGACTCACAATATACGTAGGAGAAAAATGCTCACAGGCTTACCCGAAACTAGCAAAGGTGAAACATGGATAGGGGTAAACATTAATGACATATAGTGCGAAGGTGGTGGAGCTAGTTCATACATGCACGAAAGTCATATCTACAGTACAACCGTCGACGCAAATAGCTATTCAACCCACTATTTTATAGGTTAACAATTATGCCACTCGCTCGACCAATGAAATCAATGGTAAGTGGATTAAACATTCGCACGAGCAATAGTTATAGTTTCAAAACCAAACAAATGAATCGAAACCAATACCAAGGGTTTGACTATGTGACATGTGTTGTATAGAACGATTCATAGCAAGGGTTTAACCATAACACCAATGATTTTTTATGTAACCAATGTGCCAAGTGAATTGATCAAATAACATGTAAATCCAATCACCAATGCATCACAAACTCAATCACTCATGAAACAAAATTACATAATCAATCAAAGAATGTGAAATGAGTACAGATAAAAAGGTCTTGCCAACTGTATAATGATAAGTAAAATGTAAATGCAATGGACATATTGACAAGCATGATAACGACAATTCAATGACGATTTTAATGCGACTTCAAAAACCAAGTTTTCACGCTTGCATTCGTGAAAACAAGAATGAAGGTAAGTGTGCAAATAGCGCAAAAAATAAAAGTGTCATTTTATTTGAGAATTGCGACGAAAATTAAGGTTTACAAAACGCTGGTGTAGGCATCTTATAAGATAGTAAAAAAAAATGTGAATTGGCTACCAACAATGGCGACGCACTGGTAGAAGCAGTTATCTCTACCAAAAGAACAAATTCAGATCAGGATAACGAGAATAATTCTAACTCAAAATTAACAACCAGAAAATCGTGTAAACATCATCATTAACCAAATATTCCAACAGTGTTTAAAAGATGAAAGCTGATAACAGTCTCAAGACAAGTGAGTTGTGATATTAAATATAAAATCTCCAATACTGTTGACAGAGCCACTGTTGCCAGCAGGCATCCATAGCCTCGACAGGGTTGCCATTTAACCCACTCTGACATCCGTATCCTTCCAAGAAGTTCTAGATCAGAATAAATGACATTAAGAGGTTTCTTATTTGCAAATTTTCATATACCCGACATTGCTTCACTGCCAGCGGGCCTGTTCAGTACCCCGATGAAGTTTTCTTGGTGCCATGCATGCATTTACCCGCTGCCAGCAGACCTGGTCAGCATCCCGATGGGTTTACAAGCACTTCCCACAGCTCTTTTAATGATTTATTTTGTTTTGTTTTTCAAAGATATATAGTTGAGTGGGGTGACGCTTAAAATTATGATATCTTAACATATTTTTTCAGACCTCAGCAAAATTTTTTTAGAACTATCCTTTATTAAGATCTAGAGATGTTTCATTTACAGAACCAACTTCCTAAGGTAGGGAGACATCTTCTGAGTCATTCCCTTAAGGAATAGGGACAGCGTAAAGAGATAATGGACGATCCCAGCAAGCTTATGTTAGAGATTGAAATCAATTAACTTCTTTCAAATGACAAACTTTTGCCATCACCGATGTAAATTTTAGAAGTATATAATTGATGTTTATACAATTTTCTTAGCATTTATTTCAACGAAGGAATTTTCTGCTTTCTTTGTCTGAATATCTTAGTATACAGGTATGTGTATTTCCAAAAACACAAGCTGATAAACTCAAAGGAGAAATCAAAAACAAAAAATCAAAAGAAAAAAAAGCAAACAAAAAGCAAAATATCTACATAATGTACAAGGGTTGTCATCAAGCAAAGTATCTTTTCAGGGCTTGGCCATTTACCGGATAAGTGTCAGGTTGTCCCTCAAGATTCTGCAATTGGAAAGAACTAGGACCCAACTTCTCAGCAATTAAAAACGGTCCAAGCCATAAGTTTTGAAATTTCGTGTGCTCTCCCTTTCCCTCATGCGGTATGTCCCATTTCAAGACGAGGTCACCTACTTCGAAATTCCTATCAGAAGCAGAGTTAGAATCGAACCATCTTTTAACCAATACTCGATGTTGACCTAAATTACGTTTATCTTGGGCTCTTACCTCTTCTAGCTTCATCAAAGCATTAATTTGGTTTTCTAAAGGGGGACAATCTTCTTCTTGGATTTTCTGCGACAACTGTAGTGAAGGAACAAGAATGTGAGGTGGAAGAATTGCTTCTCTACCATAAATGAGAAAAAAGGGGGAGTTACCTACAGTAGCTTTTGGTGTTACCCTATCAGCCCAGAGTGCGTTCAACAGTGCATTGTGCCAATTTTTGTGATTTTCAGCCACCGTTCTCTTGATGATTTTAATCAAGTTCTTGTTTGTTGATTCTGCCAATCCGTTGCCCTAGGGGTAATAGCTAGCAGAATACTTTAGTTTGATTCCTTTTTCTAAAGAAAACTTGCTCATCTCAAGAGAGGAAAAGTAAGAAGCGTTATCGAATACTAAACAGTCAGGGATACCAAAACGAGTAATAATATTCGAATTTAGAAAGGCAATTACTTGACTGGTGTTCACATTTATTAACGCAGCAACTTCAGAACACTGGGTAAAGTAATCTGTGGCTATTATGATGAACTTATTCTATTGTGAGGATGAGGGGTTGATCAGAACTATTATTTCAAGGCCCCACTGCTGAAAAGGAGAGTCTACTGAAACAGGCTGCAAAGGAGAGTCTGGTTTTTGTAACCGCCCTGATGCTTTTTGAAAAATGATACACTTACGACACAAGGCATGGGCGTATCTAAAAATCATGGGCCAGTAATAACCACCTCTTAAAACCTTATGAGCAGTGGTTTCACCACCAAAATGACCACCAGCTTCTCCTGCATGCAACTCTAGCAAGACTTTTTCTGCTTCGTCTTTCTCAAGACAACGCATCAGTACACCGTCAAAACTTTGACAAAACAGGATACCATTAACCAGATGAAATGAGGAAGAATTTAATCTCAATGCTCTTATTTTAGTGGGATCCACATGACGAGGGGCTGACCCATGTTCAAGATAGAATCTTATATCGTCATACCATGGACTGACAGAGTTTTGTGCGCAACAGATTGCATTTTGATCATGTTGTCCTAGGTTTGACGCATCGCTTTCTTCTTGCTGTCATGTTGCTGAATCAACGGCTAACTTGCATAACCCTTGGCCTCTCACTATTTGAGCTGGGATAATTTCTAAGTCGTACTCCTGCAAGGAGGTGACCCAGTTAGCCCTCTTTTCACCTAGCTCCTTCTGCACTAACAGGTTCTTGACGGCTGGGTAAGGGACAATAACTTTCGTCCTTGATTTCAAAAGATAAGACTGGAAATGATTGACTTCTTTGAAAATAGCGTAGGCTTGCTAATATACCACTGGGTAATTAAGTTTAGCACCTTTGAAAGCAGAGCTCATAAAGGCGATGGGTACTTCATTGTTTTCGGTGTTCTTTTGAGTTAGGACGGTGGCATAGGAACGGTCAGAAGCAAAAGTGTAGAGTGTAAAGTCTTGAAAAAATTCGGGGGTCATGAGCGACAGAGCGTCTATTATGGCCTTCTTTATTGCATTAAAAGCTTGATTCTCTAGGGGTCCCCAGTGATAATGGGTGTCTTTCTTAATTAAATTATGTAAAGGCCTGACCATTTCAGAGAAACTAGGGACGAATCTCCTCACGAAGTTAATCTGGCCTAAGAAAGATTGCATAGATTTTTTGGATGTAGGAGGGGGAAGTTTCACAATGACTTGAGTCCTTTCGAGGTCGATAATCATCCCTTCGCTTGACACAATAATCCCAATAGTTTACCCTGTTCTACTGCAAAAATGGATCTTTTAGGATTTAAGGAGATGTCGTATTTATGACATCATTGTAGAACGGCTCGTAAATGAGCTAGATGATCGGTTTTGTTTTTAGAGAATATAGTAACATCATCTAAGTAAACTACAATAGACTGATTGATTAGGCCTCAAAAAGCAATGTCCATTGCTCTCTAGAAAGTGGCACCAACATTAATCAATCCAAAGGGCATTTTTCGATAAGCATAGGTGCCCCACAGGGTGCTGAAGGTAGTTTTAAGTTGGTTTGGAGGAGACATCAGGACTTGGTTGTACCCTGAGAAACCATCCAGTAAGGATATCCTCTCAGAACTAGATACCTGTTGAAGGATCTGTTCCATGGGTGGGACAGGATAGTTGTCTTTATCAGACGCTCTATTAATGTTTCGAAAATCAACACAGAGTCTGATTTCCCCACTTTTCTTCTGGACAGGGACAAGGTTAGAAACCCATTGAGTGTGCCTAACAGGGAAAATAATTTTAGCATTTAGGAGCTTATTCAATTCTTTTTGAACAGTCGGTTCGAGCTTAGGGTGCATTTTTCTCAATTTTTGTTGGAAGGGTAAGGTTTGGGGTTTCATAGGAATGACATGTTGTATGATGTTAGGGTCGAAATTTTTAAGGTCATCATACGTCCATGCAAAGACATCTTTAAATTCTTTGAACAATTTAATAAATGCAACTTTTTCTTGTTCAGAACATCCTATCGCTAGATTAATGCACCGCGGATTGTCCTTAGTTCCTAAGTTTACTTTTTCGTATGATAATGAGGAAATATTGGTTTTACAATTGATCGACTTTTTAAATTTATCTTGAAGATCATAAAACTTCTCTAATATAACTATAGATTTAGGGATCGAGTTTACCATGTTCGATGAAGATTCAAGAGTTCTCGTATCTGGTATTACCGTGAAATCGCGCAAATTGTCGTCGTGAGTGCGTTCATCTATCACCGCATCTTGAAACGTTTCTTCCATATGCATGAAGCTAATAATCTGCTGATCGTCGTCGAAGACTCTCCAATTCATGATGTTGTCAAGAACGGATGGCCTGAATAGCAGCTTGACGGAGAATGCATCCGGGGACAAGCCTTCTACAGGAAAGAGTTTAGAAGCTATGTTAGCTAATAGATCTGCTTCAGAGTTATTCAATCTAGGAATATAATTTATATTGAAAGAAGAAAACTTATTCATTAAATTCCATACCTCAGATTGGTAGCTTTTAAGATGCGGAGGCAGATAGTGGATAGAATCTCTTACCTGTCTAACCACTATTTCAGAGTCGCCAAAGACGATCAAGTTTTAAGTTTTCATATCCAAATATTTTCTGAGACCTTGTAGTAAAGCCTCATATTCTGCAGTGTTATTAGTACATTCAAATTCTAGCCTACATGAAATCAATGTTTTTCTACCTGCCGGATCGATAATAACCCAGCCTGCTCCAACTCCTTTTTTGGACTTTGACCCATCAAAATACAGAGACCAAATTTGATTTCCATCGGGTACATGAGACCGTTGCGTAGAATCTATTGGCTACACATATGCTACAATCTCAGACTGTTGTTCTGGATTGGTGATAGCTGAAGCCTCGACCATGAAATTACTGAAAAAGGTATCCATCGCTTGTACTTCGGGTGAATCCATAGAAGGTGTAAATGGTTCGTTGGGATTGTTCAAATCTATGACTGTGAACTTAAGGTAGTGTTCACGATTTACCTTGATCTTGCCGGGCTTGTCATTCTTTGGAAGCCATAGGTGAGACCAATTTGTCGTGAAATAGACGTGTAGCTGCTCCGACCAGTCCCTGCTTAAAAACAGACCATACACTTCTGGAATATCCACAACAATTATATCAATGACTTGATGAACCTTGGGGTTAGACGATAATCTTATAAGCACATTCTTTAGTTCGCCTATAACTTTAACATTGGTCCGATCAAGTTGTAAGATTTTTAAGGTGGAGGGTTCAACTTCGGCGTTAATCTTTTGGCATATAGACCATGGCATCACATTGGATGACGCTCCTGAGTCTACCATACAATTGTGCACGTTTCTATTAAATATTTCGAATGTTAACAAAAATGGAGGTACATTTTTGCGAGTGCTAAGGGTGGTAGTTTGTGGCTTTTTACTTGTAGTTTCTAAAGTTACGTTATCTGCATTATTTACATTATTTACATTATTTACATTACTTACAGGAAGGCTTCCTTTATCTTGAGGATCAGGATTGTTTTTAGTGGAAGTCTTCTGAGGAACTTTGTTCTGCACAACCTTATTACCATTAGAATTACCATTTTTACCGTTCTCTGGGATATTCTGTAACATTTTTTGTAGCAGAAATGGAAATTTCAATAACTCATAAACAAAAATGTTAGCTCTCAAATTTTTAATCTAAGTTGGGTTTCACATTACTTTGTTTAGTCTCAGCTGGTTTAGACTGCTTTGGAGGTAAATTTGTAGGGTTTTTGGAAGAAGGTTTGTTTACTGTCTTACTCCTAGTATTGTAAGGATGAACTGTCTCGAAGTTGGCTTGAAAGATGCTATCCGGGAAGTGTTCAAAAATGTTTGCAGAAGAATCTTCTTCTTGAACTGCCTCTTGTTCAACTATCTCCTCAGGAATCTCAGGAGGCACCAAGTTATCTTGGGCTTCTAGAATTGTTTGAAGGGCGTATTGCAAACTTTCTAGATTAAGGCCCTCGGTGGTTGGATTAGGTCGGTTGGTGGGAAAAGGTTTCCTGAACGGGGTCTTGTAAGGTCCTTCGCTCGAGGAAGCTTCTTCGATCGTCTTCTTCAAGTCTATAACTTGATTTGACAGTTTTTGAACAACTTTAGTTAATTTTTCTAAATCCGAGCTTTCAGGTTGTGCTTTACTTTAAGTAGTTCTGGGGAGAATTTCGATCTTTTTTTTGGAAGAAGAACTAGTCTCTGTTTCATTGCTAGTAGAGTCTTTAAGACTAAGTATGTCTTTTTCAATCTGGCTGGCCTCCTCGAAGGCTTCTAACAATGTGGCTTTCTTAGATCGTTTAACCCAAATAGCTATACTTTGATGCAAATCTTTAGTGTAGTATGCTATTATGAGATTCTTGGCGGGCATGGAATCCGCAGGGATTTGATTTTTAAGTGTTAAGAATCTTTGATTGAAGTATTTAAATTTCTCTTTAGGGTTCATTCTTAAATTAGAAAGATCCATGACTAGGACTTCCGGAGGCTTACCGTCTCCGAACTTTTCCAAAAAGCATGACTCAAACTTTTCCCAAGACACAATGGTATGGGGTTGTTGGGCAAAGTACCATGTAGATGCACTGCCCTCGAAAGTATAGGGGAACAACCTACAGACTACATCTTCATGCTCGATAGTGCAGAGTCTTATGGCTAACATAAACTTTTTAATGTGATCTTCAGTGATCTGTTTTGATTCAGGGTCAAACTTGGGGAGCCATTTCTCTGGATGTTTAGGAAAGGGATGTTGAGCTCCATGTACAACTAAGGCATCCTGTTCGAGCCAAGGTCTAGCAGGATTGTTCTGGTTGGCCATTGGTGTAGTGGGTGTGGAAGGCTGAGAAGGGGAACTGCCTTTGTCAGAAGAATCTCCTCCAGAAGAAGAAGGAGATGATGGAGGTGGTGAAGGAGGTATTCCAGATCCTCCTGCAACAGGGGTGAGGATTGGATCTGTAGGGTTTACAGTGAGGTTAGTGCCTCCGAGTTGTTCCCTTATATCAGAGAAATCTAAAGGTTGGTCCAACGGACGGTTTGGTTGCATCAAACGGGCTAAGGCACTATGAGTTCTTATGAGAGATTGACAGACAATATCTTGTATGTCACCACCTGTAGGATTCGGGGTTACTAGTTCAACTGTGACCCGTGGATCGTCAGTTGATGTGGTTGGTGTTTGAGGGGGAATGTTATCGTTCGAATGACTTCTTGTCACTATAGGTGATCGATTAGGTGGCGGAGGAGTCTTACAACCGCCTCGTGCCATTAATTAGTTTCATGCCCTCCTTCTAGCGCCATTTGTTGATGGGTGAAATTGATCGTCCGTCAACTGGAAGAGTGGATCCGGTCCGGGGTTGTCTAAATAACCCAAGCCGTTTGGGATAACCCACCCTGATGGGTTTAGTGGCTCCGTTAGCCGATCTAAGTCCTAAGAAAATAAAAGAAAACTACTCTAAATTAATTAATCTAACTAAAAATAACTATTAAAACAAACTAATAAACAAATCTAACTATTATATATACAACCTACTATCTAATACTACACAACTATAATTCTATAAAATCAAATGTTCTATTACTAACAAAGTCAGATCAATTTACAAATGTACAACATCTACAAATTAGAGATTTGAATGAAAACCTGAAAAACTCATTGGTAATCTGTCCTAAGACAGCGAGACTATTGTTTTTTGATTTTATAATTTTATGAAAAAGAAATAACATAAAACTAACTAAACTAAGCAACTAAAATAATAACTCTAACTACGAATCTAAACTATACATATATCTAACTAAACTACTTATACTATACTAACAAATTAACTATTAAATACTAAATAACAAACTGACCTGAAGTAACGCTCCAGGTTTGTCCTGTGTATGCAATGATTGTCTTAGCTGATTGGAGGGAGGAAACCCGCACCAAATTATCCACGAGCTTCTCGTAAACTAGAAGCAGTTGTGCTCTTCAAATATAATTATAGAAAAAGTAAGACATAAAAATTTACAGCAACCTTATGATTTATAAGTCTTCATAGTTAGATAAATCTATATGCAAAGATCTATACAAAATGATTCAATTAACGAAGAAGAGAAATCTATGATTCATTAACTGAATCAAAGTAATTGTTGTACTTTAAAAATAGGAGAGATCAGATACGGACAACATATGAATCCAATCACATCAGCATACAAAGAATTATGATAGCTAAAGTAGTCGATAATTAATTGCCAACTGATTGAAAAAACTTGAAACAAAAGTTTGATATATCGAAAGCAAAAGTTGTTACAAAACATCAACTTTCGTCTTAGTCTGAATCATAAATCCATAGTCTAGTTCTCCCATCGTGAGGATGATGATGATTATTACAAAAAAAATAACAAGTATTTAAAGACCTCCCACAGGGTAAAACATCCTTGTGGAAGTTATCAAAACTGTTTACACAAATCTGGGAAAATATCCCAAGTTTGACTAAACTAACAACCTAAAATAAAAACTACATCACACAAATATCTCCTAGACTGCCACAGCATACCCAATTGATTATTGCAATTCGAATGTACCTGAAAGAGGACAAAAACATACAAGTTAAGAGGATATTTTGTTGATAAAATTGATAAAAATCTAATTCTAAAGACTAGCTACAGAATCTTGCGATTTTGTAGCTAGTCTAAATCAAACACAGAATCGTATTAAAAATCAATTCGAATCTTAAAAAACATATTCAAACTATTTAAAAATATTTGATTGCTAAAAGCATCATTCAAATCGACACTTGTATGCAACTTGAACAAACTAAATTGTATTCAACCAAATGATAACAGAGATGGATACACTTTGTTTAATTCGTTATCACCAGTCCGGGTATACAGAATCGTATTGGATAACTCAACAACAATGAAATCATTTCATGGACCAATTGAAATCAAAACCAATAGTTTATGTTGCTCCAGCCATTAACAAAATCATTTTGAATCCAAACGAAATCAACAGAATCATTTTCTCAAATTGATAGCACTATATTAAACATAAACAAACGATCCATGCTATTAGCGAATCAAATCAAAACTGTTATGTA
Organism: Picea mariana; assembly: GCA_032191745.1. Taxonomy (NCBI): domain Eukaryota; kingdom Viridiplantae; phylum Streptophyta; class Pinopsida; order Pinales; family Pinaceae; genus Picea; species Picea mariana. The sequence continues at coordinate 220,901 of JASDQU010102974.1, forward strand.
AATTATCACAAACAAAATCATAATGGAATTGATCGGATGATAACAGGATCTGTGGGACTCATCCAACGTTTTTTATTGCCAATTGGGGGCATACATAATCGATTGATATTCAACGATATCATTACTTGAATCAATTTCAAAAATGAACTATTAGTCGAGTTTTCTCATACGAATTCAGCAGAAAGAAAATCGTTTTTGAAAATCAAAACCAATAGTGCAGTATCAAATCTACTTTTGATATCAATCTAACTCAAAACAGGCAATCGTGTTAACTCAAGACATGCATCAATCAAACCAAAACGAATCGAAACAGTTTGTGTTTTTTACAACCGTTATGAATCAACACTAGTCCACGATTATAGCAAGTATATCTTTGGCATGGGTCAAAGATAATTAAAATCCAATCGAGAATACTAATTCAATACAGAACAGAGTCATTTTGAGTTTATTAGGAGCAAATGAAACTAATTAAAATCATACCAAATCAACTATCAAACAGAATTGATTCACAAACAAACCAAAACGAATCAAAATCATTGAGTTGCTTGTACTAAACTAGGCACAACAAATTGCATAACCAAATCATATGTACATTTAATTTTAGTAAAATGAACCTACTATACAGGATCCACAACATAACCATTTTTGATAATCAAACTATGACAGAGTCATTTCGAATAATGGACAGAGCTAATCGAAAACCAAAACTCGATTCACTATATTAATTAAAGCAATTCATAAAACGAAATTGATACTGAAATTCATATCTGGATAATCAGCAGACAACTTGGTCATGATAATTTGGAATTGACAAAGGCTGTTGCCGATTTGACATTCCTAAAAACGATCGAACCAGTGGTTTTCTACTTGTCATTAGCTTGAATCCTATCCCTTTCTCACGACAACACTGTAACTTGGTTCTCTAAATATTTAATCTTCAATTGTAATAAGGGAACGTCGGTATAGTAGCACTCAAACCACACATTACATTGGACACACGTTGTCTTCTCGGGATTCTAAACGATAGTCAAGGGTTTGTTCAGATCATCGAGGGTTTCATTAGGTAGCTTGATTCCTGGGTAGCTAGGATTGTTCTTTAGGCAAGGGGATAAATTAGAAACAAAGTCATAGGGTGGCTCGGAGCACAGACCATGGGAATAAGGGTACTCACTAGCTAGGAAGTGCTGGATATCAGAGTCCAAGTCTTCGCTGAAGACTATGGGATTTTGATCAGCATTTGGTTTAGGTTTATTCCAGGCAAGTCTCGATATCAATCAAGCATTCTTTTTACCTTTGCTATTGACAGTAGGGTTACCCTTGACTTTCTTGCTCACGGGCGTTTTTACAGCCTCAACCTTGTCTGTTATAATGTCGGGTAGGTTGATATCAGGGCAGACCGAAGGTTTGGGAGAGGGTAGAAGGGCATGAAAATGCACGGGTGGCCTGACCTTAGTCTCACTGACCACAGACTTGTCGATTTGGACAGACTCTAAATCAAGAAAGCCATTTCTAGATAGAAAAGCTTGCCAATTATCGCAGTGGAGGTTTAAATGATGAACGACAATAAGTCTAATCAAGACATGGTGAAACAAGTTGTTGTCAACCTTCTCGCATCTGAAACTCTTAGCCATTTTGTAAAGAATATGTTGGAAGTAAAATGGCATGTTCAATGGATAGCCTATGAAATTCATTAACAGACGATGGTGATAAAGAAAAACCAATCCATACCGACCCTCACAGGTCACAAATTGTTTGACCATTATCAAAAGATCATGCCACCTAGGTTTAAGCGTGGAAATAGGCATACCTTTGTCACAGGATGTAACCTTTCGTGATATGAATAGCAAAGGCCATGACACCTCGTCGACTTTAGAGTTTTTAAACCATCGCTGGCCCATGGATGCCAATCCTGTGGCAGAGCTTATGAACTCCTCATTCAGCTCAAGCTGAATGTAACCTACTTTATCCCTACACCCATCAAAGGTAAGGGTGAATTGTTGTGCAACCAACAGATTGAAACCCTCGAACCTCTGTATAAACGTGAGCCAACCATTATCTTGTAAATCCTTACGGGAATTATCAAAGAGTAATAGAGCTTGACTACCATTCGGCTCAATTCGCACCACCGGTGCCATAGAGAGGAGCACACAGTGAGTGATGTGAACGAGCCAGGGTTTGACTCGCATCATACGTAGGAGCAGAATTCTCACAGGCTTACCCGAAACTAGCAAAGGTGAAACAGGGATAGGGGTAAACATTAATGACATATAGTGCGAAGGTGGTGGAGCTAGTTCATACATGCACGACAGTCATATCTACAGTACAACTGCCAGCGCAAATAACTATTCAACCCACTATTGTATAGGTTAACAATTATTCCACTCGCTCGACCAATGAAATCAATGGTAAGTGGATTAAACATTCGCGCGAGCAATAGTTATAGTTTCAAAACCAAACAAATGAATCGAAACCAATACCAAGGGTTTGACTATGTGACATGTGTTGTATAGAACGATTCATAGCAAGGGTTTAACCATAACACCAATGCTTTTTTATGTAACCAATGTGCCAAGTGAATTGATCAAATAACATGTAAATCCAATCACCAATGCATCACAAACTCAATCACTCATGAAACAAAATTACATAATCAATCAAAGAATGTCAAATGAGTACAGATCAAAAGGTCTTGCCAACTGCATAATGATAAGTAAAATGTAAATGCAATGGGCATATCGACAAGCATGATAAGGACAATTCAATGACGATTTTAATGCAACTTCAAAAACCAAGTTTTCACGCTTGCAGTCGTGAAAAAAAGAACGAAGGTAAGTGTGCAAATAGCGCAAAAAATAAAAGTGTCATTTTATTTGAGAATTGTGACGAGAATTAAGGTTTACAAAACACTGGTGTAGGTATCTAATAAGATAGTAAAAAAAAATGTGAATTGGCTGCCAACGGGTACTAAATGATTTCTAGGTCTTATTCCTGGATAATGAGTTGGAGTTGACGAAAAAAGACTTGTCGGAGGAGGGCCTTTATTTATCCCCCATCAATGACCCGAAATAAGTAACATATTTTGAGGGTCAATCAAAGTATGAATATGAGTTGAAATGGACACAAGGAAGGTCGACATAGTAAGAATGGACAATTGTAGATGCCTGACTCGATGGAGGGCTCGTTTGAACTTCTCTTGAACATATGAACGACACGACAAAGGAATTGGCAGCATTGACTCAAAGATGACCCAAGATATGACCTTGTAGCGAGTCGGATGAGAGACAAATGGATTTTCCAACTTGGATTCAAATGACGAATAGGGGGTGTCATGTTCAAGAATGATGCTTACTGCCATTAATATGAATACGAAAACACATCCCTTTACAAAAATTCCCCCCACCATTTCTCGCGAGTACCTATTTATTTTTACACAAGCTTGAGGAAGATAAGATATGCTTGTCGATGTAAGCTCATCCTTCGGACAAGTCCCTCGAAGTATGTTTAACAAACCCTAAGATGGAGTGGTTCGGTCCCATTGTGGGTCTTTCGATGTTTGTTTAACGATTCCAAGGATAGAAAACTTGGGGGTTTTTCATGTTTTGAGAGTCTAAAAAACACTTAAAGAGAACTCTCCCAGTTCCTTTTTCGTAAATGAGTTCGACAAGACCAAAAAAGTGATAAACTATCGCCCATCGAATGTTTTCTTCAAATACATTAACGAGCGTGAAAAGAACAAGATCGCTCGGCAATCTTTTTGTTTTTATGGAGCGTGAAAAGAGATTAAAGGGTAATCCCTTACATTCGTCATTTTTGTGTTACCATGACGAGTACGAAAAGATGAGAAAAAGTATACTTGATTGCATTCTCATGTATTTTCAAGCACGAGAACGAACGAAGACTGAGCTCGAGGTCTTTCCTACAAAAACCCTAAAAAGTAGTCGTACGTGTGACAAAAAAAGAAAAAATACTCGTACACTATCGTTCAGACTTCGAAGTCACTATATCTATGAAAAAACATACTCACAAGGCTATTAGGATATTATGTTTTTTAAGCAAAGCAATAAAAATAATATAAAAAATCAACAAGAAATAGTAAAAAGTGAATAAATATGGGTAAAAAAGCATTTTTTACCATTTCATTGTTACTTTGCCATAAACTTGTCCAACATACCTCATTTTTCCCCAAATTTCTTTGCTCAATTGTGGGAGGTACAAGCAATCATTCTGCAAACGGTTTCAGCCAATGAGGTAATATCCTGATTTTCCAACCTTTCCATAGTTTACTTTTGATTTTTATTGGCAATTTTTAGAGTTTTGAGTCCATTTTAGGGTCCGTAGGCGTGCTCAAGCATTCTCACAGGTGGGCCATTCGGGACCTACGAGAATATAAGATTATCACAAGTGGGCTTCAGTGCACCTACAAGAATATCGCACTGTGCAAAAGCTTCACCTTCTAGGGCCGAAAAATAGATTTTTGTGTGTGGTTTTGCTCAATAAAAAATTATGCAAGAGGTTAAAACAAGTTGTTGACTTCCTTCTCATGGCTCCATTGTAGGTGTTGACCATCATGATGTTGGATTGGAGGGAAAGAGAACACAAGGAGGATGATTCCATTGTCGATAATGATCCAAGTACGGTCACTGCCCTCTGGGAATGTGGGCTCTTAAAAATTTTCAAGATCCCGGGCATGAGAGCCCAACTCATACTGTTAGAGTACCTGGTCCACATGTAGGATGTGGATCAATAGTTATTTCATGTAGAGGTCCACACACTGACACTAGATATCAAGGATATCTATTTTTTGATGGGGTTGTCACGACGTGGATACCATGCTACTTTGACTGGAGGTAGAGGTGGCAGACTTCCTATGAGCGAGTATGTTCGTCGATATTGTGTTCCCAAGGTAGAGAGAAGAAAGAGTAAGGTTTCCATTTGGGGGGTCCAAGATTTGACCCTATAGACTATCTTGTTTACTATTTCACGCCTGTCTAGGAGCGTGGCTCTGCACATGGCTCTCCAGAGCTATTTCTAATACTCCATAGAGTTCACAGAGCCTTGGGTTTTCAACTGGTTGGACACGATTCTCCATAGTATGAAGAGGCAACTGACAAAGTGCAGAAGGGGTAACCTGAAGCAGTTTGGGTATGGGTCACTTTTGGTGTCATTCTTCCTTGAGAGGGTCCCACTGCTGCGACTACAGGTAGATTGGGGTTTACTGGCCCCACGGGACCCAAGGATGTTGAGTTGGTGTAACCTCATGGCTCGACACGTAGCAGGTCCTATAATCAAGTATAATGATTCATTTTTTGACTGGTTGAGGCCCCAGATGCTGATGATCGATGACTACGCATATGTCGGTTTAGATTTTCGAGGAGATCCAGATTTGGTCCTGCCTGAGGATGCTCAGTGGGGTGACTTGGGTGAGAAGTACACATTTTGTTCTTTTTTAATGTTTTTGCAAATTTTATTATATAAAATGTTTTTATGTTTATCCAAGGACTAATAAAAAAAATTCTTTTGATGACACAGATGTGGGCCCGTATCGACCTCCAGGAACATCTCCCATTTAGAGGTGAGGAGAAATGGCTCCAGTGGCAAGATGGGATGTCGAGGACTATGAGGCAATGGAACAAAACTTAGAGGGGTTGACCGGAGATGTCTCGGACATCGCTATTGAGGAGATATTGAGATGTTATCAGCGCCATACTGTGGGCATGTCTGAGTCTCTCAGTCGACTGCTCCGTAGGGTAGCCCGAGCAGTTGTATGTTATCATGAGCGTAATCCGTGATGCTATTTTGTGGAAGCTATGGGATTCATATTTTGAGATTTTGATCTTTGGACATAAACTTTTTGTAAAAGCTTTTGATCATTATATACATATATATGGCTTCTACCGACTTATTTTGTGTTGTATAATACATGTGATGTGTGATTGGTTCATAAATGTCCCAAATGTCTATCTAACACATAATTAGCTAAGGCATCAGTCAATGTATTTAGACATCTAGGAATGTGTTGATATTCGATATAATCAAAATAACGTTTCAAGAGGCGAGTTCGTAAATATACCCGTAATAAAGTAGGACTTTAGATAGCATAGACATTACTTAACTATAGTACTACTAGCTACGAATCGAGACGTATAACCAAGTGGAGGATATAAAGAGAAATAGCATCAATCAACAATTTGATGATGGTGCTATATTCTGCGATATTATTGATCGCATGACCGAGGCACACACCTCGTAGACTGATAAGTTCGTTTGTAGGTGCGTAAATTTCCCTTGCAGTAGAAGGAAGGTTCTGAGTACTACGAATAACACCATCGACAAATCCAATGTGGGGTAGCGAAGACTTCGACATCTAGAAACTAAGCACAACACATGATAAGTGGTTGAGGGAAGAGACCAAATAATGAGAAAGCATACTAAAGTAACACACAAAAAGTATGATACAATAAAATACAAGCACTCATGCACATGTGATCTTAAGGATAGTACTTCTTTAAGTACAACCCATTTCTGGGTTCATTCAAAGGGATACTGTCGTTGTCCACCAAATCATAATCTCCTTTCTCCAACACTCATCTGACGATATAAGGACCTCGCCACATAGCTTCAAATTTTCCAACTCCTAGTATATCTTGTTCGTAAAGGAGAACCAGATCACCTTCAGAGAAAATGTGTGGTTTGACATGTTTGTTGTATTGGGCTTTGACACGTTTCTTATGGGATTCTATAACTAGGGTAGCATCGTGATGGGTTTCGTCTAGTTGCATGAGATACAACAGACCCTCCTCTTTGACAGAAGGGTTTGGGAGAAGTTCGACGGCTAGTTTTAGAGAAGGTATCTCACATTCAATCGGCAAGATGGATTCTAGATTATAAACTAACTGGAAAGGTGTAAACCTGGTAGCAGACTTAATGGATGTCCGGTAAGCCCACAATGCTGAAAACAACATCGTGTGCCAACTCATTTTGTGAATCCCTATCATTCGTCGAAGCATGGTAATGAGAATCTTGTTTATTTCTTCAACTTGGTCATTGGCTTGTGGGTAATAGGGTGTTGAGTTTTCATGGCAAAGAACCAAATTTTCGGTGAGTTCAGACATCATGAAGTTTCTAAAGTGGCTACCATGATCAATAACAATAGCTTGAGGAAGACCAAACTGAGCAATGATGTGATTGAATGTGAATAATGTTGCAGTCTTTCTGGTATTGTAGAATGTTGGCATCACCTCGGCCCATTTCGTAAATTAATCTACGGCTACAATAATGTATCCATGCCCCTCGACCGAGTGAGGGTGACATGTCATGAAATCGATACCCCATTTCGGAAAAGGACCAACGGAGACCACAGGGTGTAGAGGAGCAGGGTGTGATCATATTTTGTTGTTGTGCGTTTGGCAAGCGTGGCATTTTTGGAAAGTGATTATACAATCATGGAATACAGAAGGCCAAAAATACCCCACTCATAAGATATTTTGGGCAGTAGCATACCCATACATGTGACCACCACATGCTCCAGAATGGAAATCATTCAGGGCTTTCTCGGCTTCATCAAACGTGAGGCAACGTCAAAAAACAGAGTCAATCCCACGACGATAAAGAGTATCGCCGAGGATAATATATTGACGAGCTTGGTATCATATGTGACGACAGTCAATGCTAGACAAATTAGGCAAGAAAGTCTGGGTTTGGAGATATATGATGATATCCCCATACCAAAGGTCATCAGAACTGATCAAAAAAAGGGATTCATCGGGTAATGAATCCTCTACTATATTTTTCGTCTCAGAACATGGAAGGTCGCATATCAACACGACAAACACTAAGGATTTCTTGGACTTAGCACGTTTGAATTCTAAGTCAAACTCCTAGAGTATTATGATCCATTTGGAGTATTTTCCCCCTAGAAATTGGCATGTAAGAATGCGCTGCATAGGGTTGCAGTTGGAAATCACAGTATTCTTGCGTAAAAGGATATAGTGTCGAAAACATTNCAAGAAAGTCTGGGTTTGGAGATATATGATGATATCCCCCTACCAAAGGTCATCAGAACTGATCAAAAAAAGGGATTCATCGGGTAATGAATCCTCTACTATATTTTTCGTCTCAGAACATGGAAGGTCGCATATCAACACGACAAACACTAAGGATTTCTTGGACTTATCACGTTTGAATTCTAAGTCAAACTCCTAGAGTATTATGATCCATTTGGAGTATTTTCCCCCTAGAAATTGGCATGTAAGAATGCGCTGCATAGGGTTGCAGTTGGAAATCACAGTATTCTTGCGTAAAAGGATATAGTGTCGAAAACATTGAACATCTTGGACGATGGCTAAGGCTAGTTTTTCAACATGTAAATACTTGGTTTCGGTAGTTGTGAGACTTCGACTCAAATAATAAATGACATGTTTTTCATGAGGATCATCCTCCTAAGCGAGAACCATAGCGATGGTATAGTCTGAGGCTACGAGATAAAGGAAATAATCCTGACTATAATCAGGTGGGGAGAGTAGTGGGGTATGAGTTAAAGATAGTTTCAAAGCTTTGAAAGATTTTTTAGCAGTGGTATCCCATATGAACTCAGAACCTTTCTTGAGCAGTCGAGTAAATCCAAGAGGTAGCTCAGCATAGTTCGGGATGAAACGACGAAGAAAGTTTGCCTTCTCTTGCAAACTTTGTAATTGGTGAAGTGAGGAAGGAGGAGGAAGATTGAGAATAACCTCGACCTTCAAAGGATCTACATTGATCCCTTGATGTGAAACAATAAATCCCAGAAGTCGGTCGGATTCTATGCAAAAAACCACATTTGTGGGGATTCAAGCGTATATGGTAAAACCGACAGCGAAGGAAAATGACGTGGAGGTGTGTTGGATGATCCACATGGTGCATGGAATGAGCTGGTAAGTCATTGAGATATGCCTGCACAATGTGATTTATATCATGAAAGGCATAAGACATAGCACGTTGAAAAGTTGCACCAACATTCTTTAAACCGAATGGAAGTTTCTGGTAGGCGAAAGTGCCCCAAGGACAAACAAAAGTGGTCTTGTATTGGTCCACGGGTACGATATTGATTTGATTATATCCAGAGAAACCATCCATCAGAGAGAAGATTTCACTTCCAACACAATCTTCGATGATCTGGTCAATGAAGGGAGTAGGAAAGTTGTCTTTAGGACAATTTTTATTAATGTCTTTATAATCAATGCACACGTAGATCATACTCTATTTCTTATTAATCAGAACAAGATTGGAAACCCAGTCAGTTAGAGCCACATGGTAAATGAATCTAGCTTTGAGAAGTTTCTCAACTTCAAGCTTGATAGCGGCTGCTTTAAGTGGGTGGACCGGACAAAGTCGTTGTTGGACGGGTTTAGTGCCCAGGTATGTCTTAATATTGTGTACAATAATTTTGGGGTCAATACCCAAAATTTCTTCAGAGCTCCAGGCGAAGATGTCATGAAATTCTTGAAAATGATATTTATAGGTGGCGATTTCGTCATTGGAACACGAGGCTCCAATATGCACATTTTCGACAACTCTAGGTTTTATGGATATGTCAAGGGGGATGGTGAGTGAGATATTACTTAAGTTCCCTTCGTAGAACATATCATGTGTAGACTCGGGAATGGTGGGAATGATGACAATGGTTGACTGGGTCGAGATCCGTTGGTAACTCTCAATGGTGTGTTGTTCTAGGAAGAGGATGGACCGATGATGTCCATCATCCCAAGGGGTATTTTCCATGGACATAATAGACATAATCATCTCGTTCATAGGAAAAATGACGCGGAATGGATCTGGAGATAAATCACCGAGAGAGGGGGTAGAAGGGGTTGTCGATTGAATGGCTTGATAAGAGGATTCGACCAGACTCAAAGGAATTTGGTCGCCATCACGAAGATGATCACCGGGGTTGGGTACTATCAACGGGTCATAAGACACAGGGGTTTCGTGAACAAAGATGGAGATCATGTTGATCAAGGCGACAAACGGATGTAGAACATCAGGTGGTGGAATGGGGAAAGTACCCATCAAAGAGGAATCTTTAAGAATACCCACACTGACGTTCTCATATCCATGGGGGGGGTTTTGCAATGAAAGGGATGTTGTCGGTACATATATCAGAGTTGAAGAAGGCCAATTGGTCCACCATAATGAATTTTCCTTGATGTGGGAAACGTATGACACAAAAAAGAGTGGACACAACTGCACACATGGAATTGATCTAGCTACGGCCAAGTAGAAGGTTGCAATCAAGAAGAGTGTCAAAGACCTCCACTTCAACATTGACATTTTTCCTTATAACGTAATAGGAAAGGAGGGGAGGACACCATACAGCTTAAAACCAGAGCCATTGAAGGCTTTGAGAGTGTTGTGGGATTCAGTTAAATGAGGAGAGTCGATGGCTTTCCAACAGGTAACAGACATGACACACGTCGAGGCACCCTCATCAATAATTGTTCTACAAATTTTCTTGTCGTAGATAATAACTTGTATTTTGAATGAAAGTTGAGGGGGTAACTGTGGAATGTGATCTTCCAAGTCAAAGGTTATTAAATTTTTATCGGTAGGGTCGATTCCACCAATAGCTTTCAACAATGCCTTCCGTTGTATAGGACAACTCTGAAGGACTTCGAGGGATGACATCGCAGACGGTGCTTGGGCTAGATCTTCGACAATACTGTAGTTATGGGCAACACGTGCATGAGGATTGAAAGAAGATTTTCGAACAACACCCTTTGGGGGAGGGCGGAGAACTGTATCTAGGCTCAGTCGTTCAAGATGAAGAGGACTGTTGGTAGTTGGAGTTGTGGGATATGGTTGGACCAACGAAAGAGGTATTTCATCAACCTTCTCTTTGGAGGAAGAATAATCTTTGGCTCGAGTGGTAAGTGTGATGTCATTATTCTTTGAATCACCTATACACATTAAGACATAAGATGTAGTGGAGGGGGAAGGTTGGTCATGAATGACGAATTGGGCCTGTTGTTGAGAAGGGAAGGGTTGTGACAACATGGCCGGAGTAGGCAGTTTCAGGGTCCCTTGAAGGAACTTAGTAACCTCAGCTCATCTTGGACAATCCTTAGTGTAGTGATCATCACCGTAGATAAGAAAAGGGTATCTGGGTTTGCGCTTATCCTTATCATCAACAGGTTGTGTCTTGGTTTTATTAGATTGCATATTATTTTTATCCTCCTTGTTCTTACCCTTCCCTTTTTTGGATTTATTTTTTCCGGTGGGGGTAGATTGAACAGATTTCACCTCAAAAGTCTTGTCGGTGGGAGGGGTAGGAGATGGAGCATTTTGAACATTAGAAGCAATGGATTTGGGGTTATTGCTAGAGGCTTGGATGGACTGGGGTTGGGCATGGAAAGTGCCAATCACATCGTCAACTGCATGAGAAGCAACATGACTAGTTGAAGTAGCAAAAGTAGAAGGATGAGGTGCGTTAGGGAGTAAGTCATAAAGAGTACCTGTTTGGGAGTAAACTAGGTCGAGGTATTGAGCACGACTGATCGCCTGTTCTTCTGTGACAAATCCACCCATGGCGATGTCACGAGTGATTTCATTCATGAATGATTTCATGAACCACTCTGCAAACAACTGATCGGGAAGTTCGAGTTTGATGAGACGTCGTCTCTGTCGCCACTCATGAATGTGATCAGAGATATGAGTGGATTTGGTTTGTTTGAAATAACTCAAAATTTATGTTCTCGTTTCCTAGCAGATCAGTAACTGGTAGTGGGTGAGGAAATCCATAGCGAGGGTGTTGAAGTTGGTGAAGAAGCCTCATGGTAATTCTATATACCACTTCATGGCAGAACCTGTGAGAGTTCGCTAAAAAAGGCGTAAACAAATAGATTCATCCATCAAAGAGTTGGATGAACACCAAAGGTGAAAAGTCATTACATGATTGTTCGGGTCCTCTCCTGGCTTACCATTTAATTTAGGGATGTCGGATGGTAGTTTGGTCGGTATCATGGGCCATTGAGGAGAGTGACAGATCGTATCATTTAAAATTATCGATAGATTAGGGAGGTCCAGGGTGGCTAAGAAGGGCAATTGTCTATTCACATATGGGTATTGGTGACTCTGGGGAGGGAGCCTTGTAGGTATACCAGTGGGACCATAAGTAGTTTGCATATAATGTGAATATCTGGGCAGATTCGGTTGTTGGTGTGGAGGCAAGTAATTTATAGGGTTGTATTGGTTGGGTTTGTTCCCTTGAACAATCACGTGGGGTTGAGTGTTCGAGCCCCAAATAGGATTGGACGTACCTGGATATGGTTGGCCTGTACTAGGGGGTATGAAGGAGCTAGCTTGAGGTTGTTGCCCCCCAGTCGAGTGAGGATTATTTTGGATAAGATAGTTCCAATACCAGGCCAAGGATGGAGATATGTTTTTTCCATAGGGTGGGGTAGGTGGGGCTTGCCCTCTAATCGGGGGTTGCATCCCAATTGGGATTTGTCCTGCAAAAGGGGATTGGGTTTGGCCTCCTTGGTGAAATTGTCCACCGATAGGAATCTGGTAATTAGGTGTGAAAGATGGGATGGTACCACTAGGGTCGGTGCCTCTGATAGAGGATGGAAGAGGTCCTCTCAAAGGGGGTCGAGGAAGTGTCGGAATGAAATTGGGAACGAGATGGTGCCCAAAAGGAGTGGAAATGCCAGGAGTCCCGGATGGGATTTGTGTAGGAGCGGGAATTGAAGCATTCAATGCTTGATATCTGGGGGGCAGTGTTGGGGTGAATCTAGGCGAAAGAGACGTGCCAATGGGATCTTTTCTAGACACCATAATCCCGGTGTGAGGATGCATAGTATCTGGGACCATTGTGTAATGGACCGTTTGTAGGGGGAATAGTTAGGATGTGGTCAACTGGCGGAGAATCTAAACTAGAAAAATAATAGGCAGTAGTAAAAGGTATTGCGTCTGGATCGGATGTTTTGGGCAGCTCAGGTGTGACAGTGATATCAACACCTACTCCTGAGCCAAAGAGATCCCATCTAAAAATTACAGTAGTCCAAAAAAGATCTCGACCCTCAGGTCCTGTGAAAGGTCCGGTTGGTAATCCAGAAGTCTCAACAACTATTTCTTTGAAAGAATTCACTTGAACAATATGTCTCTCAGAGTCAGGAGGAAGTCGGAATTCCTCTCGAGAATTGGTATTTCAGAACCGTTCTAAAGAGTTATTTCTTTCCACTTGCTAAGTGGAAACATCTTGGACTTCACTCTGTTGAGGAGAGCCCTCCGGTGAGTTGGTAGGAAAGGGTTGAGAACCTTCCATATCTTCTGGAGGTAGGCCTTGCATTCTACGTGAATGGCATGGAGGGTCAATTGTGATCGAGTTAAAATCTTATGAAATAAATTCTATGGTTAACTTGGGTAAACAAATAGCATGCACTAGTAAAATCTACGAAGCAAAACCAAGAAAACAGGACCTTCCAATTCCGAATTCACTAGTTGGTGATGAAATCCAACATCACGATGATGAGACAAGAAGGGGTTGGGATAGGGTGGAAAAGTTACATTGATGACCTACTTAATAGACTTACACCCTAGTGCAAGCTCCCACACATAATCATGGGTATACCCTCCAAGGAGCCCGAGTGAGTCTGGCCAATGTCGATTCAAGGTACCGTGCAGACTTACCCCTTCACAGTCACCTTGTGTAAGACCCTAAGAAGATAGGCTACTAGGGTTACCACAAACAACAATGATGCCTGGGGAAACAGTCGACAGTCCGATCCACACGCAAGGGTAGGGTATCTAGCCCAAAATCAACTTGAGAGGCTTCCACTCATCATTGTGAATATACCTTCAAGTGACCCCCATAATATGTGCAATCTCTACACCAAGATCAACAAAGCAGGGTGAGTAACTCTGTCAATCTCAATGCGACCTCAGGTTTGACCCTTGTGTGAGAAGGGCTTCCCAGGACAAAATGTTGCAAATGGAATTTGACACTCCTTATCACAAGATACTATTTTGTGTTTTTTGCTTTGGAAAGTGTGTCTCACTACCTATTCCAAAGCTCTAGCGTAGCTAATGTTGGTGCAAAAGAGCCCTAGAAAAAGTTACTAGTTGAATTTTAAAGTTGCACAATATTATTAAAGGTTGTTGTTACGCAAAAAGGAGACAGAAATGAAACCAGTGTTGTGTAAGACTCTGACCCAACAATGCGTAAATAGGGATGAATGATACAAATTTTCATTCGATGAATTCTATCTACAAGAGGGAAAGAGGAGTTTTCTGGAATAATGTGAACTACGATGTACGATCTCTCTTGAAATGTAATGTCAAACAATCATGAACAATGCAAATTCCCTATTCGTTCTCTTTCAATATTTGAATGCCAATATTTTTCGAATAAATGATTACTTAAAAAGAAAAAGAGAAAAAAAAATCTTTAATTTTTTATTAGAAACCAAGCGATAGGGATGGAACTAAGAAAAAGTAAGCAACCAATGAAAATGAAATACTCAACAAACACCCAAATCGAACTTTCAATGAAGATAAAAATAACAAATTGACAAGACCAGTCTCTTCAAATGCACATGGACAACAATTTTCCAAGTAGTAAGCAATCAAAAAGGACAATTAATCTCAACTTTTAATCCAATCAAAGGCTATAAACCAAGCAAACACTTGGATTTCATAATTGGAGATTATACCCTTGTTAAGAAAACGTCAAGATGTAAAAATTGAGAAAAAATGATCAAGAAGAGTTTTCAATTTCCGAAAACTAATCATTCACAAGATTTGGAGTCAAGAAATAGTCAATCACTGGAAAAAGACACAAAAAGACCTAATCCAAATTTTTTATAGGTGAGTTCGCAGTCTGATAGTGGGGTACAGTGCGGGAATTAACGATTCTCACAGCCTAGACACAAGTAGGGTGTGAGAAGGTTGCACTAAACTGAACACTAGGGTATGAACTTCAGTGATTCTTGTAGGTCACAAAAAGGTACAGTGCGAGAAGGTTTGTAATCAAGCAAAATTTGGAAAAAGGACAGAACTTTTGAGTGAACTTATGGATCCAGAGAGTCTGTAAGAATCTCCTAAGGACTCAGAGATCAATTGGGAATGAAAAAGGGTAGGTCAAGAGAAAATGGCCAAGAAAAAACCACAGAAATGGGTTGTCTCCCCAATGGAGTCACTAATTTTGTTACTGGATAAATTGGTAGGTGCGAACACTAACTGATCTTCCTAGATCCACCTGGATCTAGAACAAAACAGGATAGGACATGACTTTTTCTCTAAGTTGTAGTCATTAAATATACTATCGAGAAGGAATGAGTGGCGTACCTTTATATCACTTCCTTATGTCTCTGTTGTTCCTACTTCACTCCAGTTCTCTTGTGAAATCAGGTCCAAGACAACACAAACCAACCAAAGTGAGGATAGAAAAGTATATTCAATGTCAACCTATGCATATGATCAAGGACTTATGCAATAAAATAAGAGTGATTTTATGGGAAAGGGACATGTCGTTGTATTATATTAAATGAAAGTAGAAGATACAACCAGATTGCCTTGATGTCTCAAGCTTCCTTTCAGTGAACCTTGGTTCCAACACACACACTTTCTCTACACTTTCATGAAGAAGATGCAACACAACTTGATAGACAAATAGAGTCTTCAAGCTTCTATCCAAACAAAGTTCTTCACACAATTCTTTCACCAATTCTTCATTCAATCTTGCTTAACCTTTTCCATGAGAAACCTTTCAATATATAGGAGAAGGAGAGATGGTTAAATGGATGAGGATGATTCCAATAAATCTGAGAAGTCAGTAGGATGCCAACCATGCGAATGCCAACTCATTTTCTAGAAGATCCTCTTCTAGAACCTTCGTAACCTCTTCTTCCATTTTTATCCTTGAAATAGGTTCACACCCTACTTATAGAGAAAACTGCGAACTCCTTGTAGGCCAAGTATAGAGCAACCTGCGAGAATGAAGATTTTCACACTCTGCATCATATGCAGCCTGAAAACTCACTTTAAAAATATGCTTTGTAGAGGAAGACAATAGTCACTTTTCTTAGGCAAAAATTTATTATGAGAGCTCATAACTGTAGATACATCACATAACTGTAGATACATCACCAGAGTGACCAAAATCATGTGTTACACCAAGTAAGGGTAAAAATGTTGAAAACTCAGACTCAGAGTGAACAAGATCTATCAAGCAGTGATACGACAAGAAACACAAAGGAAAAAGAGAAATATAAGAAGAAAAAATACATCAACCCTTAGAAGGAAGATCTATCCCCAGTGGAGTCACCATTTCTGTTACAAGGTAAAAACTCTCTATGGCCAAGCGTAAACCACAACAGATAGGTATGACTGCAGAAATCAACTCAATTCCAACATATGTTATATAGACTTGTAACACCCTCCCCATTAACGAGGACGATCCCCTTTAAAACTAGCGTAAATTTTTTTTTTTTGTTACACATGCGTGCGCGCATGTACAAGGAAGTAAATACGTTCGACTCTATGTCATCGCCCGACACCAGCAGACCAAGCAAAATGCCCAATCAGACCATCAAGACAATCGCCACGCGATCATTTCCAACACCCATCACGCGAATTCCACGACGCCCGAAATGGATTGCTAGATCTGTCATAAAACGACATAAGTGCAAGCACAAGGAAAATGACCTTATTTAAATCAAGATGCAAGGGTAAACCCCCTTCTTCTCAAGGCACCTTACATATCATCAATTGATGAAATCAAAAACGTCGGTCATCACTTCTCCCAGGGTTAGAACCCAATAACGTCGTTCTAGGCTAAATAGAAGAATAACATCATAACCAAGTCGTTGAGCACGGGAAACTAATGCCACAATCCTTTCACGGTGACTTAACCATGCTCTCGCCAATTTCCACTCCCACTTTAATAAATACCCAAATTCTAGATGGACAATTAACTTTTAACCCCATCTCGGTTGTGTGCCATTAGCTTCCATTGAACCAATGCTAACTACGGTAACTTTTATATGGCAATTTAAAGGGTGTCACCATTAATATTCATTCATGCTATAGTAATATATATATATATTTTTCGGCCCTCTTAGGGAACTAAAGTTGGCAGTGAAAATTAAATGACCAAGGACGAAATAATAATAAAGTAACAATTTGACTAACCTAAAGAAAATAACAATCTGAAGGTATTATTCAGGATAATTCTTTTTCTAAGTGGTTAGAGTTGGGTTAATAGCCAACAATAACAAGTGGAATGTAAATCTAATTAATAATAGTGAAATTTTAAAGGGAAAAAGGCTAAATAAGAATACAATAATAATTTAACTATACTAATGATAAATGACAATCGGTGTTGTATTTTCATGATATTCTTTTGCTAAGTTGACAGAGTTTGGTTTATAACTAACAATCAATGATTGATAATAAAATAACGAATTAGCGATAATAAGGATAAAGCAAATCTGCAAGCAATGATTYCGTTAATTCCTTTTTCCGCTGACAGAATTTGATTATTGACCMTAAAGTAAAAGTAAAGGTAAAAGGGGTTTCCAGTGCAGACGCAGTTCAACAGCCTGGCAAGGACTCAAAGGTTAGCTGCCAAGTCATGGGCRCTTCTATGGAACTAAGCTKYCATGCGCTAAGCTAAGTTKCCATGCACATTCACTAACTAAATTCCAATTAACTTACGATAACGACATCATAGCRCTAGCATRGTATATTTATAAWATCCAGACCATGCCAATTCGTCAACTAAATTCATTTAAAATTTTAATACTACAKTCACARTGTAATGACCGGGCCRAYTCAYGGACTAAATTCCAAATTAAAATTTCATCACCMAGAATTAATAAGCRTGGCATTACTTAGAGGTCTAAATCCACAATCCTATCAAGAATAATTGTTTATCATTATGCACAAGGCCCTTTATTATTTAAAAGCATAGTAATAGTGTCATTTTAATTAATCCTGTTGACTTACTGCCTAAAACRATCATCGAGCTTAACATCAGTCACCAAGACAAGCGTAACGCCCAGCCTGAGGCTTTCCACCTGTCTCCCCGAAGTAACAATTACTGATGCAGAGAGGCCAAGAGCAAAAGAGACAGAAAACCAATAAGAAAAATCATAAAGAATTTTTTTTTTTATTTTTTTTTTATGGTAAGGAATTTGTCTGCGCGATCATAAGGTACACAGATTCGTTCGTGCGGACCGCAATCCTTTATGAGCCTGGCAAGCATGCTTGTGCCTCTTCGACCTTAAAATAATGAAGAAAAAGATGGCGCGCAGTCAGAGATTCTCCTAGGTTAACGCGGGTGGTTGTTGGGTAATTAATCCCTCTAGGAGATCGCACTGCCTGGATCCCTTTGCAACTAACAGAAACATTAAACCTAGAAAAATTAATTACCACTGAATCTAGATCTTTTACTTTATCTGTACGATAGCTGGCCATTAACTACCAGAATTGCACAGCTTGTTAAAACAAAGAGCAACTTAATACTAACCAGCTGGGACACACGATCCCTTTACCACTAAGCTTTAAGGGGGTTAACTGCAAAATTTCTAAACGGTAATAGAACCTTGACTGGAATGCATACTCGCTTCTAACTCCTACTGAAGCTAAAAATTTTATTAGGATCGCATCAAAAATCAATTAACCGAGCATCATTACCAAGTAAAGGTTTTCTAAAACACAAAGCACCTGAGTTGTAATTCAAGATTTTTAAATCTGGCATCAGTAACCAATTTATTTCTAAGTCAACAAATTTCTGGTATCAACAAAATTTCGTTTGTTTCCCCCATCGACCAGGAGCAATCGATAACACATCCGTC
The DNA here is from genome assembly GCA_032191745.1 of Picea mariana. NCBI lineage: Eukaryota > Viridiplantae > Streptophyta > Pinopsida > Pinales > Pinaceae > Picea > Picea mariana. The sequence goes on from JASDQU010102974.1 coordinate 239,731, forward strand.
GGCTCCACTGGAAGGGGTATCATGGAATTAGGAGATTATTCTATAATTATTTTAATTTCAGACGCACCCTACTAAACAATTTAAAATCAAAAGGCAGAGAGGGATTAGAGCACTCGGAACAATAAAACCTTGCCGAGTTATTCACTCATGTTAGTGTACACATATTAGGT
>JASDQU010102974.1:254360-271519 GCA_032191745.1 Picea mariana
TTTTCACTTTCAGGTGTCTTCTCTGTTACAAAATTTTTCAATACTTCCATGATCTCCCCTTTTAAACCATCCATCTTAGTATCCAACATAGCTTCCATTGAATCCATCTTCTTTTGTAGTTCATTTATGTCCCTACGCATTTCTTCACCTTCATCAAGAGTCCAAGTAGGATTTTGTGGAGGCTTATTTGGTGTATAAGTTCCCTTTTTTGGTGGCATGTTGGCCAAGTATCACTTTTGAACATTGATTTTGAGGTGGTTTTGATAGACAATATTTCTTCTGTTGTATCTCCCAAATTTTGGCCCTTCTAGGTATGACACATTCTTTTATGTAGTTATCTGATATTTCTTCTCTGCAATGCCACAGTTCTAGTCAAAATTGGATGTGCCAAGTGGAATTTATGGTAGCTTCCCCACAACTTGCCGATTTTTGGCCTTTCCAGGATATCTGACTTGTATAGCATGCCCCACACAAAATAATTGATATAAAATTATAAAACTCAGACCAGAAATACTATAGACTGTCCAAGATCCAATGAAACCAGTCCCAGTCAATTTGGATACTCTAGGAAGAAGTTATGATTGTTTTACCTGGAACACCTTCTTGAGACTAGTCAATAGGACTAGTCATATACCCTATCTTACACAGGGTGTATCTACAAATTTAAGATGACCCAGAAGCTGAATTTTTTACCACATATACCTTACTAATTTCTGTAAATATCCTATGGCGTTAAAGGTCTAAAACATTACAGAATTTTTTTTATAGAGAAAATTCCGCAATGACTCAGTTCGGGATGATTCCAGAACCCTATATTGTAAAGGTTGTATCTCCGAAAGTATAAGATCTCAGGAGCTGAATTTTGAAACTAGCGTACCTTGATCTTTCTACTAAATATCCTCCAAGACGTTACTTCTAAAACGTTGTAGAAAAAAAGTTATAGAAAAAATTCCAAGGTATCTCAGATGTAGCAGCGAAACCCCAAGACCTTGAGCTCTGATACCATATGTTAAGAACCAAATATCAACATAACATAGAAAAACCTCAAAAAAAGTACTCAACGCCTTGAAAAAGAGATAACTTCAGATAATAAGCCTCTTTGAGGGGGCAACCTCCTTTTACCCCACTTAAATGTTCAAGTACAAGATGATTCAAAATGAAAATGTCTCCTTGGTATATATAGGAGACTAGGAGGTATAATTACAACTAATGGCCTAAAGACAACATAAATAAAATAATAGTACTAATATAATATGCCCCAATTAAGGGGTAATGAGCCAATATTAGGGCTTAACACACCACAACTTCTTCGTCATCCATTTCACCTCTTGAATGTTCATCACCAATATCTCCCATAGCCATAAGCAGAAAATCATTCACTTTGTCTTCACAGGATGAATCACTATGTATGTCTTCTGAGGAGTTGTCATTGTTTGCACACAGACTTTTCTTTTTACTATATTTCTTAAATTTGTATTTCTTTTCATCATCAGAGTTCTGATCCTTTTTCTGGTGAGGACACTTAGATGAAAAATGACCTATCTTACCACAGTTAAAACATTTGAAAGGGAGATTGCCTTGATAATTTCTTGATCCTTTCTTTAACCTTCTCACAAATTTTGCCTCAATATCATCTAATTTTGAATCAGTATTCTTGTCTTCTTTAAAATATGCTTCTCTAGTAATAGATTTATCTTTGCTAATTCTCATTTCATATGCAGTTAGATTTCCTAGGAGTTGATAAATGGTCAAAGTTTTAACATTATTTAGTTCTTCTATTGCAGAGACTTTTGGATTAAATTTATCAAGCATAGATCTTAAAATATTCTAAACTAAAAATGATTCTTCAATTTTTTCTTAAAAAATACTTGCTGACTATTTCATCTTCATTCACCTTTAGTTGTTCAAATTTCAATCTATATGTTTGAAGTTTGGCATCTGTTACTTTCTCATTTCCTTCATAATTGTTAATAAGTTTATCCCACATTTCTTTGAAAGTTTGAAGATGCATCACCTTTACAAACTCAGCTTCTGCAAGTCCATTCAAGATAGCATTCATTCTCTTAGCAATAAAGATAAATTCTAACTTTTCATCCTTGGAAGCTAGCACAACAGGCTTTATGTATCCAGTCTCTACTACATCCCAAACACCAACACCTAAAGCCATTAGGTATGTTCTCATTCTAACCTTCCAAAAGGAAAAATTTGTTCCATCAAACAGAGGAGGCTTATTGGCTAAAGTCCCTTCATGACTTGTCATGTTTAAGCTTACAAATCTACCTTTAAATAAAAGGAACTTGCTCTGATACCAATTGTTGAAATTACTAAGACAACTGAGAGGGGGGATGAATCAGTTGTCTCTGTGCTTAAACAATCTATGACTATTCAATAATAATAATAATAAAATTTAATCTCTTTCAAGTGACCATCAATATTATACAAGATATGAACAACATAAATAATGAACATTAGTCACACATAAGATATACACAGAGACATATTTTCATGAGGAAACCCATAAAGGGAGAAAACCTCTTCTTATTTGAATGATAGGTAGTCTTTTAAGTTCTGTACATCATCTATCTTTGAGCACCAACTCAATGTGAGGCTACTACCTCTGTTTTACATGCTCCAACTTGTTGAGAGCACCAACTCTCTAGTTTCTCTAGCACCCACTAGAAGGAAGCACCAACTCCCTGAGTGTACCAACATCAACTAGATGAAAGCACCAACTTGAATATCAGAGGACCAAAGTCCTTCCTAGCACCACCTAACCTCCCTGATTATTAAAATGAATGAATAACCATCAATACAAATATATCAATTCTTACCACTTCTCCTCTATTCTGCAATTCTTCTCTGCTTCATTATACTTCTGCTCTATTCATATTCTATTTATCATTTCTGAGTATGACCTCACACTATGCATTCTGAGATTTTCCTTTCTCCCAGTTTACTTCATTTTTCAGTCAGAATAGTTAGAAATACACAGTCACTGCATATCCTTTTTTATCCACACCAACCTCTTCAGTTACACCTCTAATCTCCTTGGAAAAAACTGCCTCAGAAACTGAATCGCCAACCGTTCAAGAATCATGATTCAGTTCAACTAACTGAAACATAACTGAATAGTTAATCATGAGGTGGAACAGTATCCCTTCGATTAGATTCCCAATTCACCGTCACCATTGGATTACATCTGTAGGATTTCACATTTATCCCATGTGCCCACTAGTTGTGACCACAGGCTAATCAGAAAGTGATTTCACATTTCACATTTCATATATCTTTTGGTGAGGCTTCTCGAATTTCCATGTCGTGATCTCTGAAAATAGGGTTTAGCAATTCGTAACTTCCCTTTTCATTACCACCGGTGATGACCACCGGCCACATCAATAAGCGCTATGCAATTTCGCATTTCATGAATTTTGTTGCGAGTCACTCAGACTCTTCCAAGTGTCGATCATGAAATGGAGCCTTGCAACTTGCAATATCCTTCCTTCACATGCCCATGGTTGTGACCAAGCACTTATCCATAAAGTGCTTTCCCGACTTGCGATTTTGGGAATCCTATGATGAGGCATCTCGACTCTCCATGTTGCGATCACCGAAACTCTGAAATGGATCCAGATCAATGGTCCATGCTCTCCCTTGATAAACGACTAAGATTGAATCATGGTTTTTTGTTTTGTGATTTCAAAGGATAGAGCTCCTCCTTCCTTTGACTTTCTAGTCAGTGAAACGCTTAACTCTCTCCACGTGTAGTCTGCATCCAATGATCAGGATTGTTTATCGCGATTTTTCATATCGCAAGTTTGAGGGGTTAGAGCACCTCCTCCTCTTGAATTTTTTGATATGMAAAACTCTGAAACAAAGCCTTTGTCGTGCCCTGAAATTTCGCCACATGTCCTTCTTGGATCAATGCTCCTCCTTCTTTCATGACTTTGTAAGCCCGCTTCATATTGTACTTAAAGATCATGCTCCTTATTCTAGATCTGACAATGGTCGGTCTTCATGCTCAAATMTGATGCCATAGATATGTTCTCCTCTTCTGCACGCTCCTCTTGTCTTAATTCATATTTGACGGCCATCGAGAATTCAGGATGGGTGATCCAACGATCATTGTTTCTCCTCCTCCTGAGCTTATGCTTCTGATATTTCCATGCCATCATCATTGCACTGCCGATCTTGCCACTTTCTCTTGTTCGTCATCATCGGGCTGAGCTCACCATCAATGACAAACAAATACTCTTCCTTATGTCCGTAATAAAGATGCCAACATAACCAAGGAAAAATGGACCAAAGAAAACAATGTGTTCCACAAATGAAGGAAGACCAATGCAACAAAGGGAAAAAGAAGCAATGCACGACAAGATTTGCGAAAATCTGATGAATAAGTGGACAAACCTAGCCATGTTAGGGTTAGGGTTTTGGAGTCATCATGTAAGGGTTTTAACCCATTTTGTAGTATAAATAAGGTGTATGAGGTATATTGAAGGATCATCTATCAAATATCAGCTTTTGTGTGGTATATTTTTGGTGTCCTTGTTGAGAAAGAGTATCATACTTTTTTAGAGTATTTATTTTGAGGAGAGTTGTGGAGCTCAGATGGAGTTGATGTAATTTAGGGTCATGTCACAATTTGTGGATCTTGGTGTGACACTATTCTTCCTCACTACTATTCAAATATCCTATGATGTAATGTGCACAATGATATTTTGATGAAGAAGAATAAATAAAAAGAAGAGCTTTGTGGATGTAGCCCTTGAGGGGGTGAACCATGGTAAAACCCTGTGTTGCAATGTGTTTGAATGGTTTTGTTATTTCTGCAATTATGGTTAATTTTTTAGATGAATGAATGGCTTAAGCGCACACTAGAATATGTATGCAAAATGAATATTATAAATCAATGGAATAGTGTATTTGATGAATGGTATGATAGAATGCATGTTTAAGTCGAAACAGAAGTAACAAGAACATCCCCAATCCCTTCCATGACTACAAACACTTGTGTCCTTTATTCACCCATAAAACATCTCGGGTGAGATTGTGTTGTGCACTATGTGTGTGGTGTAGTCTTCTAGTTTACCAAAAGGGTAGATGGTGAAAATGGTTTTGTTGGAGAAATAAGGTATAACCTAGGTCATTTGATACATCTAACAAAAGCACACCTGAAAAGGGTTGTGTCTAATAGATCTATGAAGGTCTATGTTATAAATTTTCTTGATTGGGCAGTGTGGAGGCACCCCTGTAGGTGAAGCAACAATATATTTTTGCTATTATACAATCTTTTTGACCTATTTCTATTGGATAGATAGTTCTAGGGTCAATGATCTAGTGGTTGCAGTGTCCTTTTGTTCACTTTTTGACTATATTGTGAAGAGGTTAAACTTTTGGGTATGAGATGTTACCTTGTGACATTATTTTAACGGGATAGTAGTCAAAACTACCTCCAGTACCTTGTAGAGATGACCCCCCAGAGTAAAAATGACACTACATGGTTAAGACTCATAAACAACATGACATTTCCATATATATGGTTGGCCTAAAATAACATCACATAATTATAGTGGGGAAACATCACGTACAATACCTCATCCTTGAAGGTATTGATGTCGTAGGACAGACAGTACCATTGGATGACACAAATATCTCGACCCTGGTGAAGCCACCTGATGTTTTAGGGTTGTAGGTGTGGTGTTGTCAGAAATTCCAATTGCTCAACGACCTTCAATAAGATTAGGCTCTTTTGGATTCCTCTATCAAAAATGAAATGCAGTGGGGTCACATTCACCCGCACCTGTGAACGGAAGAGGGGCTCCCCCTCAGAATTCTATGGTTCTTTTGGCTGGATTGTTGTAGTTGCAATGGTAGCAGTGGGTTTTTCATCAATGATTTGTCTCCTTTAATTTTTTTTGAATCATGGTCTGTGTCATGGAATGACTCTTTTTCTTTGATCTCGACCATCAATGATTGTTTCGAGTGACATTAATTGTTTTTTTTCAAGGGAATTTGTGGAAGTCGCACCAATTTTTAGTGTCCTTCTTTGTCTTACCGTTACCCTTGTTTTCTCATGGTTTGGACTGGTTGTCTTGAGGTTCAATGTTCTGTGACTTAGGTCCATCTTTACCATAGTTTGTTTGTTATGGATTTGCAGACCTAAACTCCCTCTTATTCTGATGCTTAAATTTATGCTCAATTTTAATAGCATGTCGATAACTGGTTCCCAGTGATGAGATGTACAGAAAATTGATTTATGTTTGGATGTACCTGTGCAAAAACCCACAATATTTTAGAACCATTGTCACTTGAAGTCTTTGATAACCATCTTGGTGTGCAAGTTATGGAATGTGTTTGTGAATTCCAACACTATTTGGTCCCTTTCCCAACATAGTGTGGTCCATATCATGTACTGGTTGTCATAGTTTCCAATAGTGTATTATTGTTCCTTGATGGAGTCCATAAAAAAATTCCAAGTTGGTTCGACTTCAAGCATTCTAGACTCCTTTGTGGATTTTTCCTCACAATAAGTTTCCGACCAATTTTTGACATGGGGGATAGACTTAAGGAGCACAAATGTGATCTTTTTTCTATCGGAAAAATTGTGCATAGAGAAATAACCTTTAAGAAGATTTAACCACTTTTCCAAAGAATCTGCATCTATCTGACCTTCAAACAAAAGAATATAAAATTATCTTGTACCTTGAAAGGGGTGGTGCCTCCAAAGTGGTTGCTTGATGAAGACGCATTTGTTGTTGTCAACGGTCGTCGAAGGATTTGGGTAAAATCTACCATCATTTTGTCCCTCTATCGCATGAGGGATTCGTTGAGAAATATATGAATAGAATCTCTTTCTCCCTCATCTCTCTTTTCTTCCACCATGGGAGGTCGCTTGGGCTGGTGGGAGCGGTTATCCTCTAGAGAAACTAGCTCGAGACCCAACTCTCTATACCTTGACCTCATTAAGGACATGCACTAAGAAATGAAAAGGAGCAACCTCCTTTGATACCAATGATCCAAATTATTTTGAGAAGGAAATGAATGAGAAGATATAAAAAGGAAATAAACAAAGATATTTAAAGAAACATAGAGATAGAGTTATACATAATTTATATTAATGAGAGAACCATAAAGAACCTAAATATAGAGTGAATGAACTCACTAGAACGGTGACAACCTATCTCTGAGAAGAGATGTGACAACTACATTCATTCACAAGAATATATATTTTCAATGAGTCTCAAGAGGCATTTTTAACATAAATAATGAATGAGAAAAACCTAAACATCCAAAACCCTAACCCCGAAATATGAAACGCCAAAAGGTTTGTGTGCCCTGATGGGGGTAGTTAATATGTAAAGTTCACAAGGGCGTACATTTTGCATACAATCTCAATTTGGGGCATTCGATACCTCATCATAAATTTATATATGAGGAGTACAACTTTCGCCAGGGATGATGACATACCATTGGAAACACTACCCCCCCCCCCNCCCAAAAAACATCATTTAGGGCCTCAAAATGACCTCAAAAGTTTGGGACTTGAAAAAACGTAGAAAATATGCCAAGGTGGAAAATTGTGTTTTGAGATAGTGGAATAGGTGGGTGGCCATCAATATCTACCTTTATTAGTAGTGTCTGGTGTTCAATGTGGATAATCATTTCCTTTCCCATCATACAGTGCTTTCGTTTCTTAAAATATTGAACTAGGAAATATAGTTCTTTATCATATGTAGGATAGTTCATGAATCCCCCATGAAACATCTTGAAATAGTATCATATTGGATTACCTCCTTGCATAAAAAATTCTAACATATCATACCTAGTTGCATCTATATCCACTTCAAAATGATTCTACAAGTTAGGAATTACAAGAATTGGTGCTTGACTAGTCTTTTGTTTCAACTCATCAAAATCTTTCTAATGATTCTTTACCCACTAGAAACTCTTACCACTAGCTATTATTATGTGGAGTGGTGTTGCTACCACTAAAAAGGATGTTATGAACTTCCATAGGTATTGTTATCCCCAATAGATCTTCTAACTTCAATTACATTTGTAGGAACTAGCCAATTTATCATGGCCTCCGTCTTCGTGAGATCTATGTTGAGCTTCCCCCCACCAATCACATACCATAAATACACCAATGACCATTGAGAAAACTCACATTTCTCAAGGTTATCCAAAATTTTATCTTTTTCAAAGCATCTAACACTTTCATATGATGCGACATGGGATGTTCTTAGGTAGATCTATAAAAAAAATAGTGTCCTTCTTTGTCTTCCCGTTACCCTTGTTTTCTCGTGGTTTGGATTGGTTGTCTTGAGGTTCGATGTTCTGTGACTTAGGTCCACCTTTACCATAGTTTGTTTGTTACGGATTTGCAGACCTAAACTCCCTCTTATTTTGATGCTTAAATTTATGCTCAATTTTAATAGCATGTTGATAAGTGGTTCCCAGTGATGAGATGTATAGAAAATTGATTTATGTTTGGATGTACCTGTGCAGAAACCCACAATATTTTAGAACCATTGTCACTTGAAGTCTTTGATAATAATCTTGGTGCGCAAGTTATGGAATGTGTTTGTGAATTCCAACACTATTTGGTCCCTTTCCCAACATAGTGTGGTCCATATCATGTACTGGTTGTCATAGTTTCCAATAGTGTATTATTGTTCCTTGATGGAATCCATAAAAAAGTTCCAAGTTGGTTTGACCTCAATCATTCTAGAGTCCTTTGTGGATTTTTCCTCACAATAAGTTTCCCACCAATTTTTGACACGGGAGATAGACTTAAGGATCACAAATGTGATCTTTTTCCTATCGGAAAAATTGTGGATAAAGAAATAACCTTTAAGCATATTTAACCACTTTTCCAAAGAATCTGCATCTATCTGACCTTCAAACAAAAGAATATAAAATTATCTTGTACCTTGAAAGGGGTGGTGCCTCCAAAGTGGTTGCTTGATGAAGACGCATTTGCTATTGTTGACAGTCGTTGAAGGATTTGGGTAAAATCTACCATCATTTTGTCCCTCTGTCACATGAGGGATTCGTTGAGAAATAGATGAATAGAATCTCTTTCTCCCTCATCTCTCTTTTCTTTCACCATGGGAGGCCGCTTGGGCTGGTGGAAGCAGTTATGCTCAAGAGAAACTAGCTTGAGACCGAACTCTCTATACCTTGACCTCATTAAGGACATGCACCAAGAAATGAAAAGGAGCAGCCTGCTTTGATACCAATGATCCAAATTATTTTGAGAAGGAAATGAATGAGAAGATATAAAAAGGAAATAAACAAAGATATTTAAAGAAACATAGAGATAGAGTTATACATAATTTATATTAATGAGAGAACCATAAAGAAACTAAATATAGAGTGAATGAACTCACTAGAACGGTGGCAGCCTATCTCTGAGAAGAGATGTGACAACTACATTTATTCACAAGAATATATATTTTCAATGAGTCTCAAGAGGCCTTTTTAACATAAATAATGAATGATAAAAACCTAAACATCCAAAACCCTAACCCCGAAATATGAAACGCCAAAAGGTTTGTGTGCCCCGATGGGGGTAGTTAATATGTAAAGTTCACAAGGGCATATATTTTGCATACAATCTCAATTTGGGGCATTCGATACCTCATCATAAATTTATATATGAGAAGTACAACTTTCTCCATGGGTGATGACATTCCATTGGAAACACTATACCCCCCCCCCCCAAAAAAAAAAACAGCCTCAAAATGACCTCAAAAGTTTGGGACTGGAAAAAACGTAGAAAATATGCCAAGGTGGAAAATTGTGTTTTGAGATAGTGGAATAGGTGGGTGGCCATCAATATACACCTTTATTAGTAGTGTCTGGTGTTCAATGTGGATAATCATTTCCTTTCCCATGATACAGTTCTTTCGTTTCTTAAAATATTGAACTAGGGAATAAAGTTCTTTATCATATGTAGGATAGTTCATGAATCCCCCATGAAACATATTGAAATAGTATCATATTGGATTACCTCCTTGCGTCAAAAATTCTAACATATCATACCTAGTTGCATCTATATCCACTTCAAAATGATTCTACAAGTTAGGAATTGCAAGAATTGGTGCTTGACTAGTCTTTTGTTTCAACTCATCAAAATCTTTCTAATGATTCTTTACCCACTGGAAACTCTTACCACTAGCTATTATTGTGTGGAGTGGTGTTACTACCACTAAAAAGGATGTTATGAACTTCCATAGGTATTGTTATCCCCAATAGATCTTCTAACTTCAATTACATTTGTAGGAACTAGCCACTTTATCATGGCCTCCATCTTTGTGAGATCTATCTTGAGCTTCCCTCCACCAATCACATACCATAAATACACCAATGACCATTGAGAAAACTCACATTTCTCAAGGTTATCCAAAATTTTATCTTTTTCAAAGTATCTAACACTTTCATATGATGCGATATGGGATGTTCTCAGGTAGATCTATTAAAAAATATGTCATTAAAATACACTATCACAAATGAATCTAAATATGGATGCAATATATCATTCATTAAGCACATAGATGTAGTTGGTGCACTAATAAACAAAAAGGCATGACCAATCATTCATATAGAACTCTCCTTATGTTGAAGGAGGTCTTCCAAGTATCTTTTTCTTTAATTCATACTTGGCGGTATCTCTATTTCTTATCCAACTTGGTGAAGTACTTGGGTTGTTTCAATTGATCTAACAAATCATCAATCCTAAGTATACAATATTTTTATTTGATACACATTCAACAAGTCCCATCCTTCTTGGGTACTATAATGATAGGAGACCCACAAGGTGAGGAACTTGGTCGAATAACTCCTTGCCAATAGTTTCCATAACTATTTCTTCACTTAATTTGCTTCAAGAATAGACTTTTTATACAACCCAATATTTGGTAATGGGGAGTCAGGAAACAACAACATTCCATGCTCCACTTCCCTCTTAGGTGGAAATGCTTTAGTATCCTAAAACACTCCTATGTATTCCTGCAACAACTCTTCCAATTTATTTTTAACTTCTTTTCTACATCCTTCTAGGTATTCTTTTACTCTTATCCACTCCTACCTTAGATGATTTTATCTTAAGAAAAATAATGCATACTTCTTACTAGAGTTCATCAATTTTTTGGTTTCGTTAACAGTTATCAAAGAGATATTTGATTTGTCTTTGTGTGCATTGATGAAAAAATACTTCCCATCCTTAATATCAAGTGGTACTAGTTTTCTCTCTACTTGAATATCACATCCCTCAATATACATGTAGGGGATTCCAAACACTACACCACACACATCAAGGGGTGCTACATCTAACTCTATTTAATCAATAAAATGTTCACTTATGGAAAACTTGATCTTACACTATTTAGTGACTTTGATCTCCACATCCTTATTCACCCATCCAAATGGAAACAGTCTTGAATGATCATGAAATACCAACCTAAGATTTCTCACTAGATCGTCTTCTACAAGGTTGGGCTATGAGTCAGAATCAAATAGAGCATCTAACTTGGTCTTTTTGACCTGGATATTAATATGGAAGAGTTTGGTCATTTTCTTCTCTTCCTTGTGACTAAAGGCTACTCATATTTACCTACTTCTGCATTGAAGTGCAAAATATATTCTCATCTACATCTATTCTTCTCTCTACCTAGTTTCCCGAATTATTTCCTAGTAGGTTTTTCTTCTTGTCATCCTTCTATTGGTTCTTTGGATTCAAATCTGGATGTAGTTTCCAACGCTTGTATTCGGTCTGACAATCAATATTGCAATGGTTGTAGTGGTTTTTTGGATCCTTTCATTGATGTGCAACAACTTCTATCTTCTTTTCTTTTATTTTCCACTTATTCTTCCCCTCCTTGGAAGAATATTGTTGTTCTTTCTTTTTATAGCCACTTGGATATACTTTGTTATGGCTTATGTTTTCCAGATATCGTTCTTGCACATTGGTCTCATCACATCAATTTATTTTACAAATGAATTTGTAGACCCCCTAGATAATTGGAAAGTACATCTAGGTTCTTGGGAGATATGCCCATCATGATCACCATATTTTTGAATTCGATGGTGTACTCTTGCACGCTCTTCCCTTTCCTCTACCTAGATTGAAGCCAATGGATCCATTGGTACTCTACATACCCAATAGGGTAGAGTTGATACTTGATGAGGGTTTTAAAATCCTCCCACTTAGTTGCTGGTGGGTTACCCTCTAGTCTAAGTGTGTCCATGTGGCTTTCCCACCAAGTTAGTGCATGTCCCTTTATTTTCAATCGAGAAAATGAAATATTATGTTCTTCATCTATATTATGGACACTAAAATAGAATTCAATTTGTTAGAACCAATGATTCAACTTAACAACATTGATATCACCTTGGTATGGCTTGATGTCTACTTTAGATTCCATTTTAAATAGATGTTGTGAAGTAGTGATGGCACTGGAACTTGGTTTCTCTTTCTTGGGATATTTTCTTGAGTCCTTTTCTAGGTCTTCACTATATCATGGTTTCTCATCAAATCCATACTTTTACTTAGATACACCAACCTCCTTGAAAGTTCAAAACTTGTTTTCTATATATTTAATGAGAAGGGCCATGTTGCAAGAGATATCAACAACTTGATATTCTATCCTTGAAAATATATCTTCCACTCCATCCCGAGGATGGTTATGAACATGCTTACCTTCCATGGACGAATTTCTTCAACTTCCTTCTTAAGATAATTATTGGATCTTGCAACTTTCCACAAATACCCAAAAGAAACTACTCTAATACCAATATTATATGTAAAATTCCATGGATATTCCACTTTATTTGTTCATCACAACAAATCTTGCAATATTTAGAAATCTTAGATTACACAAATTATTTCCTTAGATCCTAGATTATTATTATTATCTTACTAACTGAATTTATGAAATAATTGAAATCGAAATGAAAGGAAAAGAAAATAAACACACCATCCACACCATTTAACACAATATGTATCCTGGGAAACTTGATATGACACAAAACCTAACTATAAGGTGAGGCCTATGTCTTTTTCTCTTTTCTTTAGTTATGAGAATGAAAATACAAAGATAGGGGTAGTCACTATGTATTTTTCTATGATGTTGCGACCTAAACAACCGTTGTGAAATATAATTCCTCCTTTTTAATGCTCTTAAAACCCACTCCTATATGCTCTTCTCAACTATAGAACAAGTATAATGCTAAAAGAATGGAACCTCCTATCTTCCTAGCACTCTAATATTTAGCATAGCTTGACAACCATCTAGGGATAGGGTTTTTTCACCCTTAACCCTCAATTAGTAACAAGTTATTAGACCTTCTAGAATATTTATAAAAATACAGACATGGTTATCCCCACATGTTTGAGTAATGGTGGCTGACATGGCATCCACTCATACCATTGTGGTCAACAAGGTAGCACGTGTATGAGGGATAACTTTCACATATGAGCTCTGATTGAGGTGATGTTTACACTGTTGGAAATGTATCAATGTGTATAATAGAATCAATGGGTTGTGAGCTATGTTTACAAAAATACGACCTTAAAAAATGTTGCTTGATGCATTAAATGAATTTGCAAGGTTTCAAACCCAAAATCTCAAAAAATGTGACCTTCCACTAAAATGGACCGTGTAAGCCAATTCCTTCAATTTTTCCACCCAGAAAGTACCAAGATAGATGAAAAATTATATAATTATGCATTTGAGGTCATATCTCCCTTTTTAGGGAGGCTATCGGTCCCCAAAATATTTTACTGAATGAGGTGAAATTTTTTTTCCTCTACCTTCTCTATGGAGTACCATTTTTCCTTGGTTGGAAGTTGTCCCTTCAACCCAATCTACCAAAGGTCATGTTTCCCATGTCTGGTAGTTCTAGAGTTATTCTACAAAACCATGTCCTCTCCCAACTTTTATTGATATTATAGTGTTAATTCCTATATGGGAGGTAGGAATGGCTTCTTATTTTCCCAATACAACATCGAAGGAACATAGAATTTCAAAATATCCACATTCACCGCTAAGTAAATGTGCATATATCAAGTTATAATTAGTATGTAGGAATTATCACCCACCTTCTCCAATAATTCAAAACGACCATGCCACAGATCCTTGATATTTTTTCAAGGACTCTATAGTATTTCCTTCTTCAACTGTAAACAAACTCTTTCTCCCACTTTAAAGGATTTCTTCATTTTGTGTTGAGACTGTCAGGCCTTATACCTTATCTATCACTTCTTCAGAATATCCTATATTTTCAAATGGATATACCTAATATTTTCAACAAACATCTTCACTTTAAATGCTTCTCCTATAATGTCTTCCCTCACTCCTTGTTGTCCATAGACAACATCCAAGGGTGAAGGTTGTAAATATCCAAGGAAAGTTTCAAAAGGGGACTTACTGATAGAAGTATGCACTACTCTATTATAAGAGTGTTGAATGTAGATCATATTTTCATCCTAGGTATTTATATGCTTCTTATTATGACCTCTCAAAAGTTGTACCAAAGTCCTATTGAATAATTGTGTCTATGGATGGAATGTTTTTTCTCTCTTCAACTTCATGTCCATCTCGTCTCCTCAAGTGTAGTCCAAAATTTTCACTAAGAAATTTGATATCCCTATATGATATTATGCTCCTTTGTATCCCAAAGTGAAGCCAAAATGTTTCAAAGAACATGTTTTCTACTTCTTTCCCTTTGTTGGTATTTTTAAAGGAATAATAAGGAACATCTTTCTGAATCTTCAAATACCACAAACATATATTCATTTCCATTCTTGGTTATTATCAAACCACCTACAAAATTCATGGAAATGCTTTTCCAAATTTGAGATGGTACATATAAGGGATGGTATAGACATTGCTTCCTATTGGGATTTCTATAATAACAAAGTGTGCATCCTCTAATATATTGAATTACATATTCTCTCATTTTGGGTCAATACACATACCTTTATAAGTTAGCAAGTGTCTTCCCAACACCAAAATGTCCTACTCCCTTGGATGTGGCAGCCTCTATGATAATATATAATCTTTTACCTTTAGGAATGTAGGGTTTGTATAGCTTGTAGAGAAACCCATTTTAGAGATGATAGTAAGCCTCACTGTCACCTTTGCGTACATAAATTTGGCCTTGTAGCTACTGAAATACCTCTTTAATGTCCTAATATTCTATGTATTCCTCTCAGTATGCATCATGAATGAAAGGATCCACATGCATAAGGGTTCAGCAATATGTAATATTAGATGTGGGTGGCCTTGAAAGCATGTATTCCAATTTATTAGTTCTTCCCTTCTTATACTTGATGACTAGATGAAACTTTTTCAAAAAAACCATCTAATTGTAATGTTTGGTTTTTTGAAACTTACTCTAGGCTTGGAAATACTATAGTGACGAGTGATCAATGTGGATAGTGGTTTTCTTTCCCATGTGATAGTGCTTCCACTTATTAATATCTTGAACCAAGTCATAGATTTCTTTATCATATGTTAGGTAGTTCAAAACTCCCCTATGAAACATATCAGAATGATATCATATTGGCTTACCTCCTTACATCAAAATTGCTCTCGTAGCATACCCACTTGCATTTGTCTCCACTTCAAAAGGAGAATTTAAGTTAGGAAATGTGAGAAATGGTGCTTGAATAATATTTAATTTTATCTCTTCAAAATATTTCTGTCAATTCATTCACCACTGTAAAATCTTATCACTGGTTGTTATGGCATGGTGAAGAAACCACTAAAAAAGATGCTATGAACTTCCATATGTACTGTGATGCCCCAAAAAATATACTAACTTTAGTGACATTAGTATTAATTATCCACTTGATTATGGACTCCATATTTTTAGGATATATATTGGTTTCCCCTCCAGCAATCACGTACCCTAAATACACCAATGACTACTAAGAAAACTCACATTTCTTAAGGTTATCCAAAAGTTGATGGTTTTTCAGATTCTCTAGCACCAACATAAGATGTGATATGTGCTCTTTCTAGGTATATTTATTAACCAACATGTCATCCAAATACACTATTACAAATGAATCTAAATAGGGATGAAATATATCATTCATAAAACACATATATGTAGCTGGTTCATTACATAAACCAAATGGAATGACCAACCATTCATAAGGAAATATTTCAAGTTACTTCTTCTTTAATGTGTACCTAGTGGTATCCTGACATGAGATGCAAATTGGTGAAGTACTTGACTTGTTTCAATTGATCTTACAAATCATCAATCCTAGGAAGAGGGTACCTATTCTTGAGTGTGATCTTGTTCAATCTCTATAGTTGATAAATATTTTCGAAGTCCCATCCTTCTTCAATACTATGATGATAGGAGACCCACAAGGTAATGTGCTTGGTTGAATAACACCTTTCTCTAGTAGTTGCCACAACTGTTTCTTCACTTCATTTTCTTTGAGAAAAAAATTCCTATACAACTCAATATTTCTTAATGGGGATTCAGGAAATAATAATATCACATTATCCACTTCCCTCTTAGGTGGCATCCCTTTAGGATCCTAGAACACTAGTGTGTATGCCTACAACACCTCTCCCTATTGTTGTTTCTATTGTTTGCTACATCCCTCTAGAGATGTTTTTACTCTTATCAATTCCGAGTCCCTTGGATGAGTATCTCCTAAGAAAATAAATACATACTCCTTACTATAACTAACCAAATTTTTGGCTTGGTTATAAATTACTAGAGAGATCCTTGACTTTCCTTTGTGAGCATTGGTTATGAATTACTTTTCATCCTTGATAAGGTAGTAATGGTTTTCTCTCTACATGAAGATCAAATCCCTCATATACATGTAGGGGTTTCCAAACACTAAACATCACACATCAAGTGGTACTACATCTAACTCCATTTTATCAATAAAATATGCACTTATCACAAACTTGAACTTATATTGTTTAGTGACTTTGATATCTACATCCAATGATGATTTTAGGGGCTAAATTTCGCTCATGGGCTAATTTTCTATGGTTTTTCCAAAAATGAGATTCGTTATTTTAAAAATGATTTGCCCAAATTCTATAGGATAAAATTATTTTACCTTAAAAATCGCCAAAATTTTATGAAAACTATATAAAATACTTAGAAATTTGAAT
>JASDQU010102974.1:291500-304430 GCA_032191745.1 Picea mariana
AAACAAAGTTGTAAATATTAATAATATCCAACATGACTATATTCTTTTAATAATAAAGGTTAATGTGGGTTGAATTTTATTTACCTTATCCTGCAAAGTGGTTCTTGGTATATACCCCAATATTTTTCGGCGTTCAACTACCTCTTTATAGCCGTACTTGTAAGCAAGCTTGAGGTCTTCCTCCATGGTTTCAGTACCAAACTCGTCACCCTGCATTGCAAAAGAGTATGTATTTTTTATGTTATTCACTGCAATTACCTAGGAGTTTTAAGGCGATACGAATAAGATATTTAGGTACTTACAATTCATGACTAACGTCAAGTAATCGCTCTGGCCTAGCCTGTGCTTGCCACATTTGGAAAGCCTTGATTTTGTGGCCTTTGATGTGTCAGTCAACCTATCATCAAAAGTTTCAAGTATGTTAATATATACCACAATTTTATTTACATCTAAAAAAAATTGAAGGTATTTAATTGAAATTGTTATTTACCTTCTGGGACCAGAGGGTGTTTTTCCTTCATCTGTCAATTTCTTCTCTTTTCGTCCTCAATGAGGGCCTTCCACTCCCTCTCTGGAATCATTAGAGGACACTCATACCTATCATTTTGTTTCAAGTGCTTCCTATATGTTTCTCGCGTATATTTTAAATATTGGCTAGTTGCGGTAGTGACCAAGGTCTTATTAAATGTATCTACACAAAAAAGGATTTTTAGATAATCCATCAATTCTTTTTTGAGGTTGGAATTCTGGGAATTCCACCTCTCCCGTATGGTGGGCCCAAAAATAAGCAAAGCCTTATTCTCCAAGGACCTGTAAAATTTGTTGTTCCCTACATGCAAAATGATTATATGATTATTAATTTAAAAAAAATAATTTAGATGATTTATATTTGTCTACATAGAGAACATGGAAAAAATAAAATTTTAAAAATTACCGGGGACTTTAACCTACTTTAATGGAAGCCCTTCCTAGTTGACCATAAAGGTTCCCTTAAGGGTCCTTGTGTTGGTCACGTGTCTTTCTTTAGGAAAAACAACCATATAGTTTGTCAAATCATCGACCTCATATCTGTCACCACCTCCAAAGCCTACTTGTGTGGTTGCTTCCTCGGTGTGCATGTCGTGGCTCCCACCTAATGGTGTGGAAGGTGGCGATATGAATAGCTACGTCCTGGAAGCTATACGAGTTCCTGCATTGGAACCCTATGGTGTCTGTGCAGTGCCACTACTACCGATACCATGCATGCCGGTGTCAGCAGGATCCAAAAATCTCTATATAAGAAAGAAAACATTTTTTCATTTAGACAATGTAAAAGTTAAAAATCAAGCTTTCATAATTGATATTATGACACAAAAATAGAACCACTTGAAATTATAGTTATTACCTTATATGTCTTAAGCCTTGTCATAAATTTTCTGATCCTTTCTTCAACCTCAAGAGTTTGATCTAGAATATCTAACAAGTGAGTTAGTTCCGTGTTTCCTTTATTGATAGTTTTTCTTATTAAAACCATAGGGTCGAGGGATTCATACAAATCCCTTTCACCAAATAAATCATCATCAACATCATATCCCGTTGACTACATATTCGACAAAATAAGTGATAATTCAGTCATGTAAACAAATAAAATAATTGATCGCCATAGAAATAAAATGCACATTAAATGCAATTCAAAAATTGTTGTTCATTTACTTGTTCTGAGGCTGCTTTTGATTTTCCACGATCATCTTGCCACATTACATTAAAATTAGAATCGTGATCATTATCATGAGAAATAAATTCAAATTTATGAGAAATTCAAATGTATGAGAAATTCAAATGTTGATAACAAAAATACGACACATTGAGTACTAAATAGACCAAAGCTTTCCAAATGGATTAAAACCATAAAGAACATAATGAAAATCATAAAATATGAGAGTCATTGCTTACAGGTTCGGTAAATTTGTATACGTATCGCCCCCATAATAGCAACATCTGTATCTATTCGATTCAAATTGTAATCAATCAACAACTCTTCCCCTGCAACTATTGATTTTATTGCACATACAAATACATGACTTCTTTCACACCCCTCAAATACGCAATTGGATCGCTTATTTGTGGTCGCAAGTCGTGTACTGTTTATAAACCCTGCAATATTCCCCGTTGCTTTTGGCCTTCCATCAATGTATATAGTTGCTCCTTTATTTTGATCATTGTCTTTTAGCTGTATATAATTTGCAGCCAAGCCATATCTTCTCATACTTTTTGTATATTGGACTATTCATATCCAATATTTGTAGATATAATAGGGTTCGACATACTCCATCAATTCATTTAATCCGTCATAACATACATTTATTCCATCCATGGAAAATAGCCCCAAACCATGTAATGACGATGGAGCAATTCGGTATATCCTTTTGTTTACACAAAAATCAATGTTTATTTCAGGAAGATCCTTGGGTACCCATTATTTCACTATATGTTTGTACCTCAATGGCATCTCTATGTCGTCTATGCTTTCATGATCATAATAACATGATCCCCCTTTCGCAAGAAAAAATTCCATGCGTCTATGGAATTTTCTTCTAATCTTCTCACCTCTAGTTGATCTCCGCCTATTAGACCTACTAGATGTCTCACTTTCCTCTATTCTACCTGAACTTCCCTCACTCAATGAAGATAGATCTGAAAAATACTTATTTTCTTGTTCGTCCTATAAAACCATTAATGATAGAAACAATCAGTCAATCAAGATGTAACACTAGTTCATTACTAGTATCCTATTAGTATCACAGTAAGCTCATAATGATTACTATAGTGTTACTYTTTCACAATTGTATTATGCTCTATTACTATTGGCATACTATATGGGCATTATAAGGGCATGGTTGGAGTCAAATGACATCAACACCGAGAAAGGCATCATTTTGAGATATTTTTAGTTTCTTACAAATTCATGTTCTATGACTCTCCTTATCTAGTTTTTCCATAGTTTTGAGCTTTGTACTTGAAATGGTTAGAGTGGGATAAGGGACACTCATATCATCTATTTTTTCCAGTGAAAAATTGACCCAAACTCGATAGGAACTATGCAAAAAATTAGGATTCCACTTCTATGTTGGGAATTTTTCTCATGTAACTTTACCCTAAGATTTTTTGGACAATTTAAAGACAACCCAAATCATGGTATTTCTTAAAAAAATGAACAAGAAAGGTGGAAATTTAACTCACCAAAAAGACTACCCTCATCGGAAATATGAATATTATTTCAAATACATGAATATGCCAATACTAGACTACAGTTCCTATGTTGAACACTTAAGCGGACCCTAATAACACCGATAATACAAATGGAGGTCACGACTAGGGAAGAGGGAAACGAGGTGGTTGTTGGCACAGGGGCAGACCCAGGGTTCAACGCTACAATAACACACCAACAAAACCCTAACTACCGACCTTTTTGGCAATACCTGCGAAGCAGAGGAAGTCTCACCCGAGGTAGAGGCAGGGGTGGTTGCAGGACTTAGGTGTTTGCAACCTTAGCTGGGACACAGATATGTGATTCTAGTAGTTAACAGAGCACTTAACAATTAACATTCATCAATACTTAACCAATATCTACTTTGCAGAGAAAACATAGCATCACATTATCCGCCCATATCTAATGTATCTAAGCACTTAACATACATAAATGGATTAGATCTAGAAGATTCAAGAAATAAGCACATTCACAGAGATCAAATCTAACATCTAGATTCATTGTAAGCACAAAGCATAAACTGATCTAATCTATCTATATCAAGCACTTAGTAGATAAATAAAGACATAAACACATCAGAACATCGCACATAACAGATGACACAATATTTATGTGGTTCACCCCCACCCTAGAGCTACATCCACCAACCCTTCTTCTTAATTAGCTTCTTCATTGGGTTACATGCATAGAGCCTCGAAATCCTTACTCTGCATAGGACAAGAGATCTGCACACCTCGCTAGATCCTCCTTCCTTGCGCTACAGAACAAAGACTTCCATAGTCTGTCACAATCACTTGCACTTAGCTCTGAAAGTCTCTCACAGTATGCACAAAGCATTTACAATCCACACTTGCACTCAACACTTAGCTTATCGGCAGGCCAGGCCAGTTACATTGCCTAGCTACTTATTTATACTTAAAAAAATAAGCCTAAACATGGGTAAACCCATGGGCCAACATCCCATTCTCATTACATAATCCCATAACCCAAAAATGACCCAAAAATGAGTCGAGATCTCATGATATTCACTTCATATTGTGCTCCGTCTTCGACAGGTTGTCGAAGTCCCAAAATAGGTCAAACTTGACCAAGGATCTCCCAAAACTTGGTCAAGGGCCAACAGGCCCCCAACACTCACATGTGACTCATCCTGAGTCACTTTAATGTAGGAATTTCTTCTTTGAATGCCTTGATCTTGGCTCGAGCTTCTTCGACTTGTTGTTGTGCTATGACCTCTTTTTTAGCAAACTCTTGGATGACTACATCATTCACAAGTCTTCCAAGCATTGTTCTGTTGTATTAACAATCTGCTCTAGTTATGCTCCTTGGCCTTCAACTTCTGTAACAATTGGTCAGACTTTTCTTGTACAGGTTGGAGTTTTTGAGTTACCTCCATAACTCTGCTTTAGATAGTGTGGATCTGCTGTTGAGCGGTCCGCTTCTCTTGGGATCACTTCATTCTTTCCACAACTGACAGGGGCTTCAACTGCACCTGTATCTTTTCAGCTTGATACTTCACCTCTTGGAGTTGTGACTCCAGTGCCTTTAGTTCTGGGTTCTCCATGAGTTGTTCATAGGTCTGGGCACTACGATCAATGAGTTTCTTACATTCCATAGCAAGGGATTTTATTCGCTCAACTACGCTTCAAGCAGTTTCTTCTCCTTGGTCCTTTGCATCCTATGGGGTCTCGGGCACTGCGTAGAGCTTTAAGTCTTCAATGCATTGCTATAACTGCTGGATAAATTCTATGAGCTGGTTCACCTACTGTGTAACTCGATATTATGCCTTTATTTCTACTACTATCACAGAGCGAAGCGCTCTGCTGACGACTTCTTTCACTTCAAGTTTCTCGGTGAGAAAATGTTATTTTCCTTGTTGTAGCTGTGCTTTTTCTTCATCAAACTTCGCTTGGAGAGTAAGTCTTTCCTATTCTGTAGCACTGCATTCCTCTACAAGTACTCCTTGTACTTGTGTCAAAGCCTGGATGGCTTGCTCTGTTTCTTCCTGTGCTCGTCGAAGGTGAGCTTCAATTGTATCGGCTAGGTGGTGGAATTGCGTTGGCTCATCTCCCAATTCACGTTCTCCCAACGCAGTGGATACTGTGCAGCTGAACTGAAGGGCCTGTTGTACCCCTCAGATTTCAGTCTCAATTTGATCGTACATCTCCTCTTTCTTTGCTTCTTATTTCTCTGTTATTTCCAACGAATCATCTTGTAGGGCTGCTATGAGGAAGTCAAATTCATCATAGGTGAGGACAATCTGCATCTTGGTCATAGCGGCCTTCGATTTCTTCTGGGAAGAAGTGTAATGCCCCATATTTTTGCCTTAGGAAATTATAACTTCGAGTTTTCTCATTATAGTAATTCATTGCTTAGTAACTATTTGGACTCAGTGAAACTGATATAGACATGTGAGAGGTGTATGTCTAGACTTATTTGTGAGTTGCACAATATTATATTTTGTTGTTATATGTTTGTGATGATGATGATTATGTGATTTGGTTAAACATCTAAATTTAAATGTGGAATTATGGTACATGGATACCAGTTTAAGTTATGTTGTGAATGGGTAAGATATGAAAGGCATTGTAAAAAAATAAACATACATTTCTTAATTGTACGTCAATATAGATATGGATTCGTATATGAAATTATGACATATATACATGGATATGAGTATTGGTGAACTAAGCTGCAGGTTGACAAGTTATGTAATGACCAAATGATTGTAGTGTTGACGTAATTTGGATGTCGTAGACATCCAAAAGATAGTGTATGCTATAAGTTGTACTTATGATTTAATTTATGGTTTCAAATATTGCTATGATATGTGGAAAGTGTGGTTTTGATAGGATGCACAACTTGCCCAGAGTGGTTATTTGATAACGTGACTCTAAGAACAATAGTTGCATAATAGGGCTTGATGTAAGGTGTTGACCCTAGTTCTATAAGGAGGGGTGGAGGTACTGCCCACCGTTTATCCTTCAAAACCTAGAGTCGTGGGAGGGTTGCGTGAAGTCACGCTCCCCTAGACGTGTGATGGCAACTGCTAGTTTCCTATTGGGGAAGCTTGGTCGAGATGTATGACACTTCCACTTACGGGTTCTATCTGGAGTTAGGTCAATATAGTTGATGCTCCATCTTAGTCCAACAGAGGAAATGATAGGATGGAAGATGGAAGTAGGTTAGGAAGGAAGGATGCTTCGATGCTAGTTGAGAATATTGATTGGGGATTAGAGATGTCACTATTGTTTACTCACTTGGTTGCTACCATGTTTAAAACCCTCTTTGATTTCCTATTGATATTTTAAGTGTGATAATGAGTTATTCATGAATTGGTGTAATTTTGTTTGTTAAGATTATTAAATGATGCATTATTTGATCTGTTGTCCTACATGTCTTGGTGATCATATAGGAACTATGCACTAGAGTCAATGATTGTTTATCGTTAGTACATACATGAGATATGTGTCCGCTAGCTACGCACACATACCCACACTAGTACAATTAATTAATGTATTAATTATTAAAGTAAATTATTAACTATTTAATTGAATTTTTATTGAATATGTAAWTTATATTGCTTACAAAATATCTAGAAGCATTAAATACCTTATTGAATTTGAWAGATGGAGGGTATGATGAATTAAATGAACATGGTGGGGTGTTATGTACATTTTGGGGAAAATTGTCAATTACATTTATTAGCTAGCATGAGAAGAAAGACTTTTTATTTTATTTATTGTTGTTTAATGCAAGTCATTTATATTTTAGTTTTATTTTAATCTTTTCCCAAAAATCTAGATAAGGGAGGTTGATGGATAATAATAAGGGTGGTTGAGGAGACTTGGGCAAGGGTGTATGGAAACTTGATAAATAGGGAGGAAAAGTGGTGAGGAAAGGGGGATTGGGAGGTTTGAGCACGAGGAGAGTTTGTGAAATCTTTGGAAGATGTATTCCTTAAGATGGTTTTCTTTGAGCATTTGTGCTTTTTTGTTCTTGGAGTCACAGGTACAGAGAGTCAAGAAACCAAAAGGTTTCTTGGAGATAGGAAGTTGGCTAGGCTCCTAGTTGGTTGGGAGGATTCCATTGTTTCACTTTGGGCAAGCAGGAAAATAATGCTTGGAAGTGCTTAGGACTACATTAAAACCGATGATCTTCGACAAGCTAAGGAGGAGGTATTTTTCGGTGGTATTTGGTTATTGATATTTTGCATATATTTTTGTTTTAAGTTCTAAATCATAGAGTTAACATATTAATTATTTCATCATGTTATTTAGATTTATCATTGAGCAAATGTAGAAGAATTGTGTAAATGAAAATCAATGAAATTATGCGAAAAAAAAGTTGTTATTGTGTATGTATTCAAGGGATGATTAATTTCCTAACATCCTAGATGAGTGTTATATATGGTATCAGAGCCCGGTTTCAAAACTAAAACTTGGGCTTGACCACCCACAACAGGATTTTGTCTTTGTGCCAACACGGTCAACAACCTCTGCCCATTTTTCATACATTTCACATTTCATCTCCCTTACAGTTTGTCATACCTGTAAGAACAATATCTATTCATCTTCAGTTTATTACATGATCAGACATTAGAATATGCCAACTTCACTTTGCCCTTACCAGTAGTATAATTTGATAGACCAAGATAATAGCGCAGCTCGTCTTCGGATGCAGCATATGGAATATCAATCTCGTTTCCTAAAATCAAGAAAGGCACATCTGTCAAAGAATCATAAAGTAAAGCATCAAGCTCTTTTTTTGACTCTGCAATATCTCTCTTAAGTCACTCGTTAGCTTTCTTACTTGTTTGGCATAGTAAAGTAAACCTATTCTTTGTCACTAGCCTTCCAATCAGCTAATGGGGATCAAGTAGTACAACCGTATGAAAAAATAAAAATCCCATCCACACCTAGAGTTGAATTTTCCAAACTCCAATCCTACCCAACATGTCTCACCAATAATCATGTTCCCTGAAAATTATTTCCAGCGATTGGAATGAAAACATCTGTTGTCCTAGAACCCACATAATAACTTGTTGTGAGTTTTTCAACAATAACGTCTCACCCACGTTCAACTCTTCCAACACCCATGTTAAATTCCCAATGACTTGTCTCCTATATTTCTAATTACTCTGGGATGCCAGTAACCCTGGCTGTAATACCATAAGATTTTCAGCACACAAAGATAATAAATATGCACCAATTACAAAAAAAAAGATGTAGTATACGATATTTTAATTGATAAAAATTATCAAAAATGATTGACGTCCAATGGTATATCTCATGGAGATGACCAACCACCAAACTACCAAGATTAACGAAAAACCCACAACGGATCTGTCCCCGGAGCTTCTAGTCACGAAGGATTTCTTCTCTAAAATCCCAAGAAAAAGGCATTGCGAAAAAGCCTCCTTTGAAACGATAAAAATTCTCTTTAATCTAGTCTACAGGCATATTGCGCAAATGCTCCAGAGATAACTTTCCCCGCTCTTTCAACAGGGTGTCTAAAATGTTCTGGATTCTAGCATCTTTTGTTTTAGCTAAGCCACCACACCTAATGACATTTTCTACAGCCTTTGAATCTGCCAACCATGGATTTACCGAATCAAGAACAGATCAAAAGAGTCACAAAGCTTTCTCTTCGCCTCAAATGGCTTGTAATCAGTCTTGAGCTTTAAGTATTTTAAGCCCTTTGAAATGGGTAAACCGCCCTCCTTAACCCTGTTATTGGCTATCTCGACATTTATTAATATGATAGAAGACACGTAATGTGTTGGGTTAGTTAAGAACCAATGCATGTGTTTGGTTATGACCTTGATTAATAGGGTGATGATCGAGCGAAACCTTGAGAGCCACATTCCAATAACCTGCCTATATCTTAGTAACTCATCTCTCAACGCTCACATTCTTTATGTCCCATTGCAAGTTATTCAATCCATGTTCTCCCTCATAATGTGTAAGA
Source organism: Picea mariana (assembly GCA_032191745.1). Lineage (NCBI taxonomy): Eukaryota > Viridiplantae > Streptophyta > Pinopsida > Pinales > Pinaceae > Picea > Picea mariana. The sequence continues at coordinate 300,718 of JASDQU010102974.1, forward strand.
GTATTGGTCAACATACATTCAAACCCTTCTAGTGTAGGAAGTGAGACTACAAACATTATTGTCATGAATCTTATTGAACATGTTGCTAAGATCATGAATAGATTAGCATAATAAGCAATTCCACCATTGCCTTAACATTCTAATTAAAATCAATTACAAGCCCCTTTTAAGATATGACAATGTTATAATACAATATGCGAGTATTCATTATGTTTTTCATTCTCATTTCTAAAATAGTTTAGAAATGTATATTTTGTTTAATTTTAATATAGTTTTTAGAGACTAATATGCATGAAAATTAAGCCAAAAAAAAATAATAAATACATATTATATGATAGAGATTTAATATAATATTTCATATTTTTTTATAATAATGATGATGATGATGATGATGATTAACATCTACTAAGGCCTAATTGGTCTATCGGACCTTAAGAGGGTAAGTGGTTACTTGTGATTCTTTAGAATTTTGTTTCAGTGCTCGAAAAGCATTAAGAGAAGCTTTCCAAGATCACCATACTTTTGTTGAGTTAAGAGGTTAGGAAGGTTGGTAGTGTGATCAATATTTTGAAAATGAGATCTAATATGGGTATAGGCTAGACAATCTAAGAGAAAGTGATTTTCATCTTCAACTTTCTTAGTGTCACAAAGGTGACACACTCTTTCATCCGATGGCATTTTAGGAATTGACCAACGCCCAGTTTCACTATGGAGCTCATGAGAATTTGTTCTTATCTTAGCGATGTTTATTTTTTTCTTTACACTTGGCAAAACAAATAGATAATTTTGATCTTCTAGATTAGGGTTCATTACATTTTTATAATACCTTAATTTTCTTTTTTCCTCTAACTCTTTTTCACACCACATTTTTTCCTTAAATTTTGATTTGAAGTTTTTTTTAATAGTATCTTTATTCTGCAAAATGGTTTCTTCCATGATTCCCCAATAGTTTAGCCAAGACCAGGCGTCTTTATGCCATCCTCGCTTGAGTCGATGAATAAATAAATTCAATATTTATGAATAAATCTAATGATAAAATAAAAATTATGCTTATGATATTAAAACATGATACTTTCTGTTGTCATATTAAGAATAACACACACACACACACACACACATATATATAATTTGGAATTATTATTGTTATTAACATTTGTATTATTAAATAAAAATTTACTAAATTGTTTAAAATAATTTTTTTTGGTTGAAGAAAGAGATTTTTATAGTTGAAATAAGATACAAATCTCTTTCCTCATATTAAAATGGGTTATTGTATCATATCAATGCAAAGTTTAATGTTATAAATCATTATAAATTAAATACAAATAATTACTAATTACAAACAATGATTAAAAATAATTATTATGTTACTTGAAGAGATTGAAGAGATTTTAGTCACTATTAAATTGTTGCAAAGTTTAAATATCTTTTTCTTTCATATTAAACAAATAATATAGTTTTACTAACCCAAGGGGTTAGCTAAACATAGTCAATGTTATTGATTTCTTTAGGTGAAGCACGTGGATTTATGCTAATAAATTTATTAAAATTACCATTATATATAATTTATTAAATAGATATGATATATGGACAAATGCAAGGATATGTTATAAGTAATATTAAAGATTAAGGTGCATAATAAATTCATATAATATAAATATAAACATAATTATTGTTTGTGTTTGTAATGAATAAGGACGTTAAGTAAGTGTGGTTTATTAAAGTACAAAGAAATTAACACAAATGATTGGACTATTTAATGATGTTTAAAGTAGGATAGAATGATGGAAGAAAGGTAATAAGAGGCAAGTTAAATAAGAACTTATAATTGAGTTCAAGGTGGATTAGAAATGCATGAAATAGCAATATGATGTAGTATATGGAATAACAAAATAGTAATAGTTGATTAAGCATAGTGAAGTGTGCTAAGTAAGTAGTAAATTAAATATATTATATAGAAGTAGGATACTTACTCTTGGTTTATGATACTAACTAAAGCAAGGTATACATGGTGCTTGTACATATAGGCATGTTGTAATAGTGAATTGTTAATATAAAGCATGAAATTTTTGACTATGATGGAAATGATCCTATACTAAACATTTAACTTGATCGAGATCTAATTTATATGACTTAAGAGGAAAGCAAGATTGAAGACATGACCAAACAAACCATAAAGTGACGACATCACATGACAATCAATTAGCATTATCTTAGTTTATGTTCCTAAGCTTGGTTCAAACTTTTGTGTGCCAATCTCATGAGTGATGGCATATGTATTGTCAAACTAGAGTAATAATCAAAGTCAATCATGATTGTTTATAATTATCAAGGTATCCAAAGTGGGATTCTATGTATGACGTGATGAAATATATATTGAACTCAATATAAGGTTCACTTAACTAAAATAACTGATGACAAGATAATATTCTAATTGACGATCAAACTAGTAGACTATACTCTAAATACAAAGCTCATATATGAAACTTAGGAAGAATAAATATATGAGCGAAGTGTGTCTTTTCCTTAATTCAATTACAAGTGGTAATGAAATAGTGTCGAGAATTAGTTAGGTTCCTACTAAATAGGTGTAGTTGCAATCAATATATTAATATCCTCGACATGTTTTAATCAAGTCAAGGTCCAGTGGGACCCATATAACACAAGGTTTGTTATTAGGAAAGACACATAAAAGTTGTACCATAAATTCTCCTCATACTGTGAATGATCATAACTTCGGGACAGAGTTTTTTGAAGAGTGGGTGTATGTAACGTCCCATATTTTGGCCTTAGGCAATTATAACTTTGATTTTTCTCATTATAGTAATTCATTGCTTCTTAACTATTTGGACTCAGTGAAACTGATATAGACATGTGAGAGGTGTACGTCTAGACTTATTTGTGAGTTGCACAATATTATATTTTGTTGTTATATGTTTGTGATGATGATGATTATGTGATTTGGTTAAACATGTAAATTTAAATGTGGAATTCTGGTACATGGATACCAGTTTAAGTTATGTTGTGAATGGGTAAGATATGAAAGCCATGATAAAAAAATAAACATACATTTCTTAATTGAATGTCAATACAGATATGGATTCTTATATGAAATTATGACGTATATACATGGATATGATTATTGGTGAACTAAGCTGCAGGTTGACAAGTTATGTAATGACCAAATGACTGCAGTGTTGACGTAATTTGGATGTCGTAGACATCCAAAAGATAGTGTATGCTATAAGTTGTACTTATGATTTAATTTATGGTTTCAAATATTGCTATGATCTGTGGAAAGTGTGGTTTTGACAGGACACACAACTTGCCCAAAGTGGTTATTTGATGACGTGACTCTAAGAACAATAGTTGCACAATAGGGCTTGATGTAGGGTGTTGACCCTAGTTCTATAAGGAGGGGTGGAGGTACTACCCATCGTTTATCCTTCGAAACCTAGAGTCGTGGGAGGGCTATGTGAAGTCACGCTCCCCTAGACGTGTGATGACGACTGCTAGTTTCCTATTGGGGAAGCTTGGTCGAGATGTATGACACTTCCTCTTACGAGTTCTATATGGAGTTAGGCTAATATAGTTGATGCTCCAGCTTAGTCCAACAGAGAAAAGGATAGGATGGAAGATGGAAGTAGGTTAGGAAGGAAGGATGATTCGATGTTAGTTGAGAATACCGATTGGGGATTAGAGATGCCACTATT
>JASDQU010102974.1:304530-320074 GCA_032191745.1 Picea mariana
GATGGATAATAATGAGGGTGGTTGAGGAGACTTGGGGAAGGGTGTATGGAAACTTGATAAATAGGGAGGAGAAGTGGTGAGGAAAGGGGGATTGAGAGGTTTGAGCATGAGGAGAGGTTGTGAAATATTTGGAAGACATATTTCTTATGATGGTTTTCTTTGAGCATTTGTGCTTTGTTGTTCTTGGAGTCACGGGCATGGAGGGCCAAGAAACCGAAAGGTTTCTTGGAGTTAGGAAGCTAGCTAGGCTCCTAGCTGGTTGGGAGGATTCCTTTGTTTCACTCTGGGCAAGCGGGAAAAGAATGCTTGGAAGTGTCCAGGACTATATTACAACCGATGAGCTTCGACAAGATAAGGAGGAGGTATTTTTCGGTGGTATTTGGTTATTGATATTTTGCATATACTTTTGTTTTAAGTTCTAAATCATAGAGTTAACATATTACGTATTTCATCATGTTATCTAGATTTATCATTGAGCAAATGTAGAAGAATTGTGTAAATGAAAATCACTGAAATTATGCTAAAACAAAGTTGTTATTGTGTATGTATTCAAGGAATGACTAATTTCCTAACATCCTAGATGAGTCTTACAATAAGGTTTTGGAGGTGAACCATTCCTCTTCTTCAAGGGATCAACCTAGTCTCCTTGATTCTGTTCAACTTCTTTGTCATTCAAATATTCTCCATCACCTCCTTGCTCTGGTGATATGGAAGAAGTATTCATGGATGCACTGTCTATTTCATGAACCTCTTTGGTCTTCTTTGTTCTGCTAGGTCTGGGTGTATCCTGCACTGTTTCTAGGTTGTCTATGTCAGATATCTCCATAGGGTCTACTAGAATAAGGAGGTCCACCGACTAGTCCTTAGTGATCTCCTCCAAGTCCTCCTCCATCAGCTTGTAGTAGGATTGAAGTTTTTGCTTGTGTTTATCAGTGTGCTCTGTGATGTAAATAAAATGTCGATCTGCGCTGAACTTCATCAAAGGATGGAACCAGTGTAGAGCGTTCGGAGTCATACAAGGCTCGGACTATATGGTTGTCTTCAACTAGTTGTAGTAGGTATGGAAAACAAAATTTGACTGCCATTGTTTATTCATGTCATTTGAGTACCACATTTTACTGAGCTTCATGACCAACGGTTCAAAAGGCTCGATGTCTGGGAAGTTCGCACCTTCTAGCATCTCCCAGGCAATAAAATCTATAAGGATCAAGAGCCAACTGAAATGGAATTTGTAACCTTGATTTTTTGCTTCTCTGTAGTCAAGTTTCAACTGGTTCACTAGGTACTTCCCCCAGTTCATCCAAAGGCCTTTTGCACGCTTCCCTATGAGGTCTAATACAAAACTGGTGACTTGGGTAGGTTGGTTCTTTCTTACTAACTTCCCTGCAATAAACTGACAGGTGAGGCACATTGTTCCACTCTGGATAGAAGCTACCTTGTAGCCTCGCATTCCCTTCTCGACATTGTCGTAAGTGTCCTTGATCTTATGTGCTAAAGCGCAATCCATATCTTTTCCAGGGTAAAACTCTTGTGGATCAGGTCCTTGCATACTCAACCCTGTGATTCGATTCATCAATGTCATATCAACTGTTATACGACGGTTTATCCACAAATAATTACCATGGTAGCAATACAACAACAACTTGACACATGCATTCACCTCCTGGTGTCTTCCGAAGTGGGGAATATTCATGACATTCAGCAGGGTGGACTACGTGAGGTCCATAGTCCATTGTTGAGGGATGATCTTTGAATTTTTCCCTTTAGTTCTAGTCAGTTACTTATGTGGGGTGAGAATGTTATAGACTTTGCAATCTCCGAGGTTGAAGTCGCTGAACTTCAACACTGCAATCTTATCTTGGTCCACTCAAACTGCGTGGATCCCCTTTGGGAGGTACGCAGTGACCAAGGCATACTCAAAATCTCTAGGTACGCTATCCCGATTTACTGCGCTGCTTAGAGGTGGAATATAGGTGGGTAATATAGTCAAGATCAATTTGGAATTCGATAGATCATCCCTATGCTTGGTTCTCTTTTCATCTAATGGCCAGGATGGTCCGGCTCCGTGAGCAGTCAACGGAGAGGCTTACAGTCCTCTCATTGATGATGCTTGTACACATGTAGACATTGACATGAATCTTTTAGTCATCAAGTCGATGAGAAATTCTTCAACAACTTTCTTTGTAGTTCTCAACTCGTCTGACATACACACTGAGAGTTGGAAATCTGCGAGTTCGAAGGGTATCTTAGACACTACAATGAAATAGAAGGAAATAGTGCAATGACCACTGTGTAAAATCAACAAGTCTGCGAGCTCAAATTCATGTTTATAAAAAGTGTTCTCGGTGCATGGCTCGACGAGATAAATAGGTAACTCAACAACGAGTCATTTGCAACGGGTATGAAGCCTTCCTTAACTCTGTTCTGTCCGTTATGGAATGGTCCAACAGTTTGGTGGTGAACCCTAAATTACTTTATGCCTGTTCGGAGGGTTTATAATGTCTCCAATGGATATATTGCTTCGCCATGGCGAAGTGCCATGTGTCGCTATTCTGATATCCTGACAAAGCTCCATTTTTGCAAAGTTTCCTTCTACGATGTTCCTTCTGTATCTTTCTGCAACTTTTCGATCTTAGCCCTCTTCTTACTTAGTTTTCTAGCCTTCTTTCCAGTGAGCTTCATCTCAGTATCCCTTTTCCCATTATGATTCTTATCTTCTCTTGACATGATGACTTTGTGTTGTTCAGATTCTTTCCTGAGATTCAAGGGTGATACTTCTTCTTAATCTGGAATAGGTACTTCAATCTTCTGTGGGTTTTCTAATGTTCTTGCAACTTTGACATCTATGTTGTTGTTGTTAAATGGTTGTGATCTATTCTCCTGTTCTTCAATCAAGTGTGTGATCCTTCTAGTTATAAAATCTTTTAACTCTTGCTTTTGTTGTTCTAAAACTTCTTCTTCTTTCCTTCTGGCCTTATCTCTTTCAATCCAAGGTTTTTCGAGCAACATAGTAAATGTGGCGTTGTCCTAAATAAATTTAATAATCTCAAAATATTCTTCTATCAAAGCTCTATAGATAGTCATAGGTAGCTTGGTAAGTCTTCCACATAGGGTTATCAAGTTTCCTTTCAATAATCCCATTCCTCCCAGTGAAGGAATCATAGTAGGCTTTTCTAAAAGTTCCCAAGTTCTTTTTGTCATAATATTCACTTGTGTTTCCTCATCTAGAACATAGTGAACGTCGAAGTCTCTTATTATTGTTTCAAGGCATTCTTTTCTTTGAAGATCTCTGATAAACTGATATGTTGGTGATCATTCAGGGTTTATTTCATCTGTAGCCATAATTTTTCTGATTCTTTCTGGGGTTCTTCCATAATCTTAGTTTCTGGATCTGCCTTAGGGTTTTCTTGTCTCATGTTCATTCTTCAAGCTTAGAAATCATTCTAGGGAAATCCAATACTTCATGGTCCATAGCTTTGCAACAAAGACAACTAGGTCTTCTTCCAGGGCATTCCTTAGCAAGATGTCCCAGTTTTCTACAACTGTAATAGAGGGTTAATCATCTCTTTCTTTTAAATGATCCTCAACCTTTCTTGTACTGCGCACTAGGATCATAGGGGTTGACCTGCAACAAATTATTTCTAGGATCCTGCATCCATTTGTTAGTCCAAACATTCTTTCTATGCATAGGTATAACATATACGTCACTATTCTTGTTAGATCTACTCACATCAAACCTTCTTTCATATATTAATGCCCTATTTTTCAGACTAGGAAAGACTCTATCAAACATTCCTAGATCCATACTATTGAAACAAAATATTTCCACTTGTATTACTCCTACGAAGCACAAAGCTTTCAGATCTAAAAATTTTCAATATTCTTACCTTTATCAGAGCACAAAGCTTGCAGATCTTACCTCTTTTAATAAAAAATTCTCACTTTTACCTTTCTCAGAGCACAAAGCTTGCAGATCTTACCTCTTTTCTTCAGATCAGATTTCTTTCTTTAGCACTAAGCTTTTCAAACTAAGTAGAGTACTGCGCACTAGAGAGACAGATCTACGCACAGAGCTTTCACAATTTCAGGATGAATCTTTGCACAAAGCTCATTCTTTCTCAGTTCCCAACAATCATAGTTTGAAGTCCCGACAACGAAACCATTTGTTCGCACAGGGGTAGACCCAGGGTTCAATGCTACAACAACACACCAACAAAACCCTAACTACTGTCCCTTTCAGCAAGACTTGCGAAGAAGATGAAGTCTCACCTGAGGTAGAGGTAGGGGTGGTTGTAGGACTTAGGTGTATGCAACCTTAGTTGGGACACAGATCTGTGATTCTAGTAGTTAACAGAGCACTTAGCAGTTAACATTCATCAATACTTGACCAATATCTACTTCGTAGAGAAAATAGAGCATCTCAACACTCACCCAGATCTAATGTATCTAAGCACTTAGAATACATAAATGGATTAGATCTAGCAGATTCAAGAACTAAGAACATTCACAGAGGTCATATATAACATCCAGATTCGTCGTAAGCAAAAAGCATAAACTGATCTATCTATATCAAGCACTTAGTAGATAAAGAAATACATAAACACATCAGAACATCGCACAGAGTAGATGACACAGTATTTACATGGTTCACCCCCACCCTAGGGCTACGTCCACCAACTTTTCTTCTTTATTAGCTTCTTCAATGGGTTACATGCACAGAGCCTCAAAACCCTTACTCCGCATAGGACAGGAGATCTGTGCACCTTGTTAGATCCTCCTTCCTTGCACTATAGCACAAAGCCTTCCACAGTCTATCACAGTCACTTGCACTTAGCTCTGCAAGTCTCTCACAGAATGCACAAAGAATTTACAATCCACACTTGCACTCATCACTTAGCTTATCGGTAAGTCAGGCCAGTTACATTTCCTAGCTACTTATTTATACTTTACAAAATAGTCCTAAACATGGGTAAACCCATGGGACGACATCCCATTCCCATTACATAATCCCATAACCCAAAAAGGACCCACAAAGGGGCTGATATCCCATGATCTCTACTTCGTCTTGTGCTCCTTCTTCGACAGGCTATTAAAGTCCCAAAATAGGTCAAACTTGACCAAGGATCTCCCAAAACTTGGTCAAGGGCCAACAATGGCTAAGGTGGAGGATGTGATTCCTCAACCCAAGGATAAGAAATGGTATAAAGGTAAAGGTGGTCTATACATGTCAAAAGGGAGTGAGCAATTAAGATTAAAGTACATTGTTAAGTAACAAATACGAGAGTTGTTATTGATTTGTAACCCATCGATGGCTACAAAATTGTAAAGGATAAGGCATGGGTGTGAGTTATTGACAATGGGATACGTGATGTTGTTGTTGTTGTCCATTACCTTGACTCACTCCATCCAAAAAGGATAAATGGGACAAGCCATTACAGATTAATGGTGAATGGACATTGCGGCTAAGTGGAAATTGCATGGGATTCATTATGAAATTTGTAATTTTCACAACTCCCAAGGTATCTTCACAACTCTCAATGCAATCTTACAACTCTCAAGGAATTGGTCAGAATGGCATAGGCAGTTTGGGGATATTCTTCATGCACATGGACCTCTCATGCCATGCCACAATACAAATATTGGAGTGGTCAACTTGTTTGCGCATTTGGAGGCATGTGTCACACAGTTTGATGTATGACCTACTAGTTTGGTCGATGTTGGATATTGACGAGAAAACGTGCTTCCTAGACAAGATCTCGATGGCTAATATTTTTGTGGAAATGAACTTGGGAGATGGATTGCTTGAAGGAATTGATATCCATGTGGGGAATTGTTCTTATTGTCAGGAGATAGACAATGTTAAGATTCCTTTTTGGTGCTCCATCCTTTATATGTATGGTCACCTTAGGTAAAATTTCCCTAAGAAATATACACCCAACGATGAGGAAGAAGTTGAAGAGTGAATAGAGGACATTGCCAAGCTCACAATTGATTTGAAGATGATAGCGGGAAGAGCCATGATACCTCTTCATCAAAAGGTAAGTCTATATATATGTGGATCCTTCTTCTATTATTATTGAATATATATTAATATATATAGTTAGAGAATGGTGTCATCAACTCATCATTGAAAGACCTTGATAAATCCCTAAAACATCCAACATTGAAATAAAAAAATGCATATGAGGAATTGGGATGTCATTAAAAAGACTAGAACCTAGATGGAAATGAGAGTCCATATGGATAAGAAGATTTTGGAAAATATCAATACCTTGTTAGATGTTAAAGAATTAGGGTCAAAGGAATCCCTTAAGTTACATTATGTCATAGGGTGTATTCTTTCAAAAATTAAATTCTAATTGAATATATTTGACTAGATATAATGTTTTATTTTGAATTTATGCATAGATATATCACAATTTTTCTAGCTAAACCAAATGACTAGTTTTATTCTTGGATATAGTGCCTAGATATAATATAATAATGCTTCACTAATTCATTTCACTTATTGGAAAAATGTGGGTTAAGGAATGACAAAATAATCTGCATGCAATTGCTTGATAAACCACAAGGGTTTTCCGCCACTCAAGCCAAAGATATCTCCTACTACGCTACTCCTTTATCTAAGTCTCAGCTAACAACATAGTCTAGTCTTTTATGCATGCACAAATACTTCACTTTCACGCACTAACTATAATTCTTAATCAATATTTTAAAGGCTTAAGAGTGCTTTTTGTCCCTCTTCACTTCATCAATTGCTTCACAAGTTCCCTCCAATACTAAGACAAGTTTGGATTTCTATTTTTGGACCATATTCAGAAAATGTAGGTGCACATCCTCACTATAGCACATCATAAAGATATCATGTGTTACCCATAGAAGTGTAAAAACATCCCTCTCGCCTATCTTAGAAGAAAATAATGATTGGTTTATGCATCATCTTGATTCTTCTGATATTTTTACCAGAGGACAAAAGGATGATCACTCTTGAAGGGATCTAAATATTGCATAAAAAAAATTCATTTCCCAATAGGGTGTATTCTTTGGGTGTATGGGCAGGGGAGAAGAAGGCATAGACAATCCAATTCTTGGGGATATAAATATTTCATAAAAACAATTCTTAGGGAGTATTCTTAGGGTGTATGGGAAGGGGAGAAGAAGGCATAGGCAATCCAATTCTTAGGGCGTATGGGCAGGGGAGAAGAAGGTGAGATTTCCATCTCCTTCCAACACAAAAATGGAACTAACCAAACTTGTAAAAACAAAAATACTAATCTCGAATTATCAATGTAAATTAAAGTGTGCAGAGGTACTCACCATCGTCTCCCTCTCCCTTAGTCTCGACGTCACTTGATCAAGTGTGTTGGACTGGACTGTCACAATTCATTGTGTAGGTGTGGGGCCTCTTTATCTCCATTATGTGAGGGTTCTCTCCTCCCTTTCGTTGGGCTCAATCGAATGGCGGCCAAGTTTCAGGGGTTTTGCACCACTGCACAAGGTTGTCTCCTCCCTCTCACGCCTGATATCCTCCCTCTCACTAGGATAGAATGGCATGGGTTTTAGGGGTTTCACTCTAGTTTTGTTGTGTGTGAATGGGCGTAGGCTCATTATGCAATTCGAAATTTGTTTTTTTTTTTTTATTTTGTTTGAAATTTGTTTTTTGTTTTATTTTGTTTTTATGTTTTGTTTTGTTTTTATTATAGTTTTTAATATAATTAATATATATCAATTATATATTGTTTAATATAATATATATAATTGATATATATAATAATAATAATAATAATCTAGGACAAGTGTCAATACCCCGACAAGTGTTAATATATTATTTCACCAAGAACAAGTGTCAATACCCCACAATTACAAGATTTATATCATGACACTGGAGTAGAGTCCACATTAGGAACATCGAGAGTAGTGGCAAGGTCGATACACTCATAACCCTACATAAATATCCCAACAAACAAATAACAATGATTTTGGTGTAAGGTCTAATGCCTGTGGTACTAGGGACAAAGCCAATTGTTGGACAATTATCGATGGTGTTGGGGCGATGTTGCATTGTTTAGAATGCCTTAATGGATAGTGTGACAGTAACACGTCCTCGTTGTTGCAAATCCTTGCAATTAGGGAGAAATTGAAACTATACTCAAAATTAATTTACACATGAAACCCAACTACATGCCAAGTTAATTCATACCCATGATGTCTCAGTGGGAAATTACATTCCATTATGGGTTATAGTTTGGCATTGTACTTGAAATGCAATCACATTCCTTGGGAACTTGTGTCATTCATGAGAGAAACCTTCCTCCTCTATGTTGATCCTTTGTCTTATCCCTTCCAATGTTGTGCCGCCATCGATGGGTTCTCTCTTGAACCAATTGTTATTTTATTTTTGTCTTTGGTCGTCGAACCTATGGGTGGAAACTCATTTCCACTCATTTGGGTCTCCTAAAGAGAAATTACCATGGGGCACTTGGTCATTTGATGGATGAAACACAACACAATTCACTTAGTTAGCCACCCTAGTCCTTCTAACTATTCTATACCATTCTCTCTTGGAATTTGTATGCATGGGGTTGGCTTAGCATTGTGTTGGTCCTCTCCCCTTGGCATAGTTTGTTGGAAATATTGGATTTTATCATATCTCCAATTGTGGATTTTGCTTCACATCAACATTGTGATGGATGCCACTACATATTTGACATGTGTAGGTAACCCATGCACTAAATCCATCAACATACTAATCTAGACACAAGTTACAATTATAATCCATACACCTAATTTATGCACCTACCCACACACCCAAACAATGCACCTATGCAACTAGAGCACACAACTAACCACTATTAATGTTAGTGTTGGATTAAGGGTGGATGTAGCAATCACATCAACCCAAGAACTTTCACCCCTAATGTGATAATTACTCCTGATTCCAAACATGGCCACTAAGGCACTAACCCAAAACCACTATTCTAAGCCACCCAAATATCCTAATGCACTTAACCCACACAATTGACCATTGTATCTAATTGATGCACTTAACTCACACAATTGACCAATGTATCTAATTGATGCAATTAACCCACACACTTAATTTGGTTCCCCATCAATGAACGTCTCCATGATAGAAGGAAAAGCCACTTCATTGCATTAACATTCCATGTTGCTAACAAACCCATTTTCCATAATATTATATTTGGGTACTAGTAAGACTTAGAATAATTCAAAAGCAAACATAGATGCATTATTAAAATGCAATGGAAACAATTCAATAAATTCTTAATGATTTCAGGGAAACCATGCCCATGTTCAACATTAATCACATTCACATACACATAGCTTGCATGAATACAACGTCAATGTCATGATGGAGAATATAATAAAATTGCAGAATTATTAAAAGAGAGAACACTAGTTATTTTAACAAGAGATGGTCCAAGAAACTCACTGCATAAAAAAAATTCATTGTCCGACCATAGTCGTCTAGTGTAGATGCCACCCCCAAGTTGGTCTATGAGACCACCAAGGTGAAGAAACCATCTACATGCTTACATATCATTCAACCCGACCCATTGCTCTCATGACTCGATGAATTTGTGCACTATAAAGTAGCACATGCACCTCATCCAATGATCAATCAACCATAAATATCTCTTCCATTCCATACACAACAAAGGGAAAATGTTTCCTTTCTCTACTCAACAATCCCTCAAGCATCTCCTTCCTTTTCAGTGCCCTCATGTAGGCAAAAATAGTCCAATCCATTGATTTATTTATGGGAAACCTAGTGGAGTATTGCCTTAGCTCTTAAATAATTAATAAGCAACTATTTCATGGGCATGGGGTTAAAGGCTTTCTAATTTTCCTTGTCTCTATGCTTATCTACAACCATCTATCTCTTTTCCAAGGTTTGTTATTCCGTCATTGTTGCATTAGTTTTGGTCATTTCTAAATTTGTATTATTGAGTAACTAAGGGGAATATAGTGTGGGGGTTAGGTGAATAATGGTGAGAATTATCACAAGAGAATTTTCATGTGGTAGGAGAATGCATGAATGACTCACACTTATTGAAAATGTTTAAACTCCCTGTTGATGTGGGGATTTCTTTAATGTTGGAGGTTATCAAAGATGTGTCATTGTGACTAAGTGGAAATATGTTGCTGAGAACGATGTCATCAATTCATCATCTTCACTCACAGATTCTTCAGAGGGCGATGTCATCAACTCATCATTTTTATTATTGTTGTCATCAACCCAGTCTTATTATTTTCATCATAGTTATGAAAATGTCCATAGTTAAAGTGCTCTCATGAGGCAGCCTGCACTCTGAGTAATGAATACCATGTCAAATAAAAAAACACATTCTCTTCATTGAATTACATCACCAGGTTTTAATGAATTCTCAGCTCCTTGAAACCAAAATCGATCCTGAAATCCAAATCGATCTTGAAACCCAAATCCATCCTTGATGATAATCTAGATAGCCATAATTTAATTCTTTGGATACCCACTATGATGCTTGCAATACTCTCTTGGTAATAAAATAATTGTAGATCTTTTGAAAGCTTCAATCACACCCCTTGTGGTAGACACCATATGGGTTGGTATGATATTTACATGTAGCAATTTGGATGTGGTATCAAGAAAATATTTTCCAAGGTTCATTCATGAAACAATCCTTATTCATATGGATTTAATATTTATAAGGATCACATTTAGACTTTCATCAACACTCATCATAGCCCCAACATTATCAAATTTCCCACAGTAATTTGGAGCATAGAATATGGTGACTAGCTGCCTATCTACATAGGGTTGTGTCAATATTCCTCACTATGATCATGCAGAAATACTGATCAATGTCTTTTCCTGTTGACAACTTTGGATCTTGTCATTCTCATCATCACAGGAATGTACTCTATCTTCTTTCATGTTCTTGTATGCCACATATATCTTGATTTGTCCATGATAGGTATTGTTGTACTGTAGTGACAGAGTTGCTTAATGCACATTGTTATTTTCTCAACTCCAATGAACAAAAATGTCTCTCATCTATTTGACATCAGTGTCAATGCCATCAATGCCAACCTATAAATACCTAGTAGACCTTCTCTAATCTAGGGCCAAATTACATGTATTCGATGCTCACTAACTAGAGGGCCTTATTTAATAATAATGACCATAGTGGACCTAGTCCACTTTGCATTGAATGACCACCTTAACTATACCATTACTAGTCTAATGGGCCTTTCACCCCCCCTTGAACCCCATCCACTTTAGATTGAATGAACACCATAATTATACCATCACTATTCTAATGGGCCTTTCTCCCTCACCACAAAATACCTCTCAATGAGCTATTCTTGAACACAAAATAATCCACTACCTATCCATAAGGAGGGATCCATCCATATTTTTAGGTAATTATATAAACCTAATCATAACCACATCCTAAATACCTAGTGGACCTTCTTATATGAGGCCACATTACATTTATTCCATGCTAACTAACTAGTGGGCCTTATTTAATAATAACAACCATAATGGACCGAATCCACTTTACATTGAATGACCACCATAACTATACCATTACTAGTTTAATGGGCCTTTTTTCCCTCCACCCCCCAAATCTAATCCAATTTATATTGAATGACAACCATAACTATACCATCACTAGTCTAATGGGCCTTTCACCCCCCACCCATTACACCTCTAAGAAGGATCCCAACATTCCATACCTCTTTGGAAAGTGTTTCCCTCAATGCTTGTAGTGTGGATGTACAACAATAAATGAGGGTCCCATGTATGGATTATAATAACAAATATGAAGTAGTCCAAAGAGATAGGGTCCCATGTGAAAGGGTTTGTCTCAATTCTCCAGTAGTCCAAGAAGTTCATCCATAAATCTAGGTCCCATGTATGAGTGATGACCACCATGCTACAATAGTCAGTGTCCCATGTGCAAGTTGTTGGCACAAGTTTGATCAGACCAGGGTCCTTCTCAAGTTACCAACAAAAGGTACCAAGTAGTCTAGAGTGCTGGAATTTTCATCTCCTCTAAAGAGAAGAATTATCACCTAAAGTGATACTGATACAAATAGAGAGGGAAGGGAAAGGAAAAGACTTAGGAAAATTCATAGAACCTTCAAGATTCATCCTGACCTTGCACAAGACATCTAATTACCAAACAAATCTGAACCCGTGTGTGCAAGAACTGAACTTACTTATGTTGCGAACAAGCATTTAAACACAGAGCCATCATGTGGAACTTATAAACCATAAAGAAGTATTGTAATGCATAAGTAAAACACAGAAAGACACACCATATTTTGAAAATTTAGATCCTTCTTCATATTATCTTCATATCTTTCTTCATTTACAAACTCAGAGATACATAGTAGCACTTTGTTACGGAATCCTAGCTCTGGACTCATGTCGCAGATCTCTAACTCCCAAAATGGTGTACAGATTACATTACAGACTCAAAATCCGACTTGACCCAACTGAAAATAACTATGACATCAACCTAACAGTAAGGGAAAGATCAAACTAAACACAATCACAATTCAGCCGAACAAACCGAACCCTTTTACAATCATATTCATTCCTATATATAAGCTAGGTTGTGTCTTTTGTATTTGCTTGCATGCTTTCTTGTTCTATTGCAACTGCTTTTGCTTTGTTGGCATTGTGTTGTCCTTTTCGCAACTGATTTATGTTTCTTCTTCTTGCTCTACTTTCCAACTTCTTCTGAAGCTTGCACAACTCGTGCTAGGCCAAAACTAGGACTGTAGTCCTTCTTGCACAACTCCTTATCCAAAAATGAAGGGCCCAATAGGATTCAACCACAAACCTTGACTCGCCCTCGAGTCAAGTACTCGGCTCTTTCGCAGCTTCCAAGAGAAACTATTGTTTTCCCTTGTCCTCCTTTTCCTCTTTCTTTTTCTCTTATGCATGCTCTTCCTCTTCTTTTTCCTCTTCAAATGAAGAGCCCAACTCTGGGACCAACTCCAAGGCCCACTTCCTCACTCTTTGAAATCTTCCAAATTTATCCTGCCACTTCCTCGCAAGGAGTGATGCCTCTGCTACGAACTGTTGGGTCACCTCTGTAATACATCCCTTTGGCTTGGATGCAACCAACGAGTTCCACTTAGAATATGTTTTTGCATCAACTTGATGCATATGCATGTACATTGTCTGAATGACATGTCGGAAGTCGCACAACTCCTTCTTTGCTATGGATTGTGCCTCAAAGAGGGAATTTAGTTCATTGTCTGCCTAATGGATCTAGTTGAACTTCTATTGTTGCTCCAGTGAATCCATTGTGGTCGAAACTTCTTCATTCAACACCTAGATTTTGGTGCGCACATCCTCCAAGGTTTGGTTGCATCTAGCGATGATTCCCATCCAATCGTTGACTTCCCTGAAAATCCTTGTGCACTCAGCTATGCACTTATGTAGTGCTGCTTGAGCATTCTTTCCTTCTAGCACTACCTTTTCCATTTTCTCATGTAGCTTTCGAGGTTGTTGCTCCGCTTCTTGTTGAGTCTGCCACAACTTCTCTTCTAGATGCTCAGTGTGAATGGCTAGTTGTGACCATGCTCCTTGAAGTAGCTCAATCTGATGCTCTAGCTCTCCTGCATCCTTGGATTTGGGCAGTTGGATTGCGACCTTTCAAATTTTTGGCCAGGCTTCAACAAGTTTTTCTTGCACTCGACCTAGATCTTTGCATGTGATTCTTGTGTCTTGTATTCTTGCACAAGGAGCGCTTCCTCCCTTGCATGCTTGGTACACCTCTCGACTTGTTGGAGCCTCTTCTCTAGTTGATGAGTGGATGCTCTGTTCATTCCGACCAAGTGTGTCATTGGCCACTGTGCAAGGTCAGCAGATGAAGGGGCTACATATCTAGGTGCTCGAGTCTCCAGTGGAAGTCCACTGGCCATTGAATGCTCCAAGTAGGTCTCTACCTCCTCCTCTGTTGATGGTCCTGGCTCAAGCCTCAACCTTAGCACTGAGGGAAAGAGTGTCAGAACCTCTGTTCTGGCCAGGTAGAGTTGCAACAACTATGTTCACTACTGAGGGTTCTGGAGAAATAGCTCCCTATGTCCCTGCACAGATGGCACGCCCTGCCCGAAAGTTGGCTCAGGTTCCTTCTGAACCTCTAGTATCTCCTCCCCTTTACTTGTGTTGACTCCCTATGTTGTGCTTCCCTAGCCACCCTTAACCTTGGTTGTTGAGGGGATGTGCTGGGTACTTTGAGCTTGCGGCTCCTCTGTGGTTTGGGTGTCCTTTTCCGGCACAAAAGGCACGATCGACTAGTCCTGGGTGTCTCAGATGGGACCAGTCAACTATAGGCTATACTCTAGTACTTCGGGGTTTGGACCAGAAAATTATGGTCTCAACTCAAGAAACTCCTAGGTTGTTTATGGGAGTTCTCTCTTTATTTTCTCTGGGGGATCAAGTTGCATCGGCTCCATATCTATGGTTTGGGGTGGACTGGTGGTTTCTAGGGTTGGTGACTAGGGTTGTGGTGGTGATTGAGGGTGTTTGGTAATGATGGTGGATGGAAGGGTGGCAGGCTCAGGTTCATCCTGGATATGGATGACAGGGGTTGCTTTGACCGTTGAGTGAGTGTGGGGGATGACAGATGAAATGGTTGGGAGTTTAATATTTTACTCGGTGAGACCCCAGTTCTGAGATTCTTCGCCATTGTTTCTGTTTTGAATGCAACACTCAGGATATTGTTGAAATCCTCACTTGTCAACACAGATTTATTTGGCAATCATGAGAAGACTGACATCGTTCTTTTCTTTCACTCCAATGGTTGTGTCTCGTCTTCCTCCTCAGATTCTAACTGTGCGTGAGATTCCTTCTTTTGGGCCTATGGTCTTGAGATGGATCCTACCCCTACTTCTTTGCCTTTCTTCCTCAACAGTTCTACATGCAAGATATAATGCATTTCTAACTTGCGCGGGTTGTGTTTAACTCCTGGTCACGACATTACTTCCTTGTCAAAGGCCTCCTCATCTAGGTAGAATGGTAGCATCCTCAAATGGAAGTCTTCCCTATTAACATGCCTCGACCATACAAACGTATGATGTCGGTTCATGTTGAAAGAAATGTTCCTCATGTTGCAGTTGAAGAGATCTTGTGGAATGCGCAACCTCTGTGTTGCGTAGATCAATGTGTTGTACCACTTGGAGAACACCGAGTTGTTGAAGACAATTTTC
Organism: Picea mariana; assembly: GCA_032191745.1. Lineage (NCBI taxonomy): Eukaryota > Viridiplantae > Streptophyta > Pinopsida > Pinales > Pinaceae > Picea > Picea mariana. The sequence goes on from JASDQU010102974.1 coordinate 319,768, forward strand.
TCTGAGTTTTCCCTATAGTGCTATGGCTCAAACATATTTTCCATGTGCCCCTTGTCTTCTAGCACCAACGGTCTTCCAGTGGGTGGCATCCACTTGAACATCGTGAATGGCTCCAGCAGGTAGCCGTATGTGAAGGTGCCTCCCTTCTCCTGGGCTTCCTCACAAGCCATGAGCAGTTCCTCTAACAGGTAACTACACCATTTGAATATAGCACCATTGGCGTAGAAGTCGGCCACTACCAATGCATCCAACATGCATTATACCTTGTAGTATGACCTCATAACCTTATTGGCTATGATATAACAGT
>JASDQU010102975.1:57624-77169 GCA_032191745.1 Picea mariana
TACATTTTCTTTTTTCTTTAATGGAATAATAGAAACCTGTTTCTTTAGGAACAGTAAACCCGGGAACAATGCATCCCACTTAAGCCATGGAACAATTTTATAGTCTCAATAATTGTCCATAGGCTACATCGATAGCAAAATCAATCTCAATAGCCACATCTGTCAAACTCCATGCTGAGAAGGAGCATGCATGACAAGCCTTGGACTTGAATCATTGTCACAAACACTGCATCCAAGTTGCCACTAGACTACAGCCCAATGGACAATCCATTTTCATTTATATAAGCAAGCAAATCACTGTCACCAAAAGAGTTAAATGAATCCAAATATTAGTAAGAAATCTGATAGATAGTATAGAAGTCAAATCAACTTCTTCCAATTTAGTTTTCCTAGAAATTTTCCTTTGGCTAAATGCATTATCAAGAAGGGAGAACATTGTCCCTATTTCATAAACTTCAATTTTCAATTGCTTCTAGAAATTAAGAGGGGAGAACATTGTCCCTATTTCATAAACTTCAATTTTCAGTTGCTTCTAGAAATTATTGATGCAAGTTCCTATTAAAATACACTTCTAGAAATTATTGATGCAAGTTCCTATTAAAATACACTTCTTATTGATGCAAGTTCCTATTAAAATACACTTCTTTCGGTTGACTTCAATGGTGTTTCTTCCTCCAATATCATATATTTTAATATGTGGTTCACAACGTCAGAATACTGAGGGGACAAAATAGAAATTGTTGATGCAAGTTGCTTCTAGAAATTATTGATGCAAGTTCCTACCAAAATACACTTCTTTCGATCAACTTCAATGGTGTTTCTTCCTCCAATATCATGTATTTCAATATATGGTTCACAACGTCAGAAAACTGAGGGGACAAAATTCAGGGATGGCTAGAAAGACCCCAGATATGTAGGGAAAATAGGTAGCAGACATAGCCACCCACCACCCTCACCCCGTGAACACACCAGATAAATATTAAAACAAATGTTATCAAGTCATCACAGAAATTCTTCTCTTCATGTTACCCTGTCTTGTCTTCTCTCTACATCTTCTCTCTACATGTAAAATTTTAGTGCTTCGCAAGGAGGTTTAAAATGTAAAATTTTAGTGCTTCACAAGGAAGTGACGTTTAAAATGTAAAGTTATGCCTTCCCACAAAGAAAAATAAGAGAGAAAATAAGGTTTAAAATGTAAAGTGATGCCCTCCCAMAAAGAAAAATAAGAGAGAAAATAAGGTTTAAAATGTAAAGTGATGCCCTCCCACAAAGAAAAATAAGAGAGAAAATAGTATACTTGGACATCCCCCATCGGACTCAAGGGACATCCTAGTGCTCTCTATGACAAGGGATGTACTTGAAACATCCCCTTTGGACAAGGGGTCACAAAGGACATCCGTAGCCCATCCCCACATCCCCAAGACATAGGAGATGTAACCCCTATGGACATGTCATCTTGGAGTATAACTTTTCGAGAGCATGGGACATCCTTATCCCATCCCCAAATGCACAAGACATAGGAGATGAGTCCCCAACCGCTATGGACATGTCATCTTGGAATACAACTTTTCGTGAATATCTGTTGTGTTTTTTATTTCTACCTACCGATAACTGGAATCAGTTTTCTATGCAGCTTTTCACATCCAAGTAATGAATTATTGGTTGCGTTTGGTAACGAAAGTAAAAGGACTCCTGAACACAATTTGAAAACAGCTTTTCAGGTGAATATACCAATATCTAAAATCTTTGAGCTCAGATCAAACTTGCAGTCACAACAATGGCTTACTATTTCAACAGACTGATGAACATATCACGAAAAAAGTACCCTATTCTGCTTGAGCTCAACCCAAGGGAGGTGCATATGATACTGCATCACTCCTAATAGAGTAATATGCATACGTCACTTATTGTTAAGTATGAATAAATTCCATAAAGGATATCATGCATGGACACTTTCAATGCTAACATGGAGCTCTGATTATGCACCACCTCAGGTCACCACAAAATCCAGTTATAATATGTTAACCATGTGAGCCAACAAATATTGATTTCGCTGCTAACAATGAAATAAGAAGGCAATGTCTATATGCCCAAAATTGCCAGGTCTCCATTGTCAATCCCTTTACACAGATTAATCATAGGAATTTTTTGTTATAATTGACTTTCTTTTGGCTATACATTTGTTAGACAAAAGTGCAATTTTATAGCCAGGTGCCATATGAAGGATTGCAACTAAGTGACATTCCAAAAACAAATCAGGCGTCTCACCAAACAGTCATCGTACTTTCAAAAATTATTTACAAAAAGATCAGAACCCAGTACATTTATTGCACAATCTTCCATGCCCATAAAAAGTTAATCCTAAATATCAGATGAAACATCCAGGAAAACCAATTTCGGTACTGCAAACAACACATACCAGAAAAAGGAATGCTAAATGAGCTGAAGCATCCAGGAAAACTTATTCCATTACTTCAAAGTAGCATATTTGCATGGTAAATAACTACAAGCTTCTCTAAATCCCCTATAATAACATCATTGATGTGTGAACTCATACCAGCATTGACAAAAATACAGTATACTGCCAGACTTCTGGGATAAATAGACCATGCAGCATGACCTTTGTGACAAGTTTATTTACAGCCTGGTTTCTCTAACAGCATTGGAGCAAAGTGTTTGTATCACACATCATTCCACATATTACATATGGACAAAGTGCCACTCATCTACACAGACACATCAAGGTGATTATACATGAAGGATAGCAGATAAACAAAATTCTAGAAACTTAACCCAGTGAAAGAAACTTTCAAGTGGTTTATCCCTGTAGAATCCCTTCCACTTGCTAAAATCTCTCCATGATGCAGATTCTGCTTCAGAACTTTGGAAGACTCAAAACTGTAAGTTGAATTTAACAAAAAATGTTCAATAACAATGGAAATGAAATTGCACCAAATCTCTGATTGTTTTAGAGTTGGACCAATTTTCATCTCTGCGGAAAATGTGGATCTTCATCATTTTTGTATATTTCAAACAGCTGCTTTGAATGATGGATAGCAAGATCCCTACAATACTGAACACCTTTTGAATTATGCTTCTCCAAATCTTGAACAGACTTCTTCATCGGGCCAAAAGGATCATTCTCCGTAAGAAACTCTGCAAGTAGAGAACCCCTGCATTACAGGAATTATCACTTTTAAATTACAATTTCATGGATAATTCAAAAAATTCCACCAATGTAATAAACATAAATTATGGAAGGCTGATCTGTAATAAAAACCTAACAAGATATAAATGCAAGCATGATTCTTTTGCTAAAATCCCGAATACCTTCTTAAAAACAAATATTTTTAGAGGTAACCCCATTTCATATTTCAAAGAAAAAATTAGAATCAATCCAACATTGGTCATTGCCAATAAAGTTACTCTTGCTCTGCTTTATATCTTGAATGTTCCAAAGGCAATGCTCAAAAAGTTCAAACTTGACAAGTCATGAGTCAAGACCGATAAGTTCCATGGAAAGGATCCAACTTTGTTGACTTGTAATTTCCATGGAAGGGATCCCACTTGTTGACCTGTATGTACCATGGAAGGGATCCAACTTACTATTTAAAGAAGAAAGTCATGTCATCGACATGAAAAAAATTCCAAAAGGAAAGCATAGATCTTCAACTTTATAACCAATATTTTAGTATATTCTTGCTGTCAAGTGGTCCTTGACTTATTTCATATAGTGACCACCAATTAACATCAAAGGACAAAGTCAGATCATGAAAAAAGGCCTCAGGGCACTCCTAAACTAGGAGGTCTCTTGTTTTTCTTGCAGGATTTGACCATGTGTTACTGGAAAATTGAAATGAAACACAGCTATCATTTGATGGCACTTGGATCTTTTAATTGTGAGAGAGTGAACAATCCTAATCATGGTCATAGATTACAATCAATCAATCCTATGGGAAGGAACCAAGAACATAATCTATGGATTCCAAAATGCAATGCACGTCACATATAAAGGAGCTAAGGATGAATGAAAACTTTAGGGACATGAAAGAATTCAATATATTTACATGGCATATTCAACTTTCAAGAGGGACCCTCTCAAGGATAGTTGCATGAAAAAAAAAAAGTGAGATGCTACAGCTTTTCTATAAAATAAGATAGTCAAACACTACACCCAAAGAGTCCTCAAAGTTGAATCTCTCTTTGAAATAGTGGAATATATAACCTACTGCCATGCAAGCTTTTGAAAAAGGCATGACATATATGTATTCTGGAATCTTATTTTGCCTAATGACAGACCCCTGTTTCATATTTGAAATCAAAATCCAGTCAAATAGCCAGTACCACATAAGAATACGAGGATAGATAGCAGAACCATTGCAGTTATAGAAGTCTATAAAAGATGTGACAAATGAATGAAAGAGAACCTCTGGTCAAAACCGCTACCCGGCCTTCAGGAAAGCATACAGTGGTCAAATACATGTCTATTGACGTATGAAACCCTTTAATATGATATACCACAGAAGTGCCTGCGCCCAGGGTAGACTATGTTCTTCAAGTTGAGACTGGGAGTGATAATCCGATCACCCTTAGTTGAGTCATGATGGTGCAGATCAAGATTCAAGATGTCAAAGTCTACTAAGAGATAGTTCTACTAGAGATTGTGTATTGTGGACTGTGGTCAATAGTTTTGATCAGTCTCCAGATTCCAGAAACAAGGCCAGTTAGTTCTAATTTGTGGAGATTATAATAATCCTTCTATCAACCTTAATAACACAATGTTGATCCAGCTCAGAGACCTTGGGTATTTTGGAGACTTGGTTAAAGATAGTTCAAGATATAACTCCAAAGTTAATCATTCTCATCCTACCAAACCCTTTAGTGTGATATACCCCAGAAGTGCTTGAGCCCAGGGTAGACTATGTTCTTTACGTTGAGAGTGGTAGTGATAAATTGATCACCCTTTTAGCTGAGTCATGCTAGTGCAGGTCAAGATGTCAAGATTTACTAAGAGATAGTTCTACTAGAGATTGGGTTAAAATAAAGGAAAGCATATATCTTCAACCTGATAACCAATATTTGAGTATATTCTTTCTGTAAAGTGATCCTTGACTTATTTCATATAGTGACCACCCATTAACATTGAAGGACGAAGTAACATCGTGAAAAATGCCTCAGGGCACTCCTAAACTAGGAATTCTCTTCTTTTCTTGCAGGATTTGACGATGTGTTAACTGGAAATGGAACACTTCTATCATTTGATGGCACCTAGATCTGTTAATTGCAAGAGAGTGAACAATCCTATATCATGGTCATAGATTACAATCAATCAAGCCAATGGGAAGGAATTGGGAACATAATCTATGGATTCCAAAATGCAATGCACGTCATATATGAAGGAGATAAGAAGGATGAATGAAAACTTCAGGGGCATGAAAGAATTCAATCTATTAACATGGCACATTCAACTTTCAAGAGGAACCCTCTCAAGGATAGTTGCATGCAAAAAAAAAGTGAGATGCTACAGATTTTCTACAAAACAAGATAGTCATTCACTACACCCAAAGAGTCCCCAAAGTTGACCAATTAATCAGTCACCTAATGGTGCAAGGTCTTCACTCGATGACAAATTAGTGGAACTTGGAAGAGTTACCACTGTCACCTCGGTTTCCTCTTTCCACTCTTCAGGATGATCAAACATCACCGCAAGGGGGGTTTCTCTACGATCCTCTTTTCCTATGGTTCAGGATCAATGATTCTTTGGTGATAAAGGAGGTGAGGGGTACAGGCTGTCTTTAAGCATGATATGGCAAGTCAAGGTTAGCTGGCTGCCTATAAACAGTTTGACACTTCCCCAATAAAATTCTTGGTGTAGATGTACTGGTAAGGGTATCAACTTAGTCTAGAAGACTTGTTTACTTTAGAATTTGACCCTTCTGAAATAAGAAAGCATGTGAGTACAACAGTGTATGATTGTATGTAGTTTCTCATACAGAATTCAAGTGAATTATGACGATAAGGTCTTCAGGTTTAATTACCAGCAATAAAGGGCCCTGTTCATATGCGTTTTGAGGAAATTAATAAACAATTATAACGATGTCCTTCAAGTACTATCAATCTGTTGTAAAACTTTTCATGCTGCTCGTCTGATTATAGCTTTAAATACAATGATTTTTCCAGCATATACGAATCCCCTTTTAGCCAAATTCACTAGTATATTGAAGCTGGAGAGTGCTATCTCAAGGTTCATTCCAGAGTTTTAATATGCACAAATATGCCCTTCAAAAAATGTTCTGAATAAGTTGCCTAGCAGATTTATACACCCAAAAATGATCTGGCTTGTTTGATTTAATGAGGAATGCAACCAGATCTTGAAGACAAATCTGGATTGAGATCTTCTTGAGTAAATTCCAGATCTGTAAAATGGTAAAAGGTGAGTTTAAAGAAAGTTTTATGTGGCTGTAAGTTGGTATCAGTGCCTTATACATCCATTGGGAACATGGGGTCTAACAATATTCTTGAGGGAGGTTGCTCTATTAAGTAAACAAGGGCTACCTAGGCTGTAGATTACAAGTCAAATCAACCCTTCTCATGCTTAATCAAAATACCCAAAAATTTCTATCAAAGGAACTTGCTATCTTAGACAAGCTCAAAGACCATGAGGTTTCAGATTTATCAAGAATGACTCGTGCATGTGTACTGCTATACATAGAGAAAGATACATCAACCATAATCATTTTAATGACAAATACTTGCAAACAAAAACAATATTACCTGGATTTCAATGCCTCATAATCACCATTGATGAAGAAATAACCAGCATGCATAAGCTCATAATGTAAAAAGCATCATCATCCTCTAAGGCACCTTTTCAAACCAATTGCTCTCAAGAAAAATATAATGCAAAATATACCAAGAGCTCAAGTACTCATTCCTCCAATAACCATTACAAATGAGAGGGGGTGGTCTGTTTAAATAGAAAAAGAGCCAATCCCTCTTGAAATAAAATAATGTTATTTTTCTAACTAACTAGAGATAAAATATTAAAATATTGATGGTTATGCCACATAGATAATAGCTACTTTCCAACAGTCACAAAAAGGTGGGTCTAATCACCCATGAGAGAGCTTAGTTTCTCTCTCTCGAGGTCAAACTCTACTAATAATCACAAATTTCATCTTCTTTAGCACGTGAGAGCAAAATAGACAAGATCTCATGAAATCTAGCTGCCAAATGTCCCATCGATCCAAGAAAGAGAGAGAGTGGCTACCAACTATCATATGCTGTCCCAAAATAGCTGTAACAGCTAGTCAATTTGCTATTTTCATCTTTTTGGCACATTTTCCAAGTCAAATCTATTGGTCAAACCTTCTAATAGTTATCTTATGGTCAAATAGTCAATCAAGTGAGCATGCATGTGTCCACAAAGAGGTAGTATAGGCTGCCAGATGTCCTCAAGTAAGTTCAACCCCTCTCATGACAAATAATAATAAAATAAAGATTTGTCACCTCCACATGTGTGCCAAAAAGGGTGTGCCCCACCTAGAGCCACAAGGTCTTCATAAAATGTTGTTTTCCTAGTAAACATGATCACAAATACTTGGGTGCCCGTGTTAGCAATAATCCATGTGTGAATTAAATAATTAATGATAAAAACAATGCTGTATATCTCATCTCGGGGAAAGTATCGGAGAGGGTCTGGAATGTAACTTATCAGTGACATCAGCGGAAAATATCAGAAAATGTCACAAGACAGGGGTCTAACTCGGAATATTTCGGATATATCGGACAGGGGTTTAACTCGGAATTTATCAGAATATCGGAGAGATATACAACACTGGATAAAAACCTTAGTAGAACATAGGCGTTAATCTCAAAAAGTGCAAGAGCATGCCACATCCACTACCAAGCTCACACATGAACCCAATATGTCTCCCTCATCAAAGGATTATATCGTATGGCTGCTAGAGTGAAAAAAGGTGATGCTGATGTCCAAATAATACAAAGAGGGAATGTAGCACACACCCTTCTAACAAAAACACCACCATACTGAAAAAATTGAAGTATACTATTACAACTATTGAGAGGGGCATGAATTGATCACTTTACACTGGATACCTTTCTGGAAAGCACCATAGCACCTACCGCAATCGTCAATTACTAGGAGATCATAAGATTTCTCAGTCAACCATAAGGGTAGTGCCTGGAAAGGCACATGCTTTCATAATATGCCACCTAGAAACTGCTAAGAAGCATCTGATGGCTGTAAATGCATGGTCACTAATAAATATGCTCTGAAATAGGCTCATGTATCATCCCACTGAAACTGCAATATGCCCCTGAAATCCTGCTATATAAGCCCCCAAGCAATATAAGAGGTAACAACTGGCTCCAACATGCGGACATGCACTCTAAAAGAATACATGAGAATTCATGAATATCTGGTAACACCTAAGGCAACTCAACATGAAGATGATCATATACACAATGACGAGATGAGAATCTCACCACAAAAAAATCATATGACAAAACCATCAATAGTAAAATGCAACTACATCATAAAATGCATGACATCATAAACAACTCTAGAGTATGCAGGGAGCCAAATGCTGACAAATGCATGAAAAATTACTCTACTCTACTGCTCATAAGAGCTTATTTATTTATGCTACTTCTATTTTATAGCACTAATTGCCATCAGAGTAGTACAACTTTAGAATTTTCCCATTGACAGGCAAGGGCAGCTTTTCTCTGTCCATATGACTAAGACTGAGATAGAAAGAATTTATTCCTGCTTTGTCCTCGATCTTGAAAGGTCCCAACCACAAGCTTTCAAATTTCCCGTGCATTCCTGGTTTTTCCTTTTTCTTCTCCCACATCAAAACCAAATCACCTTTTTTCGAGCTCTTCTATCAAATACTTCCTTGGTTTTTTCCTAGTTACCCATAGGTGATCAAATGCCCTCCTATGGTTTTCTTAAATCTCTACTAATTGGTTAATTCTCACTTGCACTGCGTTCTGATGTGAGACAAAATGCTGTAACAACTAATATACAGGGATATTTAAATAAATTGGCAATTTGACTTCTAACCTATACACCAGTTCAAAAGGACTCATCCCCATAGCTTGCTTCTTAGTGATTATGTCGGTGCACAAAGCGTACTTTATCTTGTTGTCCCAACTCCTTTTATTATCATCCACAACTTTCTTAATGATGGCTATGAGGTTCTTGTTACTTGATTCTAATAAGCCATTCCCCTATGGATAGTGATTTGAAGAGTGAGACAAAACAATACCATAGTTGAAACAGAATGTGGACAATTCGGCTGAACTGAAGGCCTTTGCATTATCGTTTGCGATTTTAGACAGGGCACCAAATCTTGTTATAATTCTTTCTTCTAAGAAATCCATGACCACCTTCTCAGTCGCTGTCTTTGTGGGAATGGCCTCAACCCATCTGGTAAAGTAATTTGTAGTAATTAAAATCCACTTGTGGCCATTACTAAAGTTGTCTTTGAATTCCCCAATGAAATATAAACCCCACTGCTGAAAAGGTGCCTCAACTACTACTGGTTGCAAAGGCAACGCCACTAGATGCTACTTTCCTATGAAAAATTGGCAAGGTTGACAAGTTCTAACAAAAAGGTGCACATCAGAAAACAATGTAGGCCAGTAATACCCCACTCTCAATATCTTGTGTGTTGTGGTACAAGCAGCACAGTGACCTCCACAAGATCCCAAATGGAATTACTCCATAAGCTTCTTCGATTCCTCCTTGTTCATGTTGATGTTTGGACAACATCAGGAAGACATTCTCCTAGATTAATAATTATTAATCATTAGATAATATATATAATAAGTAATAATAAATAATAAATAGTTATTGATTATCCAAGGGACGCATCCTTTCATGGATGGCCACCATATGTTCTCTATATATGGAACACTCATCATTGTAATAATACATCGATCATATATCATCTCATATTATCTCTTATAGAAAGATCAACATGGTATCAGAGCAGGACTGGGCTTGACTCCCTCACGGGAGAGCCCAGGAAAATGAGAGATAGTTTGCATTTTGTGTAAATATTTCTAACATCATGAAGATCATAGCCATTGCTAGAACTATGCTCAAAGATCCTCGTCTACTTCTTCTTGAGGAGTGACTAGTGCTCTGGATGCGAAGTCGGAGAAGATCGTTAAAGATGCTCTAGACCAAGCTTCATTCAGACACACAACATTTATTGTTGTCCATCGCCTCTCCACCATCCACAACACGAACATGATTGCAGTGGTTCAAGCGGGTCAGGTGATCGAGACATGCCTGCATAAAGATCTGATATATAGACCCAACAGAGCATACGCTACTTTGGTGCAAACTGCAACAGGCCGTAGCAGATAAGCCAGATAAGAGAGCCAAAGGGGACAATCTCCAAACCTCGCCTTTGAGAGCGAAGAGCTCTGGTGTATATAGTAGATCCAGTTTGAACACATCAGCATCAAGCCATCAAGAAGTGGCAAAGGAAGATAAGGCTCCTTCCACCCCTTCATTCCGTCAATTGTTTCTTTTAAATGCTCTGAAATGGAAGCAAGCCCTATTAGGTTGTGCAGGAGCCTTGGGTTTTGGAGCAGTTCATCCTATTTATTCCTTCTTCATGGGGAACGTGGTATCTGTATTTTTCCTCAAGGACCATGACCAAATCAAATCCAAAATCAAGAATACTCCATCATTTTTTGTGGGCTAGGGAGTAATATCGTTCGCAGTTAATCTATTGCAATATTACAACTTCGGAGCTATGGGGGAATATCTCACGAAAAGGGTTCGAGAGTTGATGTTGTCCTAGATTATGACTTTCGATATTGGGTGGTTCGATAAGGACAAGAATTCCAGCAGAGTTGTGTGCTCCAGACTCGTGATAGAGGCTAATGTGGTGAGATCTATGGTCGGAGATCGTATATTGTTACCTATACAAACTGTGTCCACAGTTACAATTACCTTCACGTGTGGATGCAAGCATAATTGAGTGGTCCTATTCCATACAGGCGTTGTGGATGGTCTGGCTTCAATTCTCCTTGACAGTCACAAAGCACCCAATTTCTATGTAGAAGTAGTGGAGATCCTTCAAGACATAGGGAATAAAAGCATGGTTGGTGTGGCAGTAGCCATTTTTTACCAGGGTTCTCCTAGAAAGAAGGAGCCAGTTGGCTCATGCAGAGAGGCAAACATGGATGGCAAGACCTTCCAACATGATGTCAAGGAGAGACATTGCAAGACATGATGCTCAGAGACAGGAAGTCTCTAGGAGCAGTATACCTCCACGACAGGATCATACTAGATAGCAAAGACAATTCCAATGATCATGGATATAGCTAGTCAAGACTGACTGTAGCACAACTATGGTGATAGATCCAAAAGAGGAGGAAAAACACCTTATGAGACTCAAAGGGAGCAAGTGTAGAAGTCTCAGTACATGAGTCAAGCCATGAGATGTTGAGGAAGCAGGCATGGCAGCAATTCCAGTGATGTAGAGGCACTCCCAGAGAGGGAGGCAGTACTACATCCAGAGGGAGCATAGATTGAGTTACCTCCAAAGAAGGAGGAAGAGCTACCTTCTCTGTCAGAGGGAGCAAAGACAAAAGAGGAGTCACCTCCAGCTCCAGAGGGAGTGTTGATGTTTTCAGCTTCTTGAGACATTGGTTTCATGAGGGAACCTCGATATATCAAGTATGGTCCAAGATGACTTAGCATGATCAGCATTTACATGTGTTTCTATGCACAAAGGCATCCATGATTGTTGTGTATGTTCAGAACAGAAGTCCTCATAAGACGTTGAGGAACATGACGCCTGAGGAGGCCTTCACCGGAGTGAAGCCTGAGGTTGGACACTTCAGGATATTTGGGTTTCCAATATACATTCATGTACCCAAGGAGAAAAGGACCAAGCTAGACCCTTCAAGCAGAAAGGGTACATTTGTGGGGTACAGTGAGTCTTCGAAAGCATATCGGATCTACATCCTTGGTCAGAGACAGATTGAGGTGAGCAAAGATGTTACCTTTAAGGAGGAGGTAGCCTTCGGAAGATCTAGAGAATCTCACATGGAGATTGATAGTGAAAGACAGGAAGAGATGGTGCCTTCTCCCCCTCACCCTCCAGCAGTTCAGAGGGAGACAATTCAGCCTATTGATCCAATTGATCACGTTGATCCTGTAGCTCTAGTTGATGTTCCCAGAGATATTGCAGTAGGTCGGACGAAACTTGCATGGGCTCGTCGGACAGGCAGAAGGATATGTAGCTCCTCGTGGTACCTTCTAAGAGAGTAAGAGACCTCAGAGATATTCGTGCTATGTCGCAGTTATGAGCCACATCATTGATTTTGAGCCTTCCTATTATGAGGAGGCATCTAGTCAACCAGTATGGAGAGATGCCAGGATGGAGGAGTATCAGTCCATCATGAAGAATGATGCGTTGGATATTGCTCCGAGACCTGAGGGGAAGTTTGTAGTGACTTCCAAGTGGATTTATAAGATCAAACACACAGCTTACGGGAGTATCGAGAGGCACAAAGAGAGATTTTTTGCTAGAGGATTCTCTCAGGTGGACGGAATAGATTATGAGGAGACATTTGCTCATGTTGCGTGATACACTTCTATGTGAACGATTATTGCCCTTGCAGCATCCATGGGTTGGAGACTACATCAGATGTATGTGAATACAACCTTCCTCAATGGAGAGATTGAGGAAGAAGCATACATCGAGCAGCCAGATGATTTCGTGATACATGAGAAGGAGTCTCATGTGTGCAAGTTGAAGAAGGCCATGTATGGACTCAAGCAGGCACCTCGAGCTTGGTATGTGAGGATTGATGGACACCTGATGAGTTTGGGATTCATGTTGTTGATCCCAACGTGTACTACAAGACTGTTAATGGTGAGTCCCTAATTTTGGTCCTCTACATTGATGATTTATTCCTCACTAGTACAGAGAGCCTTATTGTTGAATGCAAGTATGTGTTGGCCTCTAAGTTTGAGATGAGGGACCTTGGTATGATGCACTAGTTCTTGGGACTAGAGGTGTGGCAGAGAATTGATGAGATCTTCCTAAGTCAAGGGAAGTACATAGTTGAGATATTGAAGAAGTTTGGATGCTGAACTGTAATCCCATGGCTTCACCAATGGTGACGAATCAGAAGAAACTGAGTGTGTCTTCTTCCGATTCCGACGAGATTGATCTGACCCTGTACAGACAGCTGATTGGATCATTGATGTATCTAGTTAACACTAGACCAGATATTTGCTATGCAGTGAGTGCACTTAGCCAGTTTATGAGTCAGTCGAGACAGACACACTGGATTGTTGTGAAGCATGTATTGAGATACCTGCGAAGCATAGTTGGACATGGTCTGAGATATACTTCCAGTATGACAGGAGAATGCAAGGATATAATGACTCTGATTAGGCAAGGAGCGCAGTGGACAAGAAGAGCACCTTCGGGTGTTGCTTCACTTTGGGATCTGCCATGGTTTCCTGGTGTAGCAAGAAACAGACTTATGTGGTTTTGAGCACCACAGAAGCAGAGTACATTGCATTGAGTGTGGCAGTCCGCGAAGGAGTGTGGCTTCACAAGCTCCTTGCAGATTTATTTGGACATGTGTTGGATTCCACCATTATTCATTGTGATAACCAAAGTTGTGTGGAGTTCTCAGAGAATCTAGTGTTCCATGACAAATCGAAACACATTGAGATCAAGTACCATTACATTCGAGACATGGTGCAGAGGAAGGCAGTAATGGTGCAATACCTTCCTACAGATGAGCAGGTTGTTGATGTTCTTCCAAAACCCCTTACCGACACAAAGTTCGAGTACTTCCGTGACAGAGTTGGCGTGGTAGAGAATGCCTCCCTTGCTGAGAGGGAGTGTTTGTTGACGATTACAGTGGCGTGAGACATTCTCTAGGACACAGACTTATTGAGTCGACCTAAGAGAGAGCCCCTGAGATGGGTGTGTGGTTCCTATCTGAGACAGAACTGGAACATAGTGATGGCCTCCTCCTTACAAAGAGTCGAGAAGAACTCCAGATGATTCCCCTGTGTAAGGCAGTGAGAAAGGAGATCTGTTGAGTTGGACGTGCCTGTGGCTGAGCACAAGGTGAATGTGTGAATTCCCATAAAGCTGGGTGCATCGTCATGACACAAAGATGAAGACGATGTATTAGCCTCCTCTGAGCAAAGAGTTGAGATGATGAACTCCAGATGACTCTCCTATGTAATGCAGTGGGAAAGAAGATCTGTTGAGTGGACGTGTCTGTGGACGAGCACAAGTGAACGTGATCCTAGTGGTTGAGCACTAGTGAGTGTGGTTCTCCTGTGAGACACAGTGAGATAGACATATGGACATCCCTATCGATGTGCACCTAGTGGCTAAGCACTAGTGGGTGTATGAGATCCCTTGCTATATTGTTCAAGAGTCAGACCTGCCTGTAACCCTAATTGTAATGTAAAGGGTACAGGTCGGCCCCACCTTAATGTAAGAGATAATTAATATAAAAGATAATTATTAATTATATTTTGAGTTATTGAGGTCGACCCTATTCTGCCAATAGACACATCATTTGATGTGACAAGTCTTATATAAATAAAGGTGAATCCCCATTGAGGAAACACACTTAATATTGTGTCATCTCATGATTTCAAAAGTTGTGGTCTGAAATTGTGAGAATTACAACACCCTCTTGTGTGCTAGGTTTGGTGATGGTGTGGGAGGTCTTTCTCTTGAGGAATATAGCAAAGGATTGGCTGGGTTTTCTTCCCTTGTTGAGAAGGGTTTCCCAGGATACTTCTTGTGTTCTTGTGCATGGTTATTCTTCTTGTGATCTTGGTTTGTTGTAGTAGTTATGGTTCAAGTAATAGTTAAGCAGAAAATTTAAAAGAAGATACATGAGCCATAGCTCATTGAAAATTCAACATGGTATCAGAGCAGGCTTGAAGAAAACCATTGCACATTACAAATTGAAGGTAAGGTCTGTTGTAGGTGTCAAGAGAAGAGGGTCGGACCTCTCCTTAAAAATATCTGTGGTAGATGAAGAGGGTCAGATCTTCTTTCTGTGGTGAATTCAACCCTTGAACAGCAGCCATGGTATATGGAAAAGAGGTCGTAGCCTAGGAGAAGGGTCGAACCCCCTAAAGCATGAAGGAAGAAGGCTGACCCCTCCTCAACCATGTGGTAACCATCCTTAAAACTGGTCCCAGGCCTCTAAGGTTGTCGCAGCCTAGAAGGAAAGGGTCGGACCCCTTTCTAAAGTTTTGTGGTGAAGGAAAGGGTCGGACCCCTTTCTAAATTTTATGTCGTGAAATTTCAGTGGTGAAGGAAAGGGTCGGACCCCTTCTAAATTTTCTGTAGAGATGAGATTGTTATAGCAAGACATGGGATAGTAGGCCACTAAGTCCTGTAGCACCTACTACCACTTCAAAAGATTAATGTTGAGATCGATCAACCAAACTATCTGATGCATTTGATGTATGAAGACACCCCGACATTGATAGCCTTACAAGAAACTGCCTTAAGATAGTATTAGTGCCATTTCAAACTTTTCTACAGGCTTGTGGAGAGCCGTTACTATTGTGTTTGTGAGCATGTATTGCTGGAAAGGTCAAACTGTCATCCCAAAAGAATTGAGGCTGAAATTTTGTGGAGGTGATGCCACTGTACAACAAAACCTCAGGTTGCAGGTATCTTTGTCAAAACAGGTTGGCTTCATTTTTAAAATTTTAGCAAAACAGAACCTCAACTCACCATACAATTCATTCATACTTTTGATGGGTTTCAAGTAGAGGTTGGGAATGAGATGCATTCCTCTCTGGGTTTGTCCATTTGTTTACTCTTTTGTGGTACAAATTACATGATGAGGTCAACTTTTTTCCTCTGGTGTTGTTCAAAAGAAAAGAAACAATGTTCCCAAGAGAAGATGAAAACTCCTACTGTTGCAGAGACAAGGGTAACTCGGGCCCAGAAATTAAAGGTTGAGAAAATAAAGGCTTCTAAGAAAGGGGATAATGTCCATAGTCAGTTAGAGCAGACCTTCACTGACATTGATGATTCAGAAGAAGAAAACATGGAGTAGGCTCCAGACTCTCAGACAATAAAATATGAAGAGTCTCCTTCTCCAAGGAAAAGAGAATAGCAAAATGAATATGTCGGTATGGTGTCAAATATGTGGCAGTGTTGTCAGTAACAAAAGGTTGCAGCAGTCGTGCACCCTAAGATGCATTATCCAACAAGCAAGGGCCATGTATGAGTTACTTGACAGTTAGCACTACAACAATATTGTTGTTGATAGAAGCCAAGATGCTAAGCAGAGTTCCAGGCCCAAATCTGAAGGAGTCTCTGAGGTATAGAAGGACCAAGTCTGAGGTCTATCCTGAGCATGAAGAAAGTTGTTACTAGACCAAAGTACAAGGCCACCCCAGCCACAGCAACTACAAGGTTGATGCAGAGGCTTGTATAGTACAAGGTGGCCACAAGACAAACAAGCAAGGAATGTCATTGATCATCATGACATAGACAAACAAGCAGAAATTCCAATGGTGTACACTCTCAGGTATGCACTTGTATATATGTATTATTTGCATCATTGTCATAAGGGTACGTGCAGGAGGAAGGAACCTTTGGTGCTATCACGGACCCAGAGAAGTCTCAATGCATTCAGAAGAACAACACATTGGAAGTGAAGATTCCAGGTTTGATTGTTTTAATTATCATGCTACATTACAAGTAGGTGTTGTAGCTATGACAACAATCCTTAAATTGTTTTGATTCTAGAGATGTACTCATGAATCTCCTCTAGGAGATATTCTTGTCTTGTTTCCTTTCGTTTGTTTCCTTGTTCCAAGCAAGTTAACAAAAAAGGAAGATGTTTTTCCTTCAAGACTTCAGAGGGAGTCACTTGACTCGGAGGGAGTCAAAATTATTTGAGAAGAAGGAAAAGAAAAATACCTTCTCCCCCTCGGCAGTTTAGAGGGAGACAGCCATTGATACAGTTGATCCAGTTGATATGACCAGAGACTTTGCAATAGGCCATAAAAGGCATGTCTGGGCTTGACAAACTCTGCAAGAGGCAGAAAGACATGCAGCTGATGCAAGTATTGAAAAATACAAAACGAGACTTGTAGTCAAAGGATACTCACAAGCAGAAGGAGTGAACTATGATGAGACATATTGATCCAGTAGCCCGATGCACTCCCATCTATACTACCATCCATGAATTGGAAACTACATCAGATAGATGGATTCTTGATGAGTTTGGGGTGTCAGCGAGATTATTGCTGATCCAAACCTATACTATTACATTGTTGGTGATGAGAGCCTAATTTTGATTACTTATTCAGGAAGTCGTGTTGTTGAATACAAGCAAGCCTCAACTTTTGATTTCGAGATGAAGGATCTGCGTATGATGCACTACTTCTTGGGACAAGAAGTATGACAAAGGGCCAGTGAGACTTTTCCTGAGTCAAGGAAAATATATAGTGGGAATATTAAAAGAAGTTCAATATGACAGAATACAAATCCACGGTGATGGATTTGAAGAAAATGAATGATGATGATTCAGACAAGATTGATCCACAACTGATTGGATCACTAATGTATCTGGTTAACACCAAACTTGATTCATGCCATGCAGTGAATGTACTTAGTGATTCCATGAGTCAACCAAGAAAGACTCACTGGACAACAACAAAACATGTATTGAGATATTTGCGAGGCATAGTTAGATATGGCCTAAGATATGCCTCCAGTGAAGACTTGAGTTTGCAAGGATATGTAGAATGGACAAAAAGTACAGTGAACTGGAAGAGCACATCCGATTTTTGTTTGCCATGATTTCCTGGTGCAGCAGGAAACAAAGCTCTGTGGCCTTGAGTACCACAAAAGCAAAGTATATATCATTGAGTGTGCAAAGCAGTGTGGCTTCATAAGCCTCTGACAGATTTACTTGATCATGAGATGGATCCTATGATTATAACCAGAGTTGTGTGAAGCTCTTTGAGAAACCTCTGTTTCATGATAGATCAAAACACATTGAGATAAAATATTATTTTCAGAGACATGATGCAAAGGAAAGCAGTACTCGTGCAATACCTTCCTACACATGAGCAGTTTGCAAACATCTTCATCAAACTGACTTGGTGAAGACTACCTCTCTAGTTGAGAGGGAGTGTTGATGACTACAGCCAAGACAAAGTTCAAAGTACTTTTGTGCGAGACTTGGCCTGATGGAGAATGTCTCCCTAGCTGAGAGGGAGTGTTGATGATTACAGCTGCGTGAGACATTCTCCAGGACACGGACTGATTGAGTCGACCTGAGAGAGAACCCCTGAGATGGGTGTGTGGTTCCTATCTGAGAAAGAACTGGAACGTAGTGATGGCCTCCTCCTTACAGAGAGTTGAGAAGAACTCCAGATGATTCCCCTGTGTAATGCAGTGAGAAAGGAGATCTGTTGAGTTGGACGTGCCTATGGCTGAGCACAAGGAGAACGTGTGAATTCCCATAGAGTTGGGTGCATCGTCATGAGACAAATATGAAGACGATGTATTAGCCTCCTTTGAGCAGAGAGTTGAGATGATGAACTCCAAATGACTCTCCTGTGTAATGTAGTGGGAAAGAAAATCTGTTGAGAGGACATGCCTGTGGACGAGCACAGGTGAACGTGATCCTAGTGGTTGAGCACTAGTGAGTGTGGTTCTCCTATGAGACGCAGTGAGATAGAGATATGGACATCCCTATCGATGTGCCCCTAGTGGCTGAGCACTAGTGGGTGTATGAGATCCCTTGCTATATTGTTCAAGAGTCAAACTTGCCTGTAACCCTAATAGTAATGGAAAGGGTACAGGTCAACCCCACCTTAATGTAAGAGATAATTAATATGGTATATTAATTATATTTTGAGTTATTGAGGTCCGCCCTATTCTGCCAATAGACACATCATTTGATGTGACAAGTCTTATATAAATAAAGGTGAATCCCCATTGAGGAAACACACTTAATATTGTGTCATGATTTCAAAAGTTGTGGTCTGAAATTGTGAGAATTACAGCACCCTCTTGTGTGCTAGGTTTGGTGATGGTGTGGGAGGTCTTTCTCTTGAGGAATATAGCAAAGGATTGGCTGGGTTTTCTTCCCTTGTTGAGAAGGGTTTCCCATGATACTTTTTGTGTTCTTTTGCATGGTTATTCTTCTTGTGATCTTGGTTTGCTACAGTAGTTATGGTTTAAGTAATAGTTAAGAAGAAAATTTAAAAGAAGATACATGAGCCATAGCTCATTGAAAATTCAACAATGTTGATGTTTGCAGCTTCCTGAGACATTCTCCAAATCCTACTCCTATGTGACTGAGTTGAGGTGATCTGTGAGGACACTTATCCGAGAGGGATAAGTGGGTTTGGGCTTATAACCCAATATCCCTTGTGGATAGTACATGAGGACACGTCAAGAGAGTTGACCTTGACGTCACACACTATGGGGAGTTGACCCTAGTGTTTCTAGAGGG
>JASDQU010102975.1:93242-112207 GCA_032191745.1 Picea mariana
TTGGATTTCAAAAAATCCAACTTTTCCCCTTCAAACTTGATCAGCAAATTTCTGGACTAGTGCTTCTGGTTTTTTGGTACTTCTGGTTTTCTGGTACATCTGGTACTTTGTGAAAAATAGGGTTTCACTTTCCAGGAGATCTAGCCATTGAAAAGGTGCGTTGAAGATGCCAAAGTGTTCCTTGAGGTAGGGCGCACTTTTCTAGATGGCTTTGGGGTTGAAATTCTTCTTCCATAAAAAGCCCTAATTTGCATGTACGGCAATAGTGACGTTTTTCTTCTTCTTGTGAAAGATGCTCTCTTCAGCTTAGCTCTGAAACCATGTTAAGGTTTAAGCTATTATTAGGTTTCTTTCCAATTCACTAGATAACCATAAGCATAGATAGGATCACTGAGAATACACAATCACAAGAGACACATCATTTATCTTGGGAACCCTGATGGGGGAGAAAACCCAGCAAAAACTTCCTTAATATAGATAGCCAATACAATGCCAAGAGAATAAACCAAACAATACAGAAAGTCCTCTCCCAAGAATGCACGTCTCTCTCTCTACCTTCTTCTCCAACTGTAGCTCCAAACTTGTCCTCTGATGAACAAGTGAGTGAGTGAACAAATGAGGCACTGGCCTCTCTTATTTATACAATCTGGCAGGTGTTGAACTGAGGTGTCTTTTCACTGGCAGGGCCGACTTCTCAATCTAGGTGGTTATAACCACTTTAATATATTCTAGGGGCCGACTTCTCATTTAGCTTATTATAATTAGGGTTTGACCAATCCGCAATAGGGGATTTGGTCATTTACAATACCCGACATGATCAATCCACAAAAGGGGATTGATCTAATGAATAATACATCAATAATGATTAGAATACTCTTTGCAATTACAATATTTCAACAAAACTCCCTTTAACTGAGAGAATCCTCGAACAACGCTTTCGTCTGCTGCATGTCCCTATGCATCCTGCAAAGTGTCACAAAACCTTGCTTCTTCCTGATCACTAACTCCCTATGAAGTTTGACTCCCTCTGAGTCCTTTCAAGTCTTACTTTTATGTGGCAACCTTCGTGGAATACGCGGGATAACTTGCCTGAAACAGAAACAACAAGAGCAAAAGTATTTCCAATATAATAACATTTTATATAAGAACATATCAATTTCATGGTAATTCATTATAGCATTACCAAGGTGTCATGCCTGAGAACAAGAACCAGAAATATCTCCTAGAGGAGATGTTAGTTCATATTGCAATTAAGTACAATGAGCATTTATATTAATAGTACATGCTACTGAGTATTCATTTGTTCCTAGTATAAAATCTAAAGGATTGCAATACTCACTTAAGCAGCAATAAAATATCAAACCTGATATGCAAACCTGGAGTCTAGCTATTGTTCCGCTTGAGTTGCTTTTCTTCTAAGACAAGTATTCTTTCCAACCTGGAGAGTGTGTTGTTCCTCTGAATGTATTAGATCTGAGATCTTTCTAGCTCTACGATTGCTTCTTGGACAAAGATCCTTTCTCTTTCCAAACATTCAGATCTGTTGTAGTTGCTTTTTACTAATTCTCCTACTCCACGTTCATGTGCTTGGAAGCTCCAAAAATCAAACTCTCCATCCTTTGATGCCTGCTCTTCAATTTGTGGTTCCATAATTTTGCCCTTTGTTCTTTGCAAGGATGATGTCAATCCTTGTCTTCCATGCTCTACCAAGAGACCATGCTTCTGCTGCGCCACTCTGATTTTATGGAGGATGTCATGACTATCTTTGACTTTGACCATGACCAGTCTTTTGACTTTGACCAGTCAAACCTTGACTTAGACCCAAAAATTCAACTTTGACGTTTTTTATGGTTAAGGGCACCACAAGATGCGTTGGGTTAGGGCGCACTAGGATAACCAAAAATTAGTCCCAATACTTCACAGAAACTTTCACTGCAACTGGCGCTAGCACTACAACTGGTGTTGTAATTGGCACTGCAACTGGTGCTACAACTAGCACTGTAACTGGCACTACAACTGGTGTTGCAGCTGGCACAAAGGAACTGGCACTGCAACTGCAATTGTGCTACAACGAGCTTGATAGAGAGCTACGGATCTACCTTACAATGGTTAGACTATTTTGAAGTGGTGTGGGCCCATATCTTGTTAGAATATTGTGCTCGTTTAACCATAGACAATATCACAATATTGTTACCCAACCATACGCACACAGCCACCCCCGAGCACCGTAACCTTTGACAAATAGAATGATTCTGGAAGCAGCACTAGACCCAAAGATAACCAAGAGAGAAAGCGCACCTTTCTCCAAAGGTACCGCACCAAGCAGAAAGTCCCAAACCACAGACCAAGACCAGTACCCAGCTGCAGTCGTTGTAGTTGCACTCTTCCTCTAGACTAGCGCACCACTTTCTTGAGTGAGTGTGTGTGTGTTACCAAATGATCTCAAGCGCCTTCTATTTATACTAATATGGCTAGGTGAACAGGTGTCTCTTCAAGCAGGCCCAACATGTCCTTTTCTACATATAATACTTCAATATTACTTATTCTGTTGAGCCAACTTGTCTTCTAGGGTTTTCACACATCTGTTTAGGTTTTCTCTTGCTTCCAAAATATTTTATTCTAGTCAAAGGTTTATCCATGGAGGTTAATACCTCCCACAACTACCAAAACATCAACAGGAGGAAGGCCCCAAACAAAGACAATGAAGTGGCCAATGGTTTTAGAACAGCAATTTCAAAGATTTGCTATGATCCAATGGAGGTCACAAAGCTAAAGAACCAATTTACTTCATTCATCACAGGGAGCGTTGCATTTGGAAATGTAAATGTACTTGCTGATAAGGGAAATTTGGCACCTATTTCATGCTGGGGATATTATGGTGCCCAAAATCCAGAGTTACAAACCCTTGCATCTTGATTTCTTTCACAAGTTCACAGCTCTTCAACAGCAAAGAGAAATTGGAGCACTTACGAGTTCATTCAAATCTCCACCTAATCTCTCGATCGAAGACAAATTATTAGGAGGGTCCTTTGAAGCTATGAGATGTGAATCCTAAGGATGCGGACTTGGATACCCCTGAGTGCTTGATGGCTAACCTCTCTTTGACTAGTCCTTTAGATCCTTTTGTTGTTGGAGATTTAGATGAGGGACCCATGCCTAGGTCTAGCTCAGTTATAACAAGTTCTTCTGCCTCTGTAGTTGGTGGGCATTCTGGTAGTACTAGTTGTGCTACATCTTATGCCCATGTTGCCTCATATCGTCAGTCTGGGGAATTAGGTGTTGTTCCATTGGAGGATGTGAAGAACGATGACTATCTATCGAATTAGTCTATCTCACTCTAGATTTTATTCGTGGGACAATAAACTAAGTCAGTTCYAGGTAAATAGTTTATTCGTGGGACAATAAACTATGGCTTAAGATATACCGCATCCAGTGATATACAGCTTTATGGATTCACAGACTCAGATTGGGCAGGAAGTGCAGAAGATAGAAAAAGCACTTCACGCATGTGTTTCATCTTGGGCTCCGCTATGATATCTTGGGGCAGCAGGAAACAAAAATCTGTCGCAGTCAGTACAGCAGAAGCAGAGTATATCACAACCTGTGAAGCATGCACTGAAGCAATATGGCTAAGGAAGTTAATTTCCGATTTATTTGATCAGATTCAAGAATCGACCACAATACATTGTGATAATCATAGCTGTATAAGATTATCAGAACATCCCGTGTTTCATGAAAGGTCGAAACATATTGAGATCAAATACTACTTTATTCGAGATAAAGTTCAGGAAGGAGAGGTAAAGCTCGAGTATATCCCCACTGATGAGCAGACAGCAGACATCCTGACAAAACCTCTATCCAGAATTAAGTTTGCATATTTCCGAGAGAAGATGGGGATCGTGGAAATAACTCCCTTAGCTGAAAGGGAAGACTCTCCAGGTTAGGGAGCACTAAAATATTATTGAAAAATATTATTGAAACATTTATCTTTGTAATTGAAAAATAGTCCAGATTGGACAGATTCTTTCCTGTTTGGAAAGTGGATTGAGATTTCTGACGAACAGTGACTTCCCATTGTGGTTAACATGGGAAGTAGTTTGATTGTTGATGTATCATAGACAGCGACTTCCCATTGTGGTTAACATGGGGAGTGGTCTAGGGCAGTCTCTCTTCTTGAGGGCTACTCAAGAAGATTGGCCCGCCTCGCCGGACAATGATTTCTCATTATGGTTAACATGAGGAATGGTTCGTTTTGGAGGTTGATACAGGACAGTCTTTTCCTCTTGTGGTTAATAGAGGAAATGGTCCAGACAGTCATTCCTTAGGGTTTATACATTCTCTCCAGGGTGCACTTTGATTAGTGTGGGAGGAATGGCCCAGGGTGGGGAATGGTCCAGACTCAGACATTCCTTAGGGTTTATACATTCTCACCAGGGTACACTTTGATTAGTGTAGGAAGAATGGCCCAGGGTGAGGAATGGTCTAGGCTCAGAAATCAGAAACAAACATTCTTCCTTGTTTGAGAAGAATAGGGCAGATAGCCCATAGCTGATGTTCTATACTGAGGGCAGATATTCTTTCAGATCTCACAAACGTGAGTGAAAGATTGGCCCAGGTGATTCAGTTTATTTTTAACAATATTTTATGTGCAGGTTGTCATCAAATGATTGTTATAGAGACTGCCTGTCTCCAGACAGTAGAGATATACTACTGTGGTGGATACGTTTCACCGGTTGTGACTATGTGTCATGGTTTGAGTAGTTATGTATTATCGTGGATAGACACAGTTGTGTTCTATAAATTAAATTTGTACCAGTTGTCATAGGAGATTATCCAATTGGATAATAATGACGGTGCTCGTGTTGCTACCAGTTGAATGGTCTGTTGTGCTTAAGACCATACCTCCCTAGCTAGGAGGGAGTGTTAATATTATGGTAGCTTCGGGAGGTATGAACCTCTATTGTGACCTATGACGAGATTAGAATATTCCAGAAGGAAGCAAAGAAGTGAAGGAAACTCTAGACAAGTTGTCGGCTGCAGAAATATATTTAATATGAATTTATTAGTACCCAGGAGGAGAAGTCGGCCCCAGTAAGCCTGCCCAGACTACTATAAATACAGGGCGCCAGTTCTCATTATTCACATCTCAGCAGTTGCAAAGAGAGCTAGATTTGCGCAGGTGCAGTGGCATTTTTTTGCGCAAGTCTCTAGGAAAGTGTGCGCCAGCTTCTAGGAGGGAATATCTTATCAGCTTGGTTTCTATTCTTGCTTGGTGCATTAGCCTCTCTTGGCTATTGGATTGTTGCCAGGATTCTCTTCTCTGTCAAGGTCAAGGTGCTCGGAGGGTGGCTTCGGCCTATGGTTGGGTGACAAGGGTATCATCAATGGTAAAACGAGCACAATCTTCTATATTCTAACACTTGGCCCATACCGCAAGGAATACTCATGAAAAAGTATATATACATGCATATCATTGTACTTGATATGTGGAGTATTGTGTTGTAGCAAGCATGGCTTGTGGAATGAGTCCTTCCATAAGCAGTATTCGATGGTGTTACTCTTGTGTGGATGCATTTTGTTATTCTAAAGTTAAAGGGTTTTTATCTTGTATCTACTAAGGTTCTACTACCTATTGAAAGAGTTTCATAATTCCCTCTCTCCACGTTCTTCCTATATTCAAACCAATGGTGCCCGGCATTAAATATGGATGAGGCCCTCGAACTTTAAATCTCACATCCTTCGGCCACCCACTTGACCGGATACTACTCATAGCATCACATCTTTCTTCTCAGTGCTCCCAACAAACAAGGGCACCAAAAGATGAGCAAAGAGAAACACCATTTCATCTCCCGAATCTGTCAGACCCCAGAAGGCAACCTAGTCCTCAACAACAAGATCCCTGCAGAGTTGCCAACTTAGATCCCAAGACAATTTACACCAAACCAACAAGCAAACCCCCTCCTTCAACCCCAAAGAGCGGATCACCTCTTCTAGATAGAGGAACATCCCTGAGCAAGACCCAGTGCTTCCAGCAAGTCATCTATCCAAAGATTATTTACTTCAACCTCATACGGTAGGAGAGTTTCCATTATATTGTTCGCCAGGTCATTCCCCTCTCTTTCACTTAGGGTCTCAATGCTAGGGCATAATGTATAGGAACACCTTCCTATGCCACTCTAGGCATTTGAGCTAGTACTCAGGCCAGAGAGGGGGTACCCTCACTTATCCTAAAGTTATTTGTACTAGTCTGTCACACTAGAACAAATTTTTCCAATGAAGCTTCAACTTGATTTATTGCAGAGACAAAATGGTGCTTGAAAACAATCCCTACAACTATTGGTGATATGTGTTTTCATAATAAGTGGTGAAAGGGAAAATACTTAGAGACTGCTAAAAGTAAAATTCATTAACCCAATGCAAAAGGGCACCTTAATCATGATTCCATATTCACAAGATATAGTGTTAGAAAACGAACAAGTATCATAAGAAGAAGCAACTAATTACTCTCTCATTTAACAAGTTCACTTAGCATAGAAAATTAAATGGACAAGACACGCATACATCTATAGATTCATCCAACATCGAATATAAGACAAAAATGGAAGAAATCATGCATAATTTGCTTGATTTTTATTATTTCACATATGGTAATGTGCCTTGGTCCTGATTATACAATAAAATCAACAGTTCTTTGAATTACAATGAGGGCACCACATTAGGACTATAAAATCTTAGTCCTAGGCCCTTTGTTGCTTCTTTTCAAAATCTAAAGCTTACAATGATGCTTATAAATGTGATGAGAAAAGAATGGAAGAGTACACAATCAATGTGATAGATCCTCCAAATGGGTTCAATGAAATAATACAAAAATGACAAGGTTTACTCTCTCAAAAATTCAGCAAAGTGGAAATATCAAAAATCCCAATCCCTCTTCTAGTGCCAAGGGTTGTTTCTATAGACTCTAAATGGCCTGTTGTTGCTACTGATTAATCTTCTTTGTCTTAGGGCTTAACCCTTAATTAAGTGTTTCTAATCACTTTTGATCCCACAAAAATAGGGGTACATATGGGAGTAGAACCAAAAATGGTTGCTTTACTATTTTGACTCTTTTCTCTTCTTAGAGCACTTCCCTTTTCAATTTAGGAAGGTGGCCTCACATATGATAAGGTTGTTGCTACAGGTTGCTAATAAGGTGCCTATTGTCCAAGTGGCATCTAAGCAAGAGGAGGGATTTCTTAAAGTGGGCCTTATTGGGACTCCTTGTGGCGTAATCATATATGATGTTAAGCAGTCACCATCCAACTTCACTAACCATCTTGCCTCCTCTCAAAATCCTGAATGACTTGTACAACTCTATTTTTTACATGTAATCAATGGGGCCCGATGAGCAGACAAGGCATCTTATAAGGGTCTAGGTGGCAATTGAAGGGTGCAGCTGATTAAAAACCTTCAGTGGTGTGGGAATAGTTCCTTCGTCCGACGCATTTGCTAGTCCACCCACTACTTCCTTTAGTAACCCCTTGTAATTGTTGTAGTTTTCTAGAGAGTGCAGCCTCAATTGTTCATCCCATGGGCATGGAAGGCCATGATTTATCATAGTCCCTATGCCAATCATGAAATACTTGATGGGTTTACCTATTGTAGAAGCCCTTCTATCAATGATCTTCCATCTTTTAAACTTGTTGGTGGGTATCTACATCCATAGAGACAGACATTAACCCCTAACCCCCAATGACTCCAAGGCTTGAGCTAGGATTTTGTTGAAGACCTGGTCAATGGTCTCTGCCACCCTGGCCCTGAGTTCCACTTCCTCTAACAATGTTTCTACCTACTTTTCCTTTTGACTCTTTTCCTACGCTTCTTCCATCTTTTTCCCTTGCCTTTTTAGATCCTCTTTCCTATTGTCAACCAAGTTTTGGGCATTGGTTTCTTATAACAAGGTTTCTTAATGCTTTGTTTTCCACTCCACTTTCTTGAGAGTTGCTCAATCTTTTGTTGTAAGATCTTCTACATTGTCGTCCACAGTCCCTAGAGTCAATGTCTTCCACGGTCCCTTGAGTCACACAACTAGAAGTAATGGCCTTGTGTAATTTCCCTTGTGTGACTTCAAATTGCAAGTTCTTGATTCTTTCATTGGCCTCATCTAGCTGTGAGGACAAATCTATTATCTTGCTCTACTCGTTTTATAAATCTGCTATCCTTTCCTCCAAGATCTAGCTCTTTGCATTGAGGGCAGCATTTTCACTTCTAAGGATATTGACTTCATCAATCAATTGTTATTTTTTTTCAACCATCTATTAAGTCAAATGAAATACCAAGGCCATTTGGCAGCGTTCGAAAGCTTTGATCGTTGCATCCTTCTCCTCGAGGAGTAATGTAACTTCAATATTTGCTTGTGAATCACTCCATAAGGAGGACAATCTGCTCTCCAACTATTCTTTTTCTCTCCAAGGCCTTTACTTTAGCAGTCAAGAAGTGATTTTGGGTAATTATAGTATCGGTTTTTTTCATGGAAGCCTCACTTGAGTGAGTTGCCCTCACATATTTGTTATGTAACACATTGTTGAAGCTTTTCACCATCAGAATATTATCCTCAAGAGGTTAGTCAGCAATTCCAACATTATTTTTGTAACACAAAATGAGGAACGAAAACTGAATGTTGGGGTTTGGTAGACAAAGTCGGTCGGAACCCTCGAAACCCTAGCAGCCGACACCACAAAGAAATTAGCCAAGAAAAGAAAGTCGTTGACGTCACCGACGCCGTCAAGCGACATCAGTGTCGAACCACATCGTCAGTAATTTCAATGGGTATCCCATTTTCCGGGAATCGATTTGTTGTTTTGTGTTTTGTTGTTTGGGTAAGTTCAAGTCAAAGGATAGGATGGGCTCGGTAGTGGTCATTACTTGAGCAACCCTCCAATCTTGTGGCCGCATTTCCAAATATTGGTTTTTAACTTGGGGCCCTAGGGTGGTTATAGTATACTGGCCCGTTTAATCATCATACATAGGGAGGAGTTTGGGTTGGGTAACGGCACCTAAAGGTTCCAAGGTAGCCAATGCATCTTTGTTGGCTTTCCTCCTCTTTTCTTCCCTTACTATCTCAAGGGGGTCAAATACTCCAATGGCTCAAGAATGTCAAGCCACAAAGGCTACTACCTAGTGGCATGGGAAGTGCCAACACTAGGTGTACTAGCCTACTAGGTATCCCTCCTGGTACAATTAGGGAAAAAATGTGAGGGAATTTGGAAGGAGAAGGGGAAACTAGGGTAGAAGGGGTAAATCCTCCCATCCACTGAGGCACACTAGAATCAAACATGGTCTTTTCAACTTCTTCTTCAACTCCTCCTTCTAAGTGCTTTATTCCTACTTTTCTTCTTTTTGGCCTCTTCTTTCTCTTGCTCACCTTCCCTCTTCCTTTACTTGTCTTCAACAACTTCTTCTTCAATGTTTTTCTCTGCTATTTTCTTGTCTTCTTCTACTCTTTGGGAAGATTCCTCTACTACCTTTCTTGCCTCTGTCTCTACTCTTCTCTTTTCCTCAACTTCTCTAACAACCTTTTCTCTTACAACTTTGGCCTCTAGCTCTACCTTCCTCTTTTCTTCTATTATGGGTCTTCCTTTTCTACTTGCTCTTCTTTCTTCTGCTCCTCTTCCACTTTCCATTTTTTATTTCCTACTTGTGCCAAGTTCTATTGGCTCTATTTCTATTGTTCAGGAGAAGCAGGTGGAGTGCAGTTCTCGTGAGGGATCCCTTGAGTGATGACCTCCATCATACTTTCATACTCATTTGTTGTGTCTACAAATGAGGCAAAGGTCGACTACAGATCTTATTTCTTAATGCAGTCAACTCATAGTCCCAAGGGTTTTTCTTCCAAACTAATGGTATTAGTCATACCTTGCTTGTCTTTCCCCAATCCTCAAGTGCCCTTGAATCCCATAGACTGTAGGATGGGCATAACTTTTTCATATTTTTCGGCTTCTTCTAGGGCAAGTATAGTGGTATCTTCCACTAGAACTACATCGCCTTACTCTGTGCTTTCCAAATACCGTGACATGGGAATTACTTCTCCCCATTCTTCTTCATCATCATCATCATCATCATTGCCTTCATCTTCCTCATCTACCTAGGCACCATCATATAGCTTGGAGAAAGTCTCGTCCTCGAGCATTTGGCCATACAAAACCTTCTCAGCACTGAGGTATAATCTCATCCTCCACCATGCTCCCATCTTTTGCTCGTTGAAATTGTCTTCATGTACCACCTTCGTTACCTCAGTCAAGGCAATGAACGTCATCTCATCTTTGGGAACCATAGCACCCATAGGCCTATAAAAAGTGTAATATGTTGGTATCTCTGGCTTGTTATAGCACAAGTTGTAGGTTGGGCAAAGCCCGACCCAAACCACAATATGGCAACAACTAAGTAAACACCTACACACTGTCACCTTAGATAGGTATTCCCGTCACTTTAGAGGTGAAGTGATCACCTCAAGGAGGGAATCCTGGGTGACCCTAAGGGGAAATGAAAGGGAAAGTGAGATGATGAAATGAAAGCCCCAATAGGTCAAATTGCTAGATGGAAGAAGGTTTGAGAATGAGTCTCGGGAGTGGTTTAAGGTTGCCAAGTCCTTGGGTACCTGCTGAGAGTGTTTTTACCTGCCCGAGACACAAGGAAAACCAATTGTACGAAGTATATGTTAGGTGGACAAGCAAGTTAAGCTTGTTGTCCCTAATTGCAGCAGTCAACAAAAATAGATATCATTAATGAAATCAAATAACTACCACAGATTTAACCACTTAAAGTATCAAATATTAGTTGAGTTATGAAGCATAAAACATGTAGATAAGTTCTCAACACTTTAGCACAACTTTAGTGGTATTTAGATCGTTGTAATGATAAGTTTTCAAAGTATATTTATGACAGCCAAGTGGTTGTAGCAGTGATTTGCTACAGCGACAACTTTTAACCATGAAAAAGAGAAAGTAATCCAACCAAAAGTTCACCAATTAACAGTAGAATAATAACAATGGCTTACTAGCAAATTTCCACTGTCAAATTGCAAGTTAAAATCAAGAAAACAAGATGATTTGCTACAGCCCTAATGGTTGTAGCTTTTAAGTTGTTATAGCTCCGAGAAGATAAAGAGAACTAAGATGCCCTAGAGGGTTTAGCAACCTCAAGGCATCCACAAAAGATTCCAACTTGAACAAGATTGATATCTCACCAAAACACGTTTACCAAGGAAAACAATTTATTTCTCAAATGCAAAACAATCAGATTAGTGCCTTTAAAATATGGGTGAATGGAGTCTTTAAGTAACAAATTAGACCAAAAAATCCCTAGGGGTGTAAATCCTCTTACTCCCTAGGGCATGCCAATCAAACTAGGGTGAATCTAGGAGGGTGTACACACTTGTACTTCTCCTAGAAACCCTTGCAAAAAATGACTTATAAACTTAGCAAATAAGATGAAGCTTAATGGAGGGTGTATACAACATACTCCTCCTAGGGTTTCAACCAACAATGACCAAGAATGAGCAAGAAAGAACTAACTAATGCAAATTTTCCTTACCAATTCCAAGAGAGAGAGAGAGAGAGAGATCAAACCCTAGTTCACCAAGCAAATTACCATCCAAGAGCAAGAACATAAGCCTCCAAGAGGTGTGCACCACTTAGCCTCATCCATACACCAAGATATAACACCAAAACTCATTTGCAAGAGAGAGAGATACCAAAATGCTCAAGTCTAGCGAAAATTTCAGCCATAAGTCTTCTCACAATAGGAGAGCTATATCCAAAATGAAATAGAGATGATCTTTATTTGTACAAATTCTCTAAACATAGTTTGTCCACAAAACTTAGGGTAAAACACAAGACAAGGGGTCAACTACCCTTATCTTGCCCCTTTACAAAAATAATGTTATTTAATTCATACTTTGCACATAAAAGAAACCCTAGAAACATGACGTCACCCTCCTTTTGGATAACTTTTGGCACTTTTGGTCAAGTCATTGAGTTGGACAAGGGAACACTAGGCCTCCAAAGGCCAATAGTCTTCAACCACAACCTTTCTTCCACAATCCATGGGCCTCTTTCTCAAAAAGTGCCAAGTGTGCATCATCACCACCCCAACCTAGCCCTAGGTGACGTCAAGCCCCAGAAAGGTGATGTTTTGCCCCTTTCAAGCAAGTCATTTGGCATTGTAGGGGGTGGGAAAGATCCTCCAAGGTGTCCTCTAGGCCTCCAAAGGTATGTCATCATCATCTGAAGTGTGGGCCCTTGGCATCCAACCTGTGGGCTTCAAGCCCCATGGAAGCCCAAGCTAGGCTTATTCTTCCAAAATTGTCCACTAGCTAGGTCCTGCAAAGACAAATGGATACGCCCTCCAAGGATCTCAAGTCAAAGGCATCATGATGAGTAAATCAAATCAATAAAAGAGCCATCTAAGCATGTACATCCAAACCACCTCATCAAAATAAACCAATGCTCAAAGACCCTATGCAATTTTCCAAGTTTAGGTATGGAAGGGTTGACAAAACAACCTATTGGGTGAATCATACCTCAAGTTTAGGGGTGTTTCCCGAGGGGACCTCCTTCTAAGTCATGTGGATGAGGTGTCATGGATGGGGGAAAAAACTTTTGGGCATGGGGTTCATGACATACAAGAGGTTGTAGACTTGTAGTGTCTCATCTATGGGTACCTTTGTAGAGGGTGTGTTGCACCTTCATTTTCAACACAACCTTTTTCCAAGCCCATTTATTCTCTTTTATTCTTTTAAGATGTTTCCAGGTTGAAGCCAAGGTGGGCCTTCTACCTAAGCATGAAAAATTGTGCCCACCTTGACTCTACCCTGGTCACATTATGTTTCCCCAAGTTGAAAACATGTGTGGGGCTTCTACCTAAGCGTTAAAAATAGTGCCCACACATGCTCCACCTTGGTTGGCATTTTGTATTAGTTATTTTTTACGGGTCCCATCAGTTTCTTATGAGAAACATTTAATTGTCCTCGGGATCCCTGGGCGAGCATCTAGAAGGTTAATGATTGGCTTTTATCTTTTTCCAGCTACAAGCCTCTGAGCCTTCAGCCCCTTCTTCCCATGAAATGAGGGACAACCCCTTCTTGGGTCAGTACACCCGAAAAATCCCAAAAGATAAGGAGATAAGGGGATGAAGTGTGGAAAGTGTAAAGTATGGTTGAGAATGGCACGATGACTCCTCAAGAGGACCTCCCAGTAGCAAACCTATCCCTAAGGCTGACCCACTTGCTAGGGCGCAATGTCAACCACCAAAGTAAAACCGGGAAAAGAGCATAATGTCCAAGCAAACATTACATAATCAAAAGCAGTAATAGATG
Source organism: Picea mariana (assembly GCA_032191745.1). Lineage (NCBI taxonomy): Eukaryota > Viridiplantae > Streptophyta > Pinopsida > Pinales > Pinaceae > Picea > Picea mariana. The sequence continues at coordinate 106,597 of JASDQU010102975.1, forward strand.
CAACAAACTCAAATGCCTCGAATATTGAAATGACACTCACCATAATACCTGGCTTGTACCTCATGGAGCAAGACCCAATGTCTTCCGGAAGCCAGCTGATGTGGTGGATACTGTCGTGATGAACCCGGAGTTGTGGTGGCRAGGTGGGTCTCTGTCTGTGCAAGTGGACACTGTTGGTCAGCATATCTCTCGGTACTCCATGTCTACAACCTAAGGGCCTCGAGACATCATCTCCTTAGTTATCCCTAGGAGTTGGGGATAATATGGCTCATCAAGTTGGGGTTCAAGAAAGGCTTCAATGATTGTCTTGGCAAAGTCCGCATTGGCTTCCAAAATGGATTTTACCTCCAGCCAAGAGTGCTTGTTTGCTAATCTCTCCCACAAGGGCCTCTTTTCATGGTCATCAAGCCATGGTTATTTCTTTCCCTTCTCTGCTACCATGGTGAAACGTGGATCAAACCTCCAGGGTTTATCCCGAGGAAAACTCAATTTTTCCAAGATCTAGATAGCCTCCTTAGCATTTTTCTTATCCTAGACCACATAACCTCCCATGACAATAGGATGGTTCACAGCTTTTCTTCTTAAACTTTGGAAATGGATTTCATCCACCTCTGTGAGTTGTCTGATGTAGTCTAACACAAAGATCCTAGTAGTAAGGAGCTTAGAGAACCTATAGGAAGTTGGCTCAACCCCATACATCCTATTCACTGTGAAATCCTCCCCTAAGAACCAGTAACCTTTCCTATGGCCATCACCAAGCTATAGATATGGCTTAATATCATCAAGCATTCTTTGGGGCTCTCTTCCTTTGATGATTGTAAAAGAAATGAACATGAACTCATTGATGAATGTAAATAGTGAAGATTGTGGCTCGCCTTTATTAACCCATGGTAGCAAGTCAAAACACCGGGTGGGCTTGCCATCCTTGAATTGTTGTAGCTCCTAATTAAGATAATGTATGGATTTGATAGAATATGAACAAGTAGATTAGGTAGGAAGGATAGCAAAATATTATGTCAATCTGGAAACTAAAGTTTTCTAATGTTTAAGGCCAAAGTGTCTGCATATTTGAAGGAGGGGGTTGGGAGGCCATGGAACAGGTCAATTTTGGACATGTTATCGCTCAGTTTGTAGTTTAGGTCATAGACTAGAGGATAAGGGTCAAACTGGCGTAACAGGGACCTACCCCACCCAATGTCACCACAATGGGAAGGTCCTTTCTATTTAGGGTGGCTAAGCCCAAGGGAGACGTCCCTGGCAATCTGGGGTTTGAAAGGAAAAGGCTCAAAGGATTAAGGCAAGTTTCCCCTTCACAGATTACCGCCCAGAAGATAGTCAAGTAAAGAATAACCATAGAAAAGGCACCTGCTTGCGAGACAAGACAACAATGAAACTAGTACATGCAATAGTGGTTAATGCTTCATAAGTCAACGACTATCAAAATTTAATGTATATGACTATATTCAACAGTAATTATTGACGAAGTCAATGATTGCAATAATGACAATAGCTATATAATGTTACTTGTCAATAAACACCAAAATAATATGGCATCAAATGAAAATGATCAATCCTTGAATTAAATCAATGCATTAAATGTCATTAGTTGCTCATATACAAGAGGTTGCTGCATCAATATCCTAGAGATGACGTCAGCTTCTTTTAGGGTTAGTATGATTAAGCAATATAATAGACAAAGAAGGTCAACGTTTTGCTAATTAGCCAATGAAAATTACCAATTCATCAATGTCTATCACAAGATGACCAAGCCAACAGTGTTTTCTATCAACAATAGTTCAAATTAGGCATGATGTCATCATTAATTGCAGGGTTAGAGGACTGGCTGCGTCAGGTATGACGTCAGCCCTGGTTAGTGCGTTAGGGTTTCAAAATTTGAAAGTTTGAAGGGTGAATTTGCACAACAAGCTCAACRTTGGAGAGAATACCAGTGCCTTAGGGTAATATGGAGTCAAAAGTAAGGGCAAGATCTCAGGAGGATTTAAAATTTAAAGACTAGAAGGTTAGGTTCTATGGTGTTGCAATGGCAGGGCCCTAGAATCTGATTTAGTAGACCATGACTCAGAGATCGGTACTGTTGCAGAGGATTCATAAACTCTTGAGTCAGGCAAATCTCATTCTGATCATAGCGCAAAAGCGGCATTTAATAACATGCTGTCAGCCGCTGCCCGAAATCATGTGAGAGGATCATCAAATTATGAAGACCTTACTTTGGCAGTTGTGAAAATAAATTTTGAAAGAGATATTGCCATAGTTTCAACCATGGCCATAGCACTGGAAAAAAGAATGGCTTAACAGTGTTCTTCTTTCGGTATAATATTTGATGATAAGGAGGGCCAACCTGTCCAAGAGAAGACCTAATAAAGGGGACGACCTATATATACAAAATCAAGGGCCGACTCATGTTTAGTTTAGCAATGAACAAGTATTTATATACTTGTTTGGGGGCACCTTTGGTGGCTGATTCAGAACAAAATTGAACATAATTCCTGAAGAAGACAAAGTCTGTTTTGGTGGGCTTTCTTATGGGTTGTACTGGGAGTTTTCTGGGCACCTTGTTGCAGCATATGTAATGGCTGAGCTGGAGCTGAGGTGTCATGTGCCATTCTAAATCTGTATTAACAGAAGCAAGGCATGCTTTCTCTCAGGATGTTTTGACACATGTAGGATTCTTACTTAATGCAATCTTCTAGACTGTGCTCAACTTGGAATAAATCTGTCCTTGTGCAACCTGAAAACCGTCTAATTCTCACTGTATGTATATAACAGCAATGTCATGGATTTATTGGAGTTCAAAATTGAAGTGCCTTTTGGTTTCTTTTCTGGCAACAACCTTTCCAGGGATGTTACAAGCATCAAATCATCATTTATGCCAGCTCCCAAACCAGGTAGGTTTGAAGAAGGATGTTTCCAAAGCAAGGATAGGAGTGCCCAGCATTGACAGCTGATATGGTCAAAGGGTACTTGACTTATAAAATACTTCACTTTGATTGGTTTTTACATTGCATACCAAGCCATGATGAGGTCGCTTTAACTCCAGCTCATTGGTGCATATTATAAGGTTGCCCCACATTCTTTAATGTTGTTGTTGCTGTTTCTAGAAGGCTGGTTATCATTTTTCCTTATATGGAGGGCATCTTGGTTTGGGGAGGTTATTCTAACTACCTTTGACCTATCCTTACACTCGTTCCAAAGAGATCATCTCCATTCCATCTTGGAGGCATCAAACATTTCTTGTTTGTAGCTGTTTTGAAGGGGCCGTCCCCTCAATAGGGTTTTACTCATCACCTTGAAGATTCCAACATCTACCTTGAAAGATGACTTGGGGAGTTTGTTTGCATGGTTTGAAGATTTGGTTAAAGACATACCCTTGGAGCCACCTTTTTCATCATTTATGGAGAAGTCCCACTCTTTTGGGGCCTTTCTTTTTACTTTGGTTATTGTACATGTGGTTTGAGCAGCCCATCTTTTATGTATTTTGGATTAGTTAATGGAAGAGAAGTGTGCTTTACTTCTTCGTAGGCTAGATTAGTGTATTTCACTTGAAATATTAATATTTTATTGTAAAGGAAGTTGAGCATCTCTATATAAATAGAGATACACTTACTCATTTGTACTCATGGTTGGATTGGGGGAGAAATCCCTTAGCATTTCTGAAATTTCTGTTGGAGACTTTTATCTTCTTCTTTGTGCTATGGATGGCTAGCTAGAGCGCTCTCATGAAGGTGTTATTTTGTGAATGCCTCTCAATGAATGGATGAATGGCTTTGTGTGTGATTTGATGAGTAAGTGGTCTCTTCATCTCCTTGTGGTAATTTATCTTGGATGGTCGTAAATGTGAAGTACTTCTCTAGTGATGGTGGTGCTCCCTCTTCTACCTTCTTTGGTAAAAGCCTTCTCAAAGACATTGGAAGAATTCTAGTGGAGATTTTTCCCCTTGACCTTCTTGAAGTTTATGAAGGAACTAGGGTGACTAATTAGGGTTTGTAGTGGACTACCCTAATCGTCATTTTGGTTTCAATTGTAATTTTTGAATGAGGAGCCTTAGTTGACCCCATATGCCCAAGAAAAAGGTACTAGCTTCTAGTCCTTCCATCACTCTTAGTTTCTTAATCAAATTCAAAACCATTTTGTTGGATTTACTCTTCATATCACCTTGAAACTCATTGCCCTTCCCAACAATCTTATCCTAGGAAAGCCCCCCTTGAGCCAAAGAAGAACCAACCTGAAGTGAAGAAGAGGGTTGGTGAGGTGACAGTGGCCTCCCTCATAGTTTCACCAAGGTTGCACTAGAGCTTTAGGACTTTATTTCAAGAAGTGAAAGTTTGTGTGATAACAATTATAACAACCTCCAAGAGAGGGACGACCTAGGAACATGTGCAAAGGCATAGATCCACATGCAAACAACCAATCCTCTAACCATGAGCCATAAGTGGGACGACCTCGGAGAATGTGCATAATATGAGACTTTGACCATATATAACCACCAAAGAATGAGGGCACTCTAGGAGAGTGCACATGTGGAGCGCTCCTAAAAAATACATCTCATCCATCATCACAAATGTCAAGGTGCACCAAGACCAATATGACACATGTGAAGTAAACCAAGAACTACCTTAAGGAACTCTCAATCAACATAATGAAGCAATAATAGGCCATGCGACTTAGGAAACCATGTAAGAACACCAAGCCACCAACACACAACATCAAGGAGCAACTAATAACCAATCACTTAGAAAAACCCTTAGTTGCACGTATTCCTTCCATGAATATGCTAGGGGTTAATCAAGAGTGCATTACGCTAAGCAACACCCCATGAAGGAACCTAACACTCTAACGATATCCACATGTGCAAGATGCAAGCCTCCAAAATGTGGTGATATGATGATGCCAATATGCATCCAAGTTCGCAAAAAATATGGCTCCCAAGCCATCCAAACCCCAATGCATCATGCTTGGGAAGGGTCTTTGACCCAGCTCAAAATCCTCATGCTATATGAGGGCTAACAGATAGAACCCCAATCACACCTCAAAGGGATTGTGTCCAATAGAATTGTGATGAGTCCTATTGCAATTGTGTTGTACATAGGGCAAAGTCTCATCCCATGTACATGGATGCTTCAAATTTTACATCTTGAGGAGATCATCTAGTTGACCACCTTTGTCTGCTTATCTATGTGTGCGTGCAAGGCGACTATTTAGTGAACTTGGTGTCCATTAGGCACCAAATGCTAGACCAAAATATGCTCAAGAAGAAACTATACTTGTTTCACACGATGGTTTTGGGAAGACCAAAGTGAACCTAGACATGCTTAAATAAGAGCCTAGCAATGCTCTCTGCAAATATGCTTTTCTTACAAGATACCCAAATTGCCAATTTAGAAAATCTATCAACAACTATAAAAAGACAATGATTACCATGCAGATATGCTTTTCTTACAAGATACCCAAATTGCCAATTTAGAAAATCATCTAGTTGACCACCTTTGTCTGCTTATCTATGTGTGCATGAAAGGCGGTCAATTTAGTGAACTTGGTGTCCATTAGGGACCAAATGCTAGACCAAAATATGCTCAAGAAGCAACTATACTTG
>JASDQU010102975.1:112257-129660 GCA_032191745.1 Picea mariana
GTTGACCACCTTTGTCTGCTTATCTATGTGTGCGTGCAAGGCAGTCAATTTAGTGAACTTGGTGTCCATTAGGCACCAAATGCTAGACCAAAATATGCTCAAGAAGCAACTATACTTGTTTCACACGATGGTTTTGGGAAGACCAAAGTGAACCTAGACATGCTTAAATAAGAGCTTAGCAATGCTCTCTGCAGATATGCTTTTCTTACAAGATACCCGAATTGCCAATTTAGAAAATCTATCAACAACTATAAAAAGACAATGATTACCATGCTTGGTGGAAGGCAAACCAGCCTGCAAGTCCATGGAGACAGACTCCCATGGCTTGTCAAGGAGTGGTAGTGGGGTATAAAGTGCTTGTTTATTGATTGCTAGCTTAGCAATGGCATACGTTGTGCACAACCTGATATATCCACTAACATCTTGGTGGAGCTTTGGCTAATAGAAGTACTTTTGCAATATTGCTATAGTCTTATCCACTCCGAAGTGCGTTGCCACCCAATTGTAATGTACCACTCAAATCATATTTCCACGCCCTCATGATGGAATACAAAGATGTCACAATGACAGAGTAACCCTTCCTACAAATGGAAGACAAAAACATGTCTCCTACAATCAAGGCATGATATGTATCAACAAAATTAAGGTCCCTACCATACAATTAAGGCCAACTAAAAGTCTCATGTCCACGAGAGTTGAGGATTGTGGTCAACGCTACAATTGGAAGGTGGCTCAAATAGTGTACAACTCAATTGGTACCTCCCTTGCTATATATGATGTTGAGGTGGAACTATTGAAGATAAGTGGACCACTTCTAATGGCGATCATTCTATAATTTACCGTGGGTGTGCATGAATTGAGAAGCCTTGCAATTGGTGTGGATGATGGTTTCTATGATTGACTGAAAATGCATGGTTCATCTTGCATTTTCGGAGGCATTATTTTCTTAGCAACACAATGCCAAGAAATGTAAAGCCTTAGAGAATCAACCACGTTTATAGGTTGCAAGCATTGTCTTTAGAGACCGCTTCCTTATTCTATCTTTCCAAAACATTACATGGTTCATTATTCATCACTAGATCAAGGATTGGAGTACTAGTGGTGGCTTGGTGGAGAATCATTGGTCCATGTTATATTTCATGTTTGGATGATCTCTACATATTTGGAGGCAATGACTACAAATTTGGAGGAGTGTTTGTTTATGTGGCATAAGTACTACAAATTTTGATGCATATCTCACCTTTGGGGTAAACCTTTCCACATATTTGGAAACGATTCGCATATTTTGATGCATGTTTTACCATTGAGGATGTCATTTCATGCTATCCAAAGAACATTCTACATATTTGAGGCATATTTCAACATTGAGATGGCTTTTCACATTCTCCGGAGTCCGAGGCAATCTCTACTTATTTGGAGGCATGACTCATCATTCACAGTCCCTTAGCTCTTTTGACAAGGCGTGATGGAACTTTCTAGAGGAGCACTCCTTAGAGGCTTCTATGGTTTTCTTTATACTATTTTATTGAGGCTTCTATATTTTCTAAAGATATTTTATTGAGAGGTGGTTGGAGATTGAAAGCTATAAAAGAAGAAGAACTCTCATTAGCAAGGGTTCAAGAGGATGAAAATCCCCCTAAGGCCAAAGACTTTGTAATTGCAGGGGAAATGAGGAAGGGCTTGACGAATTGGAGCATCCATCTTGTTCTTTCTCAAGGATCTCATGTGTATGTAAGGCTCCCATTTATGTATTGCTGCCATATCTTTGTGTAAAGGACTGCTTTTGCTTATCATAGTGGGTTGTTCTTTGCTAGAAGAGGAGGTTGAAGTGAGGTCTCTAAACCTCTTCACTCCTTTGATATCAGATTTGAATCATGACGTATGAAGGGGTTGTTCATTCAATAGAAGGTTGTCTCTATTACTATAATCTCATCTTTGATACCTTATGTGGCTGCAAGAAATTAATGGATGTGTTGTTTTGTCTCTCTTGAACATTTCACGTGGCCGTTACATATATAGCAGATCTGTCTGACTGATAATACTTGTTGTTTGGTGGTTTTATCACATCTTCTTCACCCACTTTCAAGCTCCATTCATTATACCTAGAATCCATAGCCCAAGGACAAGGCACTAGGACTTGTTTGTCTTCTCACTTTATATCTTAAAAAGACTAAAACATTATCATTCTACAGATCTGGATTATTTCACCATTTAAAGGACAGATCTATAATCTTATTAGGGATTCCACTCTTGTGCCAGAGGAAAGCTAACTTAAAGTGAGGAGGATGATCATCAAAGTGACAATGGTGATGTCCTAACGTTGCCCTAGGGTTTGTACTTGATGATTATACTTATCTTTTAAAGTGTAGATTTTAGAGGTAATAAGTTTCCTTGCCCATAATGTAATGTTCCCATTGCCCACAAGCTTGGAATAGATCTCCTCATCCTAGGTTTAGGCCTCTATAGTTGATACAAAATTGCCATGGCCCATCCTTCTTCTTAACTAGACAATTGGACTCTTGCAAGGTGAAGCACTAGGTCAAATGTGGCCTTTCCTAATCAACTCCTCAATCTCTGCAAGGTGGCTTCTACTGATAATTCATACGCTGTGGGGGAACGCCCCCCTCACATCCCCGCTCCCGAAGTGCGCTCCCCAAAGGGAGTGTTTAGGAATCGAGCTCCCTGAGCCAATGAGCGTTTCGCTCCCTGCCCAGGGAGATTTTCACTCCCTAAGTGCTCCCTGGACCCTCCATTAAAAAAACGCTCCCTAAGGACTCCCTTTCAATCCGCACGTGTGAGGTAAGAGAGGGTATTCTTTTTTTGTTTTGGGAGTGAGTGGGAACCAAGACAAGGTTCCATAAGAGAGGAAAATGTATCGCTAAGGTTTCTAAGGGATTAAAACACTGACTCACTCCATTTTTCTCTCATTCTATTTCTCATTTCACTCATCTTTGCTAGGAGGGTTTTGAGAGGGTTCTTACTAGTTCTTGATGGGATTGAGGGAAGATTGAAGGAGAATGAAGGGAGATTTGAGAGCTTGGAAGGGATTGGAGAACTTGGAAGGAATATTGAAGGCTTCCATAGGGATATTGGAGAGCTTGGAAGAAATATTGAAGGCTTCCATTTGTGAGAGCTTAGCAGGGAAATTGAAGGCTAGCATATTCATATTCAATCACCATTGGAGAGATAAAGAGGTAGGCTCTTAAGCCCATTCTTGTTTCTTGTTTAAAAATAGATAAAATCCATTTGTTGTAAACTAGTATATTATACTATGTTGAATATTTGAAGGTTTTCTTCTCCTACTCTTTCCCATTTCTCCTCCATCATTCTATTGCATGTAGCAAGTTATTATCAAGGTTCAACAATCAAAAGCCATTCTATTGTTGGTTGGTGTCCTTGCCTTGTCCTTTGTGGTGAAAATTGGGACAAACTTTATCCTTCTTTGTCTTTGGTGTGTTTGTAGAACCAAATTCATTCTTTCCCTTCTGCTTGAACTTTTGTTCAATTTTAACCTCATATATGTAGCCTACTCCCATATATTGAATACCTAGAAATTCTATACCTGTGTAGACTGTTGCAGTACTTAAGAACTCGATGCCTCTAAGTGTCCCGAATGCCAAGTTCCATGGACAAATCATAGAAGGCATCTACATATTCTTGTGCAAACTAATCCCGGCCCTACCAAAGCTACATCCACTTGGTGTACCATCCACTTGGTGTACTAATCTTTGTAATTTCCCACAAGAAAGTATTCCTCTTTGAGAGCATCCACATAATGCCCCCAATTGGGTTCTTCATATTGGCCAAACAATTGACTCTCGTGTTGGTCCTATATAACTTGTGAACAATAGTTATCCCACTAATGTTTAACATGGGGAACCAACTTCGAAAGAGCAAATGTGATCTTCTCCTTATCTAAATCACATAGAAATAATCCACGATGGTGGGGAGTTGTTGAAAAACACAAGCAAATTGATCTATTATTTCATTTTGTTGCTTCTCGATAGCTTCATTGAGAAGGGATTTGAAGGGATCTTCTGCTCTAGAGTCTTCATTCTCTTTCCCCATCCGAGATCACTTGCACTGGCATTGAGGAAAATAGTCAAACGGATCACATGTCAAGACCGAGCTTCATGTATCCAAACTTTATCAGTAAGGGCATGCACCATATAGCAAAAGGCTTTGATACCACTAATCTCGATTATGGAGGGAATCCGATGACTTGCAAAAATGAATGTGCATAACAAAAAAGCAAGCAACGATAATTTGCAGAAGTAAGAAACAAAATTGAAACATGTAGAACTACGATGAGAACTAGCTTTATTCATTTAAGGCTAAATACATGGTGATAGCAATATCCATGAGAGAAGAGATGTATACTACACTCATGTGCAAAAGCCCCATCCCGGTGGGTCAAACTCCTATTTATTCTTGTACAACAGGAAATGAAAAGATAGAGAATTGAAACGGTGAGATGGGCAGAAGGCCAAGAGTTGTCGAGCCTAAGATGGTAATTGACAGTAGAAGTCCCCAACAAACCAAACAAGCCAACAATGCTTGGTTGATAGAGAAGTGGCCGACAAAGGAGTGGTCAATGGAGATGATGGCCAATATTGACAAGAAGGAAGTGAACGATGCCAACGAAGTGATCGCCAACGTTGATGATGAGATAGTGACTAACATCAATGACAAGGAAGTGTTTGAATCACAAAATTAAGCATATAATATATCAATTCGAAGACATGTGCTTCGAATGGATAGGTCTAACTTGAGAGTTTCCTCTAGAATGCAATCTTAAGCACAAATATACCAAAAATGACAACTTTTTCAAACCATGATATCTTGGTCCTCTAACCTTCAATTTGAATAATTGTTTTTTGAAATCATGTATTTTTTCGAGTAAATTTCTAATATGCAATTACTTTCTACAAATTTTGCTAGAAAATTTTCAGGAATTCTTCTTGTGGCCCTCCTATACGAGAGCAACTACTCTAGTTTTTTTGTTTCTTTAAAAAGGGCAGCGAGAGCCAAAATCCATAAAATCTTTATTATCATCTTGTGGTGTCCCGTTGACCAAAATGGATACTTACCACTACACCAAACACTGGTAATTACAAACATAATAAGAAATTAACCACACAAACGTAAAGAACAAAGAGTTGAGGACACATGCACACCCAATGGGTGGATTGCACCTACAAATCTTAAAATATGGAGGAAGATACCTCCATGAAAATGATACTCAAATGCATAACAATATTTGATTGATTGATTGATTACAAGTGAGGGGGCGAGATCCTTTTTAATACAACTCTCAACTAACTTAGTAAGAAGTCATTAATATCAATAGATAACAACTCTCAACTAACTTCGTGATATGTCAATAATGACATAAATATTAGATTAATGAGCTAACAAACTAAATAACTCATGTACAAGATATGTTGTGTATAGGAACACAACAGTTTACACTCATCTTGCTTGTACAACTGAAATAATTTGACCTAAAACTAATACATCATTTTTTTCAATCAAAATGAAAAATAGCATAAAATCACAATTCCAAATAGGAAATGATAATCGCATCCTAAAAATCACAAATTTTTAGGAAAAATCACTAGGCAGCATAAAAACCTTTGTAAAGTGGTGAATTCTGATTTTTTTGGGATAATGCCTTTGCGACATTTAGGGATTGAGAGGGAAGGAGTTTATCATCATCAACAATCAATCTTAAGAGGGCCAAACAATCATTTCCATCGCCATCAAAGATTATTTCTTGGAGTGGGAATCAATTTCTGTCTACCTACAGTTTTCATATTCCTGAGTATTTCTTAAAATTCACCCTCTAACTAGTTTTTTTTCCATTTATGCAAGGGTTTTCAAAGTCATATTACTTGCCTCTTATTACTGTATTTTCATGGGTCATAGAACAATTTATAGGTTTCTTTTAAACCACCAATCTGTCTTTCTACCAACATTCTTTGATGTTCATTTTTTCCTTTTTTTACCAAGGTTTGAAGTTCAAAGTTGAATATTGCCTTGCCAATATGGTGAAGATTTTGGACCCATTTTGGTAGTATGGTGAATCTAAAGATAGGACAAACAGGCAAAAATTGTCTTTTAAGTTGTGTGTAATCCATGACAAGAGGGATTAGCCAGTCGAAATACCACCTTTCTAGAATCTGAGGGAAGGAGGTTGCAATTTGTACTCGGTCATCCCCAAGAGTTATGCAAGCTGTCACTAAAAAGGATAAAAAGAAGGAAGAGGCAACGACTCTCAAACTCAAAATTTTCATCAATGGAGTCACTAGATTCTCAAGAACCACAAGAATATCTGGGACTAGGGGCGATGAGAGGGACTCCACGAGTTCACCTTCCATAAAAACCTCATCTCTCTTTGTTCCAAGAACCGGAGATGGGGCGCAACCTTCCATCCAATCAATGGTTAAAAAAAAGGACAAATAAGAAGTAGACAAGGCTATGGGGAGATGTCTTTTTTGAAGCACCAAACCTTTGAGCATTGCCAAGAGTTCGAAAACTTACCTTTGTTAATTCCCATTGTATGGTCCAAAATGGGCATTAAGAACAAGGAAAACATCCAAACAATTACTATTTAGTATTTATTGATATGGAAAAGGTGTAAACAGAAACATCAATCACATATCTCAATGCATGTAACTTGTCAAATCCACGACGATTTTGATACAAAGAACTTTTCCCACATTTCTCTTCATTGGTTTGTTGTCGATAAAGTGCACAAATGGCCCTCATATAGAGCAGAGGATCCTTTTCAATTGCAACAAGCATATCAGCTTCATATTCCCAATTCAAATTTGTTTTGCTCTATCGCCTCATCTTTTCTAAGATTTCATTCAAATCCTCTGAGTTCGGATCACTCTATGACTAAGATTTCCAAACTCCAATTTCTGAGTCTGATGTATTAGAGTTATTGCCCTTCAATTCACTTGAACTTTCCGCATTTGTCTCTGACTTTGAATCATCATCCACAATAAATCCACCTAAATCTCCTCCCTCACTATTACTCTCATCTTCATCCTCTTCATTGCCACTGTCATTGTACCCAATAAGCTATCACTGAAAAGAATAAAAAGAAGGAAGAGGCAATGACTCTCAAACTCGAAATTATCATCAATGGAGTAGCTAGATCCTCAAGAACCACAGGGATATCTAGGACTAGGGGTGGTAAGAGGGACTCCATGAGTTCACCTTCCATGAGGACCTCATCTTTCTTTGTTCCAAGAACCAGAGATGGGGCACAACCTTCCATCCAGTCAATGGTTAAAAGAACGGACAAGCAAGAAGTAGACAAGGTTGTAGGGAGATGTCTTTTTTGAAGCACCATACCTTTGAGCATTACAAAGACCAATATGTYTTTCCAGTCAATGTTTGATGTAGTCGCTATTGTTGTCCCAAGGTATAGAGCCCCTACCTACSTACTAGAAGTTGCAAGGGCCAATCCTTCAAGCAGAAAATGATAATATCAATACTGGCTTTGAGGAACTATGGAAATCATGGTACCCAATGATGTCCAATAGTTGTATGGATGGAAGGCCAAGACCCTCCTTAATTTCTTGGTACATTGTCCCAAGGGTACAATGTTTATTRAATTCGTTGATGTATTGGCGCATGTTACAGATGCAACATTGTTGTGTGAATTATTGGATGGGTTTATGCAAAAAATAGGTGTGCAGCATGTTGTGTAATCTGTTAGCGTCAAAAGTCACTCCTGGATTGCAGCAGGAGCAGAGCCCGACACCCATCAGTTTATGTCATGATTTGTTTATTAAGGGTGATCGAAAGAGCGCAGATTCGGAATGATATCGTTTTAACTCAGAATCCTGGACCGAACTATGTATGAACAGGCTAGGTCTTAGTCTAACTTCAGTCAGTAGGTTGTAGTAAGGGTAAGCAAGAGAAGACATTAACGAGAAAATGGTAGAGGTCGACCGAAGACGTCAGGCCTTTCAGCTACCTAAGGATGAATGATTTAAACACAAGAACTCCTAGAATTTAAATCACACGGAAACTAAGGAATATCACAATGTTACAACAAATCATTTATCATAACACAGTCATAATGGTTCATGCGAATCTGTCGATCATGAACTCCTTAGCATCAAAAGGAAAATAGAGTAAATAAGAAAGTTGACTGCCATTTAAACAAGAAATCTTGGATGCACATACATGATTAGAGAAACCAGTGCTTCATCAAAACCATACAATAGGGAGCTTAGCTCTACCAATGATCCTTACAAAATATGAAAACTGAGTCTATATACTCAGAGCAATTCACCTCCTTGGCCCCAAGAGGGTAGTTGAGCTACCTCATTTAAGGCATTACGTGCGCATGATCTTCCTTCAGACTGTACACGCAGCTTCTTGTCTGACACTGCTTCAGACGACATGGCTTCTGCAGGGAAACTGTCCATCGGAGTACCACGAGCTGRCTGCTTCTGACCCTCCCCACGCCTTCCATTTATGGGTTGAGCTAAGGTCTCAACCACCTGCTCAATCTTCATTCACTGCTTCTTCCATGGAGGGTGGCCGAGACTGAATACGCAGAGAGTGACCACATGTCGGCTTTCCAAAGCTTGGAGGCCAGCCTTCATTTCTTCAGGTTTCACTCTCAACGTAACCACAGGGCCATGCAACTATCTTCAAGGATGCTTCGGCATTTTCCTTTCAGGTATTTCCTAATGCTGTGTCCAGGATCCCCGATACCCTGTGTTGCGAAATTGCCCTATCCAAACCAACGGCTTGATCTTCCCTTCGCATCGACGGCCAGGATTTCTTCCTTATCCGGCTCTTAGTCGTCTGTAGTCTGAACAGGTGCCTATCTTTTCCCTTTGGCCCTGCTTTCCATATGATAGTGGGTTGTGACCTTGCGCTAAAACCAAAGGTGCTCCACGGATTTCGGGTATCGATGGGAGGGAGTAAACTTCTCACCCTTGATAATCCCGATTGTCGAAATCGCGAAGGGGGCTACATCGTGTTGGTGCCTTCCTTACCCCTCGCTCATATAATCACCGGCTAGGATTGTGGGCCTATCCCCGGGGGCTTTCGCATCTCGCGTTTCGGGGTTTTGAAATGCAGTGGAGGAGCAACCCTTTGTCCTTTGAAGTCCCGGTAGCCGAAATAGCGACCGGGCTTAATCGCTCGCCACGCGCCCCCTGGTTGAATGGCCTGGATCAATATTTAGACGTGGGGCCCCTTCTGGCCTGGACCCTCCGCCACGTGTCTTCTAAGATCGGACGGCCGAGATCACTATCATTGAACGGCCCTGATCCTTTCGGGGTTTCGCGCACAGGGGATACATGATGTATCCTGTCTTCATTCTCCCAGTTGCTCAATCTGCGAAACCATGGATTTTCGCCACACGTCCCCAGGGTGGACGGTTCAGATCACATCGACGCTTTCACTTTAAATACCCCGAAAGCCCCCCTGTCCTCTTCTTTAGGCCCCGCCTTTCCACCGAACCTTAGGCCATGACCGCGGGCCAGGCTCTCGGGGCTATCACATTTCACGTTTCGGGATTTTGAAACCCAAGGGAGAACCCTGTCCTCCCAACTTGTGATCCCCGAAACGCCGACTAGCTGCCACCTGTCCCCACTGGATCGGACGGCCCCGATCATTTCGACGATATGGGCGCTATCTCTTACGCTAAACCTCGCGCAACTCCGTTGACCGCAATTACTTGCCGACCGTCGATCTGCTCCATCGATTAATCCTCGTTGTTGAATACTGGAGCCGCCCGCCTGCTTGCATTTTTAACCGAAAATGGATTTTCTGCGTGCTACACATTGCGCTCATGGCTGTGGCCTTGGACAAAATGCATTTGATGGGTTTTTTAAGCCCCATTTCTTCGCATTTTATGCCACGGGCTCGAATCTTGGAGAGAAAACACCCCCCCTTACAAGAATTGGTGTGAACACAATCAGTAACAGATAATGCAACTAATTATGTGGCTTTCGACAAGTTGCTAATGGAGAGGCACCCCTGTGTTCAGGACTACATGTCTTGCCCATTACATCGATTTGATGCTTGAGGATGTGGAAAAATCTCCTTTATCAAGGAGGTCATTGATTGGGCTAGAAGCATCACAAAATATATATATATATATATATAACCATGCATTTGTTCTTACCCTCATGAGGAAATTCACAAGAAAGAGGGAGTTGTTGCATCCTGCAATCACGCATTTTGCCAACTGCTTCATTTCTCTTCAGCCTATGCACCATTGTCAATTTGAGGTGAAGCAAGATGTTCATTTTGATGAATGGCATGATTGTGCATTTAGCACAAGACGGGATGGGAAAGCCATTGCTAAGCTAGTGTACATCAATTCCTTCCAAGAAGGAATGGAGAAAGTATGCACAGTTAGAAAACCTTTGGTAAAGGTTCTTCACTTGGTTGATGGGGATAAACTCGCAATAGGCTACTTGTTTGAGGCCATGGATAAGACAAAAGAAGCTATCCAATCTTATTATTTGGGCAAAGGTACCCCCGGACATGAAAAAATATGAAGATCTGGGATTTGATTGATGACTGATGGACCGAGATGCACCATAGTCCCCTTCATCTAGCAGCACTCATCCTCAACCCCTCCCTTGCTTACTTATGTAATTTTGATTTCGATGGCAAGGTTATGGCAGGGTTCCTTACGTGTCTTCAGAGGATGGTACATGATCGAGACCCTCGTAGAACCATTAATCACAATATGGAAATGTATAGGAACACCAGCAAACTATTCAGCTTTGACATTGTTGTCCAAGAAAGGAGATTTTAATGCTTAGAATTTTAATTATGTGTTTTATTTGAAAATTTATTTATGTTTTCCTTATTTCCTATTTTCTACTGTAATGAACTGTAACAAGTCTTTTTTTTCTTATTTGTTGTAGATGTTTGGTGGAGAACCACATTTAAACTTATACTTAGTTGATGGCTGGAAGAGGAGATTATTAGCAAAAGCAGACCCACTACAATAACTTCCACAGGAAATTAGGGTGATGGACAAATTCAAAAACATCATGGGCAGATGCACACAAAGAGCTGGTAATCAGAAATCAATCAACAGAAAACATAAAATTTTTAACTCCCCACTTATGAGAATGTGCATAGTAAACACAAGTGCAGAAATGGGACTCCTAACTCAATTCCTCTACTCTTAACAACCAAACATCCAAATATGCTGGGAAGGTTCAAAACAATGGTTCTAGGCCAGAAGACCAAGAGTTTGAAAACTTACTTTTGTTAATTTCCCATTGTATGGTACCAAACATCCAAATCTGCTGGGAAGGTTCAAAACAACAGGTCTAGGCCACAAGGCCAAGAACTTGAAAACTTGACTTTGATAATTTCCCATTGTATTGTCCAAAATGCGCATTAAGAACAAGTCAAACATCGAAACAATTACTATTTTATATTTATTGATATGGAAATGGTGTAAACGGAAACATCAGTCACATACCTCAATGCATGTAACTTGTCAAATCCACGACGGTTTTGATACAAAGAACTTTTCCCACGTTTCTCTTCATTGGTTTGTTGTCGGTAAAGTGCACAAATGGCCCTCATACAGAGCAGAGGATCCTTTGCAAATGCAGCAAGCATATCAGCTTCATATTCCCAATTCAATTTTTGTTTTCTCTGTCGCCTCATCTTTTCTAAGATTTCATCCAGATCTTCTGAGTTTGGATCACTCTCTGACTGATATTTCCAAACTTCATTTTCTGAGTCTAATGTATTAGAGTTATTGCCCTTCAATTCACTTGAACTTTCCGCATTTGTCTCTAACTCTGAATCATCATCCACAATAAATCCACCTAAATCTGCTCCCTCACTATTACTCTCATCTTCATCCTCTTCATTGTCGTTGTCACTTAACTTCGATAAATTTATTGTCTTTCTCGAAAGATTTCTCTGCGATCTGCAATTTAACTTATTCAGAAGAGGCTCAGACAACACGTCAGCATGGTTGACATTTCCAGCAGTTCCCCTTTTGTTTGCAGTGTCAGGAGATCTACCATGTATAGAAGCTCTGCATTGCCCAGTCTGACTGAAGATGGTAGGGTTTAGATCTGAAACTGAAGTGTTCTGCTCTTGTAAACATGTGAACATTTCACCAGCTTTAGATTGTTCTGGTCCATTGGGTTCGCCAACTCTCTTGAGTCTTTTAAACTTTGTGACAGGAGAGCATTCACCTCTGTCAACTGAGTGCAAGCCATCCTCATACTGCACAGGGGAGGGTAGTTCGTTTGCTTCTATCGTTCCTTGAAGTCTTCTAAATTTCATGACTGGTACATGTTCACCTCCCACAGAGCATGATTGTTTCTTGCAATGCTTGGCCATAGAAATTTCATTAACTGATTTCACTCTTCGAAGTCTTCGGAACTGTACACATTGAGCTTCTTTGTTTGACAATAAGAACTCGTCCTGCATATCCTTATCCGATCCAGTATGTTCATATGGTTCACTAACAGAACTAACAATTTCATCTTCTTTAAGAGTTGTACAATAGGGTTCACCCAAGCCGTTGCCTCTTGTACAAGTCACGTAACCCTGTTTCTTCAACTCAATACCTTCACTTGCATGTGCGCCTTGGGTTTCCAGCCTCAATGGTTGTAACTTCCTTCTTTTGCAACTGAATGCTGCATCGCTACTATTGCTTTCACTGTCACTGATGACAGCAGCAGAACGTCCTCTCCTAGTTTTAGCACTTTTCTGCAATAATTGTTCTTCACTATGATCAGAATGTTCCCTGACAGTGTCGGATCCCGTAAAATTCAACCTCCTCCCTATCTCCGCTTGTGTGGGCTGATTGTTTGAAATGAAAGGGGTTTCTGTGATGAGATTTCCACTGCTTTCACTATCAGTATCACTTATTACTATGGGATTAACTTTTAACAGTCTCGCACTTCCCTGCAAATCGAACTTTGTTACTGAAAAAGACCTTTTATTTCCTAACAACATGTCCCTTGAACACTTATCCATCGAAGGGCGGCTAGAAGATCCCAGAGTGGTTAGAGGTTCATCATTCCGATCAACTCTTACAATGTCCGTGCAATTGGTTTTTCCATTCTCTTTAGCACGCAAATCCGCCATGATGTCCCCCTCTTTTTCACCATTTCCTGATTCATCTATTTTGATGGCATCTGCGATTAATTCCTTTGATGCAGGATTGTCAAAAATAACAGTTTGGAAAGTTTCCTGCTCCAGCTGACTTGGAACATTACCAGAAAATCTTTCCCCAACCTTTGCAGGGGAAATATGACCTAACAAATTCACAACATGGGTAGGCCAAACCCTTGACCTTATATCGATCTGCTTTTCCCCTAGTTGATTAGTGTGACCTGATGATGTGCTGTTCAGATTGCCCTGAACACAGCTGTCTTCCTTGGAACTAAACAATACTCTCTTTGCTCTGCTGCCACGCTCCTCTGCTACTTCAATGCCAATGTTAAATGTTTTAGGCATACTGCTATTGATGCAAGGAGTATTTGCTATAGGCTCAATTTGGCTGGCCTTGGGGGTTTCACATCCTCCAACCATAACCATGTGCCTGTTCAATGCTTCATTATCTTTCATTTTATCCATCGTTTCCTCCTTGTTCCCAACCATCTCGTCCCGGTATTTATTTTCGAGCACCCTAACTTTAATCCGAGCCTCGTTGAGTTCATTGAAAGCCTCTTTGGATATCTCCATGAGACCTTCCAGTCTTTCATGAGCATCACGCTCTCTCTGAAACAGACTCTCAAAGCGTTTCTCCAAATCCTCCAATTGGGCTTGCGTTTGCTTGTGTGTTGAAAGCAAACTCTCATACTTCTCCTCGAGCACCTTGTACTGCATCTGGCATTCAAATTCTCTCCCCAGGCAAGCATCGTATTTTTTCTGAAGATCCTCCAGCTTCTCCCCCTCGCTTTTCCTCACTTGATCTAATTCTCTACTTAATTTCTGCATGGCATTCCTCATAGTCTCTTCAGACCCCTTAAACCATGCTTCCCGACCACGCAATGTTTGTATTACAAACTCAATATCTTGCCTTTCTACTGCAACTCTAAGATAAGAAATTAAGTCGTGATCAGTGCAAGTGCATACAGTATGATGCGTACCTTTGGTAGGGTTTTGTGGATTATCACCATCTTCGTCATTCACTTGGATTCTGCAACGTTGAGCGTACAAATTCTCTGAAGGATCAAAACCCACGAGAGCGGAAGTGGGCTCCAATTCGTTCAATTCTTCCATCTTTCTGTCCCGTGGGTTTTTCTCCTCCTCCTTCTCCGGTAGGGCATCGCAGATCATAGGCCCGGTTTCTTCACCATTTACAGTGTTGATGATGTGTTCTCGTGAATTTTGAGTTGAGGCAGAGCAGGGCTCAGGCTGGGAACTGAAGATTGTATTTGTAGGTGCTTTGGAATTCAGCGACGAATTTGTTCCATTGCATGTAAGGCGATGCCACGAGAACTGAAGAGGACCAACAGATGCTCCACAGGTTTTGCATAATGCCACAGCAGCATTCGAAACCTTCACTTTCTTTCGCGTTTTCATCTATGCTGAATGTTTAAGCTGAACCATCTAATAAGTATAAAATATAATTAAACGTGAATGTTGTCAGATCATGACTGTCGGCACTACAAACTCCTCCCGTCTTCCGAGGTATACAGAATGGATGTCTGATTGATGAAGTGTATAGGTATCAAGAAAGCCCGAGGCGAAGATTGATATAAATTTACAACGTTTAAAAATTACTTTTAGATATGGGCTATATTGGGTCGGTTTTAGCGATATGATGGTTTCTAGTCTTAGTGTCACAAAAAAGAAGAGTAGCACTGTTAGGGACACGCCACGTTATAGACGCATTTCTATCAGTGTGAAACGTGTATTTTAAGGTAGTTTTGAATTGCAAAATTTTTGGAGTTCATAATGTTTTGGGGTAGTTTAAATGTTTTATCGTAGTAAAATCACAATTTTATTTTGTTTAAATAGGTTTTTGAATATATAAAAATATATAAACTTTGAGGGATCTAAAATATTTAATTTTATTTATTGAAATTTGTAATTTTTTAAATTTTTAATGAAATTTTAAATAAAATTTGTTAAAAAAATATAAATATAAATATATATATATATATAAATTTGTAATTTTTTAAATTTTTAATAAAATTTTAAATCAAATTTATTAAAAAATAGAACATAAAAAATTTAAACTATATCAATGTCATTTTAATTTCACAAATTATTAAATATACTGAATTATTTACCAATAATAGGTATATATAATTATTTATATCTAAGTTATATTAACATTTTATTAGTAAAATATTTAAAACAAAATTAAATAAAATACAAAAGTATATTAATATAAAGGTAGTTTTTAATGTCATATTTATAAGTGAAAATCATATGATACGATAATTATAATTATGTTAATAAGATTTAGTTTAACTTCCCATTTATAAAAACAAAATTACAATGTCTACTCTAAATTCTTTATATATTTTTAAAAGTACTTTATATATTTTTAAAAATTGTTGTTATAGTTTTATAAATTTAAAATCATTATATAATTTAAAAATGGTTGTTACAGTTTTATAAATTTAGAATTAAAATGAGTTTAGAATCATTATATAATTGTTAGTGTTATTAATATAATATGAGTACAAGAATATGAACATTTTCTGTAAAGAAAAAAAAGCTTGGAATTTTATTTGTAAAAAAAAATTGCAATGTCACACATGCTTGTAACATTCTTAAAAATTGTTCATCAACCTACTAAGTAACTATATATTCGAAGATTTTCATAACTTATTTCAACTATTCATGACATTTTTCATTTTATGACTCAAAAAAAATCTTTAATAAAAGCTTATTCTTATTAATTGAATGAAAACATTTTTTTTTAAGTAAGAGTTTTATATATTAGTTTTCATGGAGTCAAATTAGAGTATCATCTATGATATCACGGATTCGCTTGTGTTGAATTGCCTCAAGGGGAAATCAATTCATCCAAGCTCTTGTGTAACACCCCAAGGCCGAGCCCCTGCTGAATTGTAATTATGTTTATAGGCTAGTGAGTCAAGTGTTTATAAGCAGGATTTTGTATATGTAAATACTCACATCATTAATAAAATTACACTGCTACGTGTAGACCGACCACACAGAAAGAGTTATGGGGGACTAAGCTCCACTAGGTAGGGAAAGGGAAGGGGCTAAGTGTCTAGGAATAGAGGCTAAGCTAGGTGGATTACCTCTAAAGGAATAATATTATATTATTATTCCCCAAAGGCTAAGGTTTGACATAACCTATGTTTTCCTAAGTTCTTGGGAAAGGGGAGTGTTAAGTCGAGCTCATGCAACTTCAGGAAGACATGTGTCAACCTGGGCGCATGCAGTTTTTAGGTGGGAAAATTCAGCTCGTTGGGGGTTCCCTCACCATTCTCACAATTCTCGCAACGGTCGCCACTCTGGAAGTCTGCCATACTCCCCATTGATGCACACACTCAAACAGGGAGAGCCTTGACTCAACCAACCATTGCCTTCATCGTTGATCTCTACAACTTTTGAACCCCTCGCACCCATGTTGTGAAGCTAATTATTTTTCCTGTGAAGCACAACACGACTACGTAGTGTCTGAGCCATATCGTGCCTTAGCCTTTGTTGTTTTTACCCACATTTTTTGTGGCTTGTTGTCATTACCAAAGCCCATACCCAATTTTTGTTGCGGAGGTTACCCGCTTGACTTAGGAGTTGGATAGAAGAGATAGGTTGTTGGGCATGTGAGCAACTCTCTCCAGGTGAGAGAGTGTGTTGAGGAAGTGAGTTCTATTGGAGGGAGTCCCGTAGCAGCTACAATACTCTGAGACTTCTAGTCTAGCCTGTTGTTGAAGCCCTTGAAGGGAGGTGGACAGTCGATGGACTTGTGATAGTGAAGGTGTACACTCTTGGGGTGGGACAGGTGTGTGGGGAATGAGGGTATGTGGGTTGTGGGCGTAAGTGGCTCCCGGAAGAAAATCCTTCATGTTAATCTTGTGAATTTCTTGTTGTCCTTGCCAAGCCTAGGAATCTCTTGCTCAGTGGATTTTAGTCCCAACTCGGGGGTGACCCATTGTTGAGCGTGATGAACAACATGGTCTAAGGCTGGGAGGTTCGTGGAAGGTTTGCACGCGGTTGGTGGTCTTCTATTAAAAGATAAGTACCCAATTCATTGTTCTCTGTATGATGTGTATCTTGAAATCAAGTTATAATGTTATTAGAATTGCCTGTGATTATTGCATGTATGTTTTTACTGTTATTTCTACATTATGTTGTGTGATAGCAGAACGTAAATCATCTGTTAAATATTGGTATGTGTTATTGTCGTTTCCGCAAGAATATGTGTATGTACAG
>JASDQU010102975.1:136626-152933 GCA_032191745.1 Picea mariana
TCCAATTCAATGCAGTTCGGCATTGATTCCATAGCAGCCATGAAGGTATGCAACAACATTTCTTATCTTTGGATGAGGACTATTCTAGTTTTTGTTTTACAGGACCCTCCTAAACCAAATTCGGCATGTGCATCATCTCCCCTTCCCCGCAGACATCTTTTCTCACACTGCAACTTTGCTCCCCTGATTTCTGGCCCCATTATGCCTAGAGAGCGAGGGAAGCCCAAGAGAGGCCTAGAATACTACAGCTACCTAGGACGCCATCGCCAACCTAGCCCATTTGTTACCTCTACTTTGCCTCTTGCTCAAGAGCACCCTTGTCTTGCTGCCTCAAAGATGGACTCCCCCCCTTCTACTCATAATTGGGTTGAGGAAAATCAACCCATGGCGATAGTGGAGGAAGAATTTCCTGAATTCCCTCCCATTTCCCCGCCAGAATCCCAACTCATCCCAACTTCTCACCTTTTAGGCCCTTCCCACGAACCTATAAACCACTCTCGGCTCCATTATCTTGGCCAGGACGAGGGCGGATGCCTGATTGAAGAAGAAATTCCTATCGACACTGAGGGTGATATGACTCCAGTAGGCCAGATTCGGACAAATGTCGAGGTCAAGAAGATGCAGGTAGAGGTCGAGCAACCAAAATTGCCCAGCACATATAGACTCATGAATGAGCATCTGCAACTCATCTTCGAGATGAGACGAGATATTGCGGACCAACTTGATAGCCAAACAATGTTAAGTCGTCGGTTAGATGCTTTGTTTGACACTCTCTCAGGCGAGCCTGATAGCAGGCGATGTCCAAGATGCCACCAATCGCTTATGCTTACGTCGTTCTGGCCTCATCCTCCACCCAATGGCAGTAATTCGGGCACATAGTCTGTTTATATTATGTTTCAATAAGCTCAGTCTCATGAACTCTCTAGACGTGGATAAATTTAGGCCAATGTTTAATTTTTGAGATCTATATTGTATCAAACTATCGTGCATTGGGACATAATGCCACCTATTCTGGTTTCCACCTATATGACAGAACAGGTGGCGACTTCCTGGGATGTACATGTTTTGTATGCAAAAGTTGTTTTGATTTAAGGAAATAAAAAACTTTTATAAATAAAAAAAATCATCATTTTTTAAATTACACTGAAAAGTTAAATCATTTTTTTAAATAGTCATGAGATTTATATTTGACTAATTTTTTAATATTTCATAAAATTAAATATCTAATCTTATGTTGTAAATAATATTAAAATTTATATGGTTTTAGTTTTCTTTTTAATAATCTAAATATTTACATTTCATTTCATTTTTTAATTGTGTCACGTCTATCTTTACTTTTAGTTGTGTTTCATTTATTTCATAGTGTTTTTTATAACAAAATTTGAAAATTCATTTTATTAGTCCCTCCCCATTGGATTCATCATTGATCATCCATTAGTTTGTCGTTGACTATAAATATCTAATGTTGTACATATGTTTAACAAAACAATTGTTTTTTCATAATATTTAAATTACTTTGACTAATCAATTCGACTTCTTATTGTCGAGCTATAAACAAATTCGATTTTTCAATCTTAGGTTATACCTAACTTTTGAGTTTTAATTGTCGAACTCACACATAATGTAATTATTTTCCTTGTATATATGTTTAACAAAATAATTGTTTTTTCATAATATTTAAGTTACTTCGACTAACCAATTCGACTTCTTATTGTCTAGCTATAAACGAATTCGATTTTTCAATTTTAGGTTATACCTAAGTTTTGAGTTTTAATTGTCAAACTCGCACATAATGCAATTTTTTTTCCAATCTTAGATAACCTAAGTTTGGAGTTTTAATCTTAGATAACTATGACATCTATTCATTGAGGTCATTAAATTCATGACAGTGGAATAAATACATGTGATGTCATATATTGGATGTGAAGTGCAATGTTGCTACTTATTTGTTTTTGAACGATCTTGTAACAGAATTTATAGTTATAGTAGTTGCAGACATTTCACTGCACACGAAGACATTGTTATTATGTCTTGGCTCGTTGGTTGCTAGGATGAGAGCCACTTGCACATGGGTTGCACTCCAATGATAATTCACAGAGATGTCAAGATTGTCATCATTCTTCTAGACAACAATTTGAATGCAATATTGGGTGATTTTGGTCTTTCAAGGAACACAACTAATGGGGAGGATTCTCTTATTACCACTGCGCTGAAGGGAATGCCAAGATACATAAATCCAACATAAACCATATATATCCCACAATTTATTTCTCTTCTTCATGCTGAGTAACTTGATTAACTATTAAGAGAAGAGGAATTTTTTGAATTTTTTCAATGATTATCTTAAGTTTTGCATAGATGTTTTCACAGTTATTTTTGCATTCGAATGTGTTCAACAACACAAGTATTCCAACAGAGGATGAACACCTTCAATAACCACTCACACAACCAGATCAAATATCAACACATTGATGCTTTTACGTGGTAAAACCCATGTGGGGAACATCCATGACCCCAACCAACATGGCCACTTGAGGCAATTTATTAATGCAAAAGAAAAATAGTTTACAAGAGAGTTTCTCACAATCGATCATCGACAAATGACCCTCTATGCTCTTTAAATAGAGATTATGGACCAATCAGGTGTTAAGCCACAAATCAATGTAGTCGTTAAGATCGAGGAGAATATGAGCTGTCAAATCACTCTATGTCAGGAACATATCGTGATCGTTGGATTACAAATGCATATTAATGCATATTAAAGAAACACACTAAGAAACACACTTTAAACTAATGATAGATTAGACTAGATTGATCTTAACTAACTCATAAGTGTCTAAATATCCTAACATCCCCACTTAAGAACAACTTGGGATAGGATTGAAGGATTTACAAAGGTGACACAATAGGAGAAGGAAGGAGGCATTAGACCCTATGCCCCATTAATGACAACTTCTTGAACTCCTAACATAGATCAAAGTTTGGAAAATTCGCTTATGTAAATGACTTTGTGAAAATGTTTGCAACTTGATCTTTTGTAGGGAAAAAGAGCACTTCAATAACTCGACCATGAATGAACTTTTTGAGGAAGTGAATGTGTAGCTCGATGTGTTTGTTGCATTGATGTTGAACTGAATCTTTGGCGAGCTTGATGTCACTTTGATTGTTGCACTAGAGAGTAGTCGGATGATGTTATTGTAATCCAAACTCTGAAAGGATCTGTCGAAGCCATAAGGCTTCTTGACTTGCATTAACCGTTGTTTGGTACTCTACTTCTGTTGAAGAAAGAGAAATAGCTTGTTGTTTCTTACAAGCCCAAATGACAGGTCCAGAACCAAGGCTAAAAACATAACCTACAATAGACTTTTGATCATCAGGGTCACTAGACCAATCTAAATAAGTGAAACCAACCAACAAATGAGTCATCCCTAAACTGTAATGTATCCCGAACTGAACTGTACCCCAAACATACTGAAGTATCCTTTTAGTTGCTTTCAAATGGCTTTCATGGGGTGTTTTCACATACCGGGCAACAACACCAACAACAAATGAACTATTAGGATAGGTATGAGTCAAATGTAAGAGGTTACTAACTAATGGACGGTACAAGGTGACATCAACTTTAGGAGAAGTACAAGTGGCAGTAAGTTTGACTCCAGATTGGAAGGGAGAAGGGGTTGGTTTAGAATCATCCATGTGAAAGCGACAAAGAAGGTCACAAGCATACTTAGACTGGGAAAGAAATACTCCTTCCTTGGTTTGCAATACATGGAGGCCAAGAAAATAATGCAAATAACCTAAGTCTGTCATTTCAAATTTCTTTTTAAGGCTAGATTTCAAATGGTTTAAAAGTTTAGGGTCACTACTAATGAGGATAAGATCATCAACATAAAAAACAAGTATTGTGAGATGGCTTCCTACTTTCTTGGTATAGACATTTGGGACATAATGACATCTAAAAAAACTGGTGTCATTCTAAACATAGCCAAAAGGTTGCTCCATGTAGATTTATTCTTGCAAATATCCATGCAAGAAGGCAGATTTAATATCCATCTGATGGACCTCCCATTTATGTGAGCCAATAAGGGCTAGTAATTCATTTTGGCTACGAGGGCAAAGGTTTCATTATAGTCAATGCCTTCAACTTGAGAGAAGCCTTTGGCAACTAGTCGAGCCTCATGTCTTTCAACACTTCCATATGATGCATACTTAGTTCTATACACCCATTTACACCTGACGAGTTTTCTTCATTTTGGAAGAGGTACAAGATCCCAAGTATCGTTCTCCATTAAAGAGCAATACTCTTTATTCATTGTTGTGTCCCAATTTGGATGACCTGGAGCTTCTACAAATGTGTATGAATCATGAGTCTCTAAAACTTGAGCCAAAGGAGGATAGGATCGTTGGAACTGTGAATGTGTCCAACACTAATCTTAAGGATCACCGATAAGATCACCAGTTGCTTCTCGTGTTGAACAGACCCATCTAGAAAGCGATGGTGTTGGTGCAGGTTCATGTTCAATGGAATCATCTGAAGGACGGTGAGCAGGCGGAGGTGTATTTTCATCCTCATTGTTATCATCTGAAGAAGAAGATACCATAATAGGAACATAATATGGTAGAAACGTCGAATTAGGCTTGTAGGCCAAGATATTTTCATCAAATTTAACATCTTTTCTAATAATAATTTCATTGGAATGAGGTTGAAGAAGTCTATAACCTTAACATCTTCAAAATATCCAATAACAATAAACTTCTCACTTTTAGGCTGTAAAGCTTTCATTTTCTCATCGGGAATGTGAGCCCATACTATACTACCAAATACACGGAAGTGGCTGACATCCGGCTTAATTTTATTCCATGCTTCTTCCAATGTTATATTTTTTAAAGGCTTTGTGGGAGAGCAATTTACTATGTAATTTGCATAGTTGATGGTTTCCTCCCAATAATGAAGACTTAATCATTTAGATTGGATCATACAATTAGCCATTTCTTTTAATGTCTTATTCTTTATCTCAACCAAACCATTTTGTTGTGGTGTATAGGGAATAGTATGTTGCATCTGAATGCCCTATGTAGTGCAGTAACTTGTTAATTTATCGTTCACATATTCACTTCCATTATATGTTCTTAACCTTTGAAGTTGATGTCTAGATTGTTTTTCTATAAGGGCCTTGTAGGCCAAAAACTTGTCAAAAACTTCACTCTTAAGTTTTAAGAAGTAAACATAAGTGCATATGGAGAAGTCATTAATGAAAGTTAAGAAATACTTGCACCCAGAGAAAGAAGGAGAAGAAAGTAGACCGCACAAATAATTGTGAATAAGCTGCAGAGGGGTCGAGGCGTGCCAAGAGGCACATTTATCAAAAATGTCCCGATGATGTTTTTCAAGAGCACAAGTGACACAAACACCATTTCTGCAAGAAACAAGAGGAAGACGAGTCACCATGTGTTGATTACATAGTTTCTGCATTGAGCAGTAGTTTATATGAACAAACCACTCATGTCAAAGTTTGTTCAAGTCATGGCTATGAGCAACAAACACTGATGAAAAAGATGATGACCCAAAGTTGTCAAACTTGTACAACTTGGTAATATCATCAACAATTCCAGTTGTTGGACATGCTTAGGATCTTTTAAATCCTTGATTACAACTTGGTGAGGTGAAAACTCTATGGTTTTACCTTCATCTGAATGAGTGATTTGATACATTGATAGAAGGTTATAGGAAAGACTTGGAACACATAATACATCATTGAAATGACCATTATCTACTTAACTTGTTCGAGACTCTACACCACTAAGAGATCTATCATCACCAACAAATATTTGTTTGGTGTTACATTCATTAAGAGAAAAAAAGATGTCTTTATCGTTATCCATATGATAAGATGCTCCAGAATCAATAAGCCACTCATAAGAAGAAGAAGTAGAAGTTGCGTTGAAGGAGAAACCATAAGCAGAAAGTGCATGTTCATGAGAAGAAGAAGAAGAAGAAGAAGAAGAAGAATCAATACCGATGTTGTGCATCTTCATTGTTGCTTCTAAGGCTTCCATCTTTTTAAAACATTTTGACTTCACATGACCATATTTCCCACAAAAGTTGCAACATCTGTGAATCCTCGTACTTTTGGATTTTTCTCCTTTGTAACCATTCAGAGTAGAAGTTGGATGAGGGGGTTTGGGACCCTTGTTTTGTTTGTTGTTGTGGCGAGGATGTTGCTTCTTGCAATTCTTGGATTCATCTTTTTGTTGGGCCACTAAGGCTTCGTTGGATGTACATTTCATGTTGATCAATCCAAGTTGCACAAGATTATCTTGCTCTCGAATCAGAGCATCAAAAAAAGACTCAAGAGAGGGTTCTTCATAAGCACTCCCTTCAGCTTTTCCAATGACATAAAAGATAGATACAAAGACAAAAATGCACTACGAAGCTTAGCAAGAACAACATATATGCATTGGTCTTCCTTCATATCTATTTTGCAGTCTACACATAAAAGTCTAAGTATTTTGGACTTAGATAAATAATCTCCAATGCAAGAAAAATAATTGGGACTTAAAGTCATTAATTGATATTCTAACTAGTGGGCTGAAATGATATTGTGTTTACCAAACACAACTTGAAGTTTTTCCCAAGCTTCATCAAGGGCATTAATTCCTTGAAGGCAAAACCTTAAATCAAGAGAAATGGACATTATGATTAGTCCACGCTCTTCATCATTCTTATTATCCCATTTGACTTATTTTCATCATCATATGGTTCTTGTTCTTTTCCTAAGGTAATCTGGTATAATCCTTTACTTCTCTGTACATCCTCCATATGTGATTTCCATGAGAAGTAGTCAGTATTAGTAAGCAAAAGATCATTGGGAGAAGCCATATTAAAATATGCGGAGAATATGGATTTAAAGGATGAAACTGATGGTCTGGATAGAAAACTCTCGAAAAAATAGGATGTTTCAAAAAAACAACATTGAAAATGGACTTCAGATGTGAAAGCTATGAACTTTTGAAAAATTGCATAAACAGTAACCAAAGAGCCACGTGGCAAGTATAAGTTGTTCCACGTGGTGATGTTTCTCCTTATCTAAATTTACCTATAAGTTCATTTTTAAGCGGAAGGGGAGTTAGTCACGGGTGCCCTTTATCACCTCTCCTTTTCATACTAGTCATGGAGGGCCTTAGCTTCTTATTGAAAAATAGTCTAGCGGAGGGAGCTATTACAGGTGATTAAGGTTGCTAGATTGACCAAAATCCTACAACTTATGTTTGTGGACGATATCCTCATTTTGTCCAAAGCAAGCCTCTTGGAATGGAGAGTAATCGACAACTTGATTAATCATTTCTGTAAAGCCTCTGGTCTTGTGGTGAACTTTTCAAAATAAACAATCCATTATGTAGGCCTCTCGGATCATGAACTGGGCGAGTTCAAATATTTCCTTCATTATACATTTAGTGATCTTTCCAATGGTTTCCGCTACTTGGGATATTACTTGAAGACTGGAGCACACCGAGCAATAGATTGGGGATGGCTTGTTTCTAAAGTTTCAAACAAAATCGACCTTTGGTGTAATAGGTGGCTCTCACTGGCTGGGAGATATATATTGGTTAAATCTATTTTGGAAGGCCAAACAATCTACTTTCAAGACCCAAAAAGAATGGGGGCTGGGGTATCCGCAACCTCATTCATTTTAATTTGACATTGAACACCGTCACCCCGTGGCGTGTATTAACTCAGGAGAGTCTTTGGCATCATGTAATTCAGGATATATACCTTCAGAACACTACTCTTATCAATTGGTTTAGAAGGTCGACCCATTTGTACCATTTAGCTTCAAGGTTTTGGTTAAGCCTCCTTCGCTCGCTCCCGATTATCAGTCATTAGATCACATGGTGCCCTCGACCTGGAAAGCTAATTAATATTGGGTGTGATAGAATCTTGGGCCTGGAAAATAGATATTTTCTCAGTAAAGATCTTATTACAATGCTCAACTGCAAACAGGTGACTACCCTTTATCAAGCATCGAAGGCACATGATCGATATAACAATGCTGAGTTATGGAGGACAAGCGACGAGCTGGGGCTGTCAGGCACACAAGCAACATAATGGACAAAATTTATAAAAGATTTATGTGGAGAGGGGATTACACTTACCGCTAACACCAAGGATGAATTAAGATGGGCTGGAGGTGACCTATCCAGAGAAATTACCGTCTTGAATTGCTATAAAGCGATTCTTACTACACAGTCCATGCCGATTTGGAGCGACTAGAAGGGAGAATGCAGGAAATGGTGCACACAATTGAAAATCATTTTATTTTTTTTACTGGCAGCTAACAATAGAATATTAACTTGGGGTGTGTTTCTTAAGAAAGGATGGGTAGGCCCCGGACTGTGCTATCTTTGCATAACAAATTCAGAAGATACTAATCATTTGCTCATCCGCTGCGACTTTAAGAAGAGAGATTGGGATAATCTGTCACAAGTCCTAAAATCCAATTTCCGGTGGAGTGGCCAATCCATAGGTGACTGTATGGATGCGTGGATACTGAACAGGACAAAATCCAAGATTCTTCCTTTAATCACGAGTTGGTATATCTGGAAGGAGCGTAACTTGGCTCTCTTCGAAGGGATGACACCCTTGACGACCACTGTGGTCATTAAGATCATTGGCGCGCTCAACAAAAAACAGACTGTTAATAAACCCGAGGCATTGAGATTAAAACCATTTTTCGGACTTCAAGGATATACAATGGCTTTTTTCAATGGGGCAACAGATGCAGGGGGTTCTAGGTGCGGGGTAGGAGGTTCTCTGAAGTGTTTAGAGGCACTGGATTATAGATGGTACATCAATTGTGGTGCAGGGACAAATACTAAAGCCGAATTAATGGGAGCGTGGGCCACTCTTATGATTGCAATACGCTTGGGATTTTAGCTCCTTCAGGTTTTGGGGGATTCCAAAGTGATTATTGATTGGCTCAACACAAATGGGAAACTTCAAGCAATCAATCTCGAAGGGTGGAAGATCAGGATTCGAGACCTAATGGCAGCCTTCCAAGGTATTAATTTTCAACATATTTTCAGGGAATCCAACGAAGAGGCGGATAATCTATCAAAGCTAGCACTGTCCTCTCCGAAAGGTAGACTTTCATTTTTCACATGGGATGGAGAAACTAAGGGGCCTGCCCACCATTTGAACATTTTCTATAACTTGAACCTTCGCGACATTGTGTGGTTTTGGTTTTCCTAGTATGGGCCATGACATTGTTGTGATTTAGAGAATATAGTCATTAATCACAACCTGTTTGGTCAAAGCAATCCATGTAATGTTTTCATCGTCATTTGTAGGTTGGTAGGGATGGCATGGATTGATCGGGGGCTTTGTGTCCATAGTGGGAAATGTCCAGTCCAACAGATCAGTTTATTGCCCATATTTATGTTGATGTAAAAAAAAAAATTATACTTAATATAATTTTTGAGCGAATTTTCTCCTAGAAAAAAAACACTCTTTTTTGAATAAGTTACTTATGAAGTGACCCACTTTTATAAAATAAGTGGGGATCACTTTTACAATGAATTTACTTTGTAAATTAAAGTTGCATGCAAAAAATGGTAGCTAGAGAATATTAAAACTAATTATGTTGATTCATTTTTATAAATTAAGTGAAATGCACTTTACAATAAATGTATAAACTTTTTAAAAAAAGTAACAAAAAAGAGACTTGAACTCAAGACTTTTTACTTAATAAAACAACTTTCAACCTGAGCTAGTGCAAAACACATTATAATCTTAAGAAGGAGCACGGTAGGTGTTGTTGTTGTGAAAGACGGTATTTAAATGCGTGCTCAAAAACAATTATTTTCATGTGTTGACACACAAAAAAAATCACTTTTCGATAGCAACAAGGGGTTAGTTCTCGGTTAGCTTACCTGGAAAATGCAAGTTTTTTCTCTGTTTCTGATTTACTGAGATCACACAGAGCGCACGACAAAGAGCATATGAAAATACAAAAACACTTTCCGCTTTGTTTCTGATTTTCGAGATCACACAGAGTTGTTATAGCAAGATTTGCCTCACCATTGCTAACTTACACGGAGGGCCTTTTTCCATTTCCCTATGCAGACTTATCAACCCCTTTTTGATAAATCCAGAGCCAAAAACATATATTTTTCCACATATACGCTCCCTAACTTCTTTTCAAGATGTGTATACGCTTGATGCTCCACTACAGCTCGCGTATATCGGGATTTGTGCTAAAAAATACAAAATGAGGTCGGGTTTACATGTCACAACAGAAGATCTCTAATCTTTGGCTTTCCATATACTGGAAACGTTATGACTCGGCCCTTCAGTTGCATTCTGGAGGCTATAAGAGCACAATTTCGAGCTATGGAAAAAGAGAGAGAAAGCATTCAACTTTGAGAGCAAAGTTACTCTGGAGAAATTACTTCATATTGAGTCTGCATCCCTTTGCTCCTCAAGTTTGAACACAGTGTTCAGCCCCCAAGCTCTTCCCTTATTTTCAAGAGAATATCTTTATCTCTTTGCTATGAGCTTGCCTTTGGTGGAGGATTGAAGTGGTGGAGACCCAGTTGGAAGGAACTTGGTTTCTTGGTTTCGAACCGTGCCGACATGGAAGTCTGTAATGTTGATACTTTTGTTGATCAATTATTAATAGAAATACTCCTTTCCCGTCCAATCAATATCTTGCGAATATATGATTATTATACATGGACATGTTTGTAATGTTTAATAATGGATTGTGCTATCTGATGTGCTAACTCATTTTATATATTGCCACTATATACTTGCATCACTTGTTTGTTGAGAACTTCTTGCAGGTATAAGGCTTTGGGTCAAAGTGCTCAATGGTGGAACGACATCAAACGATTGGATCAAGGTAGGCTTCTTCCTCGTATTGCACATTAGTTTATATAACACATGTTGGAATTGAGTTGAGTTCTGCAGTCATACCTATCTATTATGGTTTACCCTTGGCCATAGAGAGTTTTTCCCTTGTAACAGAATTGGCGACTCCACTGGGGATGGATCTTCCTTCTAAGGGTTGAAGTATTTTTCCTTCTTACATTGCTCTTTTGCCTTTGTATTTCTTGTCATATCACAGTTGGACAGAGTCTATTCACTCTGGGTCTGAGTATTCATCCTTTTTACCTTGCCTAGCCTTGTTTTAAAAGATATACGCCCTTTTTGCCCTGACAGTCGCGTGTATACGCTTGTTGTCCCACTACAAGAGGTGTATATACGCCCTTTTCTCTTGAACATGAGCGTATACCACTTCCCCCTTGCTTGTTTGCTTGGTTTAGTGACTGCTGGGTAGGTTTTGAGGATCACTGAGCCTTCTTGGGTCTCTGTGGTACCTGTTGAGATTATCTGGGATGACAGGAAACCTTTTTGGAGTTGAATTTTTGGGCGACATCTTTCTCTTTGTTTTCCGTTTTTTATTTATCCTTTGTAGTTGGGTTGTTTGCTTAGCTGCTTGGTATTATGCTCGAGTGATTTCTTTTATACACAGTAGAATTTATATATCAAGTCGCTTATCAGTCCATGCATTTTCGTTTTAAATACATTGAAAATACAAAAAAAATAGACATTTTGCATTGGTTGGTATTTTTGTCTTTGAGCCTTTATCATTAGCTTAGCGCATTTAGCGAAAGATTGCATTTTACTTCTGAGTTGCAGAGTTAAAATTGAAGATTGCACTGTTTTTATTTAGCATATCATTCACTGAAAAGTTAAAGTTAGGCTTTGCACTATATCTATTTTTATTTTTATGTAGAGTCATAACACCATGAGTTTCATTTCCATACCTCTTTGAGTAATCATGGCCAGTAAAGTTTACGCTTTAAACTAAAATTGATTAGTCACGATTTTATTTTTTAGGGTGCACAAACTAGCCTAGGATTTAGTGCCTTGGAATAGGATTTTGTGAGTAAACTTCTCCAAGGCAATTAAATCAACTTATGTGTCTGAGACAGGGAGTTGAGAAATCCATTGTATAATTGGTAATATCAGGAGGCTCCGCTCACACCAGAGTTAATCACAAGGTCGCACGAAGTTAGTTGAAGGGATAACCCCTGGATACTCACCTAGCGTCAGAGATATTTTTGTGGATTTATTCGTATTTGGGGATCTTGCTAGTACCCATACCTCTGTGAGAGGCGGTGCTTTCAAGGTTTCGGGCTTTGCTACCCTGCCTATACGGTGATCTAGACTTACGACTGCTCGCATGTGCATCGATTATACAATGGTTTATTAGTTGCTTGACTTAGGTTTCTCATAGGTTACTTGCAGGGGTTATTCTGCTTGTATCCAGAGTCAGATAGGGGTCAGACAACACACAACCTTTATGGAAGATTACCTCTTCGAGGGGATTTGACCGACTGGTTGTTAAGCCTATGAGGGCCCTTATAACTGATCTATTACCTCCAAACTTTAGCAGGGAGTCTCAGGTCCCTCTTGGATGAGACATACCTTCTTTAGCGAGGGAGTCCACTCAACCACTTTAGCCCATTTGCATGCTTATTGGCCGTTTGAATTTTTGGTATGCTCTTTGACTATTAGCTGACCATAGGATTTCGTGATGAGTCTTTGTTATCATGGATAGTGGAGTTCATTTTGCTCCTTCATTTAATGCTACCCCCCCCATGACATTCATGGGGGAAAATACATCCTCTTTTTATAATGGTATGCAAAATTATAATACTCAGTCAACACCTTGGGTCTATAATCATTTTTCTCATGGTATGTCTAATATGTCTTCGCACTTACCATCCTCTGTCTCACCTCCTTATGCGAATACAAGTTTTGGGTCTGGGGGAATGATGCCTCCTTCTTATCCCTCTCCGTTTGGTGGGAGTTATATCCTTCAAACACCTCTTACGATAGGAGGTTGGAATCTTCCTTCCTATGAATCCACTATGCAAGAAGTAAGCGCCCAATTAAGAAATCATTCTACTTATCACACTCTGTCCACTTATCCTTCTTCCGCTATGTTAGTTCCTACGAACACTTTTCCCATGGCGGACCTCTATCTGTCCTCCGGTGTTTCATCTGGGGGGAATTATTTTTATAGTATGGGCAACCCCCCTCATGAAGTTTCTTTTTCTAGGGGCAACATATATCCTCACATGAGTAACCCTTGTCATGTCACTTTCTCTTCGCAAGCGGCTTCCTCATTGTCGATGCCCTTACAACCCTTTATGAATCAGTATGGAGGAGGATACTATCCTGCTGGACAAGGACAAGGTGTAAACTAGGATCCTTCCTGGCCTGCAATTTCTCATAATCAATCTTTCCATGCACCTTGGACTCAAATGCCACAATTCACTACCGCCACAAGTCTAGTCATTGCCTGTCATACTGGTAGTATATCACCAACCTCTGCTAGTCATGTTGGGGATTGGTCGAAAACCTCTGCAAGTCATGTTGAAGACCTGCAACCAGGCATTGCAAGTCATGCTGGGGGCACAAGTCCAGTCACTGTGTGTCATACTCGCAGTATATCACCAACCTCTGCTAGTCATGTTGGGGATTGGTTGACAAACTCTACAAGTCATGTTGAAGACTGCAACCAGCCGCTGCAAGTCATGTTGGGGACACAAGTCCAGTCACTGCGTGTCATACTGGGGGAACAAGTCCAATCATTGCGTGTCATACTGGGATTATATCACCAACCTATGCTAGTCATGTTGGAGATTGGTCGAAAACCTCTGCGAGTCATGTTGAAGACCTTTAACCAGCCGCTGCAAGTCATGTTGGGGGCACATGTCTGGTCACTTCTAGTCACACTGTACATCCATCACCAACCTTTGCTAGTCATGTTGGGGATCCATCACCAACCTCTGCTAGTCATGTTGGAGATTTGCTACTAGCCTCTGCAAGTCATGCTGGAAGCATGTCACTAGCCATTGCAAGTCATGCTGGGGGCATTCATATGATTGAGAAGCCTAGACGTCTCGGACGTAAGCCTAGATTCCTTTGTAGGACTTGTGAAGGAAGTCACCTTACTCGTTTGTGTCCTGTTATTGTTGGGATACCAGAAGTGTGGGGCTCCCCTAAGGGCCCTTCGGGTTTTGAGGCATCTATGGTTTCACAACACTCTGTTCCTTCTTTGGTTGTGTTATCGCATAGTTTGTAGCTAGGTCAATTAGCTAGAGAATTGAGGCCAAACTGGCGTAACATGAACCTTCCCCACCCAATGTCACCTTAATGGGGAGGTTCTTTCTATTTAGGGAGGTTAACACAGGGGAGAGGTCCCCGGTAACCTGGGGTTTTGAAGGGGCAAAGGTATAAAGTCAAGATTAAAGTTTCCCTCTCACGGGTTACCACCAAGGTCAGACAATCCAGCTAATCAACCAATAAATAAGTGTATGCCCAAATGAAAACACCTGCCCGGAACAAGACAACAATAATACAAAATATATGCAGGCTATAACTCAATGGTTTAGTACTTCAATGACTATCTGCTATTAATTAATAAGCAATGTAAAAACAATAGATATCAATGAGGTCAACGTTTTATCAATTAGCTATGGAAAAATCATCAATTCATTGATAACTATCAAGATGATCAAGCCAACAATGTATCCAACGAACATTTTACTCAGTAAATGCTTTAGATTATCATCCAATTTCTTATCATTAAAAATGGTTGCGTCAAGATGGATTATTCAAGGGTGACGTCAGCCTTATCTAGGTTAGTTTGTTAGTTAGGGTTTCAAAATTCAAAGTTTTGAGAGTGGTTTTGGACACTATTACCTCAACGTTGTGTGCCTAAGATCAGTGCCTAAGGGTATATGGAGTCAATAAAGGAGAGGACACAAGATTGAAGGGGTAATAGGCTAAAGACGAGAGGGAAGGGTTCTAGAGTGCTGCAATGGCAGGGCCCTAGAATCAAAACTCTAGGGGAAAGAGGCTCACTCCGGTGTTGCTTAAGCAAGGCCTCGTGCTCTTTCCTCCTTCTTTAAGTCAAACTTGGAAAATGGCTAGCATAAGAAAAGGGTTAAAACAAGAGGATTTAATGAGGGAGAGTGTTGTAAAGACAAGGCTCTATCACTAAACCCTAAAAGATGGATGGCCCTAGGTGTAGATAACTTAGGCCTAGGACGTCACCCTCCTTTTAACCTTTAAAATCAAAACTAGCTTAAGGGAAAAAGTTAGATGAGTGTAGCAAAGGCTAGGCTCTATCTTCCTCCTTCAATGGTTGAATACTTCTTTCTAAGGGGACATATGACAAGGACCTACTTGTGTGCTTGTCACCTAGGGTTTTAAAATCAACAATTTTATAAGTAAATGCAAGAATTACTAACCTACAACCATTCAATCAAGAATTTTTGCAGGAAAAATACTTACATATCATGAAGAAAAGCATGTGCAAACCCTAGTTGTAAACCTTCCTCAAGAGAAATGCCATAATATGCCAAGAAAAGCCTCCCATCAACAAGTGCGCCTCAATTTTAAAGACCAAATACCTAATAAGGGCGCAAAAATCAGACCTCACAAGTGTGAGTGATTGTGTTCTGTTCAAATGAGGGGAAAACATCCTCAATATATAGTGTATCATGACCTTTTAATTAAGTTTAGGTCATTAAAAATAGCCGACAAGGCTACAAATAAAAAATCATATTGTTTTACATTAAATTGTTAAATGAAACCCTAAATGAGCAATAAACAGGACGTCAAGACCCTCTGAGGGAGACGTTGGCCCTTTTTAGGGCAAAATGCAACACAAGATGACAAACGCTGGCCCTCCTTGGGCTTCCAAACTCTGCCACACGTGCCAAATTGCTCTGTCAAGATGCCATACACTAGAGGTGACGTCATGGCTCCTAGATGACGTCCTGGAGCATCAAAAGGGGCACGTTCCACCTGTAGTGGGTCAACCCCCTTGGGTTGGGCTCAACCAAGGCATCCTGGATGAAAACCTCCTCCTTCTTCTCTTGTGCAAAGGCTCGACCAATCACTGTCCTGTCTCTACCCTTAATGGGGTCCCAACAACCATCTGATGGGCTCTTCATCCCCATGGAGGTCTGAACTAATCATCTCCCCATGTGTACCGGTCCAACTGGTACCTGTCCGTCGGGCATGATCCTGCACATCAAAAACTTCGCTCTCCATGGGCTCATTAGTCATAGGGATCATAACAATGTCAATCATATTTCATCATTAATTTTATCAAATGCATGCATAAAACCCCTAGCATATCATCCAATAGCTCAAAGACATTACAATGACCTACTATACAAAGCCGAAGAAAAAGACAAAATGCCCTATTGGGCCAGCATCC
>JASDQU010102975.1:152983-172036 GCA_032191745.1 Picea mariana
AATAGCTCAAAGACATTACAATGACCTACTATACAAAGCCGAAGAAAAAGACAAAATGCCCTATTGGGCCAGCATCCATAAGAGAAGGAAAGTTTCCAGAGGATATCGTCCAAGCCATGTAACACGAGGTGATGTGGTCAAAGGATGTCCAGACATACAGGTAGAGCGAAAGACAGGGGTGATATTACCTGTGGGTGCCTTTGTAGAAGGTGAGTTGTACCCGTCATGGATGCAATTTTTTCCAAGCCCTTTATTGCCTTTATTCTTTATTTTCTTTATTTGCCTTTTCTTATTTATTTCAAGGACTAGTTAGAGGACACTGCCTTGGCGTGGTGACCAGAGCTGACAATGTTACCCACAGGCACTTTCACAGAAATGATAAGGTTGGCTTGTGATGAGACCCCCTTTCCCTTGGCCATGTAACCAAGGGTCACTGCCCTGGCGTGGTAACCAGATAATGGCAATGTCATACTGCTAGGTACCCATGAACATAATGGGCTGGCTCGTGATAAGACCCCCCATCCTCTTGGCTAGGTCTTGTTTTGTTATTTTTCTTCGGGTCCCTCTTATTTCTTGCTGAGAGGCTTTTTATTGCCTTCTCGGGGATCTTTGGGCGAGGCATCTCTAGGTTTTATTTCTTATGGCTTTTATCTTTTACCAGTTGCTTTTAACTCCTGGGCCTTTAGCCCCTTCTTCCCACAAGATAAGGTGTAACCCCACAAACAGGTCATCCTAATGTCCGGACTAGGGGAATGGGATAGATGAGTGGGAGATAAAATGTAAGAGTGATGGTATGATGGGAGCGGATGATGGCCCTTCAAAATCCCCCCTGGTGGCTAACCAAAACCTATGGGTACAAGCTTGCTAGGGTACCCTATCAATCCCCCCAACCATGGTCAAGTGGGTTAATGTAAGATCCAAGCAGTCGTCAAAAATAAAAAGACTTCGATGCATATATCTGAAGGTTATAATGATCAAATATGACACATACCATGATACCTGGACCAACTACCTCATGAAGTAAGAGTCTTCTCCGATACAAGTCCAAGCCGAAGGTGATGGATGTTGCTGCTACTGACAGGACAAGTCTGATGAAGAAGAAGAAAGATGGCCCCTCCAGGGCCATGCTCAGGTCAATCCTGCTCTCGGTACTCCATGTCTAGGACCTGTGGGCCTCGAGACATGATCTCCTAGTTATCCCTAGAAATCGGGGATAACAGGTTGATACAATAGTCATGCCGATGTAATCTTCAGCTGACACCCCTTTTCCTTTAAGGGTTGATGCATCCTTTGACCTTGTTGTCTCACATCCCATTCAACCTGTGGTTGTGTCGATGTAATCTTCGACTGACACCTCTCCTATGTTCGGGGGTGATGCATCTCTTGACCTTGTTGTCCCACATCTTGTTCAACCACTGGTCGTGTCGATGCAATCTTTGACCAACAACACTTCTGTTTTTTGGGGTGATGCACCTGTTGACCCTGTCGTCTTGCATCCTATTCAACCAATGGTTGAGGAAGTGGTCGTATCGATGCAATATTCGATCAACCCCACTCTTCTCTTGGAGAGTGACAAGTCTAAGGAGGCGGTCCTGCCAATGCAACTTTTGGTCGATCCCGCTCTTATGGTTCTGGTTCTATACCTTCTATGCCATGTCCTTAGCACTTCTAGTACTTCACCTTCTGAACAAGAGAGAGTTTTACTCTTCCCAAGTTCTCTTCCTCCAAGTCTTGATGAGGTTCCCTTTGATTGGGATGGTCTTGTGGGGTATCCAATGCCTCCACCTATGTATTTTCCTGAAAGAGACGTTATTCGATATAACATAGAGACCATAACCTCCGTTAGGACTTCTCCCTCCTCGACTTGGATATCTTTGGGTCTTCCCAAGCTTGTGTCGGTTCTTCGTAAGATACCGACATTCCACAGAAGGTCTGCACGGGAGCCTTGGCCTCCCTTGTGGATTTCCGCCTAGAATCTTCCTCATGAGTCTCAGTTAAGCTCTTTTTCGACTTGCTATTAAAAATTGAAAAGATCACTGAGTGATTTGTCCCTTTCACACTCGTTAAAATTGGATTTGAAAGATCATGAGTCTTAGTTAAGCTCTTTTCTGACTCGCTATCAAAAATGGAAAAGATCGCCGAGTGAACTTGTCTTTTTCACACTCGTAAATTGGATTTGAAAAGACGTCTATTTGGCACAAGTTTACCCCTTTTTCACACCAAGTAGACTAAAAGATATAAAAAAGGACATTTTTTGGCGTTAAATTGTGATTGTGTCTCATGCCCTTGCTTGCAGTATTGAGCCTTTAGCCGATTCTCGCTTTGCATTATAAACCATGGCCCAAGCAGTTTGCATCCTCAACCAAGCAGAGCCTTGTTTACATCCTTCGCAATTTGACACCCTATACCATGGAGGGAACATCACCCCGAGTGTCCATCTCCCGCATGCATTTCCTTGCATTGAGAATAGGTACGCTCCACTGCTGGAACTAGTTTTGCTTACTTGCGACACTCGTTCCCTCCTCTGTATCATATCATTCAATTGTTATGAAAAAATAGAATAAGATGGGTGGGAAGGGAGTACTATATTGTAATTGGCAACAGTCGTATCACCTTTGAACAGAGCACAAAGTTATTGAGTCCTTGCGTCATCATAATTTTGGGTTTAGCATGGCCTTAGGAAGCTGATCTCGTTACAGAATTTTCTCTACTGACTGGTTAATTTTCCAGCCACTATAGAGAACATTATGGATGCCTCCTACATCTAATTGTCAAATCATTATGTCTATGCTGTCAGAGTCCACCGTATGTCTCATGCTCTTATTCAAAGGAAGTCTATCAACCTGTGTCGGCCACTCCTAAGAAATCTTGACTTCGCATGTCAGCCATACCCTTAGTTTGTCTCAAAATCACATGATACTTTGGTCTTATGGTGCACCCTGGCCCTACTTTCATCATTGGTAGGTCACCTTGAACCCAACAATCGACATTTCATCATGGGTTGTTGACCGGGTGGTTTCCCTTGTGTTCGACGGCAAGACATCTATTCACACTTTGGGATTCGTGCAGTGTCTTGTATGCCATTAGCTTTATTGGTGGTTTCCTCGTCTTTGTCAGCAATTTTCATCACCGATAGCTATTCAGAGGGTCTTTTTCGTGTCCCACTTGCATTTGGCACACGCGAAAGACGCACAGGGTCATTGGTTCGTGAACATGTTCTTCGCCTGATCTCCACCAAATCATGAAGCTCCTGCTTTGCTCCTCATGCTGACTAATGAGAGATGCCTTAATGCTCTCCTTTCAGCGGGTCTCTTTCCATCGACTTCAACTCATGTATTCTGGATACAAGACTTAGGGTTTTATGAGTACCTTGAGGTTTGAAGTCATTAGTGGCAGGCTCTCTTG
This sequence comes from Picea mariana, assembly GCA_032191745.1. Lineage (NCBI taxonomy): Eukaryota > Viridiplantae > Streptophyta > Pinopsida > Pinales > Pinaceae > Picea > Picea mariana. The sequence goes on from JASDQU010102975.1 coordinate 156,389, forward strand.
CCATTGACAGATGGGAATACATCAATGTCTCATGATCAATGGATCTCTCAAATGTTTGACACCAACTCCTTTATTCACATTTGTAGAGATGTAATCAGTGCCTTGATACCTACTTTCATCATTGGTAGGTTGTCTCGCGTTTGTTAACGGTATACCTCAATGACCGGTAATCAAATGATGTCTCATCGTGTTCGACATCAACTCATTTATTCACATGATGTAGACTTGCACCTTTTTCGGATTGTATTGAAGACTTGAAGACATCACTTTGTAGACAGAACTTTCCTGAGCTGTTGCTTTCATTTCATCAGACCAATACCTATTTGACTTCAGCGATCATGGGAGATTAGATTGTACTCCATGGTATATAGATATCTTCAGATTGATTTTGAGACTGGTTTCATTGGGCCTTGTTCGTGACTATGACAACTATTGGCATGTAACCACATTTATATTTGCCTACTCATAGCCATGAACACTTGTTGGTATATTTTCCACATGGATCTGCATTGTATTTTTGGCAGCCATGTATGCAAAGTCGGTACATAATGTAATGAGCAATTGAGTTCGTCCAACTGGTTCTCTACCACTCCACTTCTGGGTTGTTTATAATTTATTTTGGCCATCGCAGATACTCCTCTGATCTCACACATTAGGGGGCATCTGTTATAGCAATATTTGCCTCACCATTGCTATCTTGCACAGAGGGCCTTTTTCCATTTCCCTATACAGACTTATCAACCCCTTTTTGATAAATTCAGAGCCAAAAACATATATTTTTCCACATATACACTCCCTAACTGCTTTTCAAGATGCGTATACGCTTGATGCTCCACTACAACTTGCGTATATCAGGATTTGTGCCAGAAAATACAAAATGAGGTCGGGTTTACATGTCACGACAGAAGATCTCCGATCTTTGGCCTTCCATATACTGGAAACGTTCCAACTCGGGCCTTTAGTTTCATTCTGGAGGCTATAAGAGCACAATTTCGAGCTATTGAAAAAGAGAGAGAAAGCATTCAACTTTGAGAGCAAAGTTACTCTGGAGAAATTACTTCATATTGAGTCTACATGCATTTTCCCCTCAAGTCTGAACACAGTGTTCAGCCCCCAAGCTCTTCCCTTATTGTCAAGAGAATCTCTTTATCTCTTTTCTATGAGCTTGCCTTTGGTGGAGGATTGAAGTGGTGGAGACCCAGTTGGAAGGAACTTGGTTTCTTGGTTTTGAACCGTGCCGACACGGAAGTCTGTAATGTTGATACTTCTGTTGATCAATTATTAATAGAAATACTCCTTTCCCGTCCAATCAATATCTTGCGAATATATGAATATTATCCATGGGCATGTTTGTAATGTTTATTAATGGATTGTGTTATTTGATGTGCTAACTCATGTTGATAATTCTGTTACAAGGGAAAAACTCTCTATGGCCAAGGGTAAACCACAACAAACAAGTATGACTGCATAAATCAACTCAATTCCAGCATGTGCTATATAAACTAATGTGCAATACAAGGAAGAAGCCTACCTTGATCCAATCGTTTTATGTCGTTCCACTGTTGAGCACTTTGACCCAAAGCCTTATACCTGCAAGAAGTTCTCAACAAACAAGCGATGAAAGTATATAGTGACAATATAGAAAATGAGTTAGCACATCAGATAACACAATCCATTAATAAACATTACAAACATACCCATAGATAATAATCATATTTTCGCAAGATATTGATTGGATGGGAAAGGAGTATTTCTATTAATAATTGATCAACAGAAATATCAACATTACAGACTTCTGTGTCGGCATGGTTCAAAACCAAGAAACCAAGTTCCTTCCAACTTGGTCTCCACCACTTCAATCCTCCACCAAAGGCAAGCTCATAGCAAAGAGATAAAGAGATTCTCTTGACAATAAGGGAAGAGCTTGGGGGCTAAACATTGTATTCAGACTTGAGGGGCAAAGGGATGCAGACTCAATATGAAGTAATTTCTTCAAAGTAACTTTGCTCTCAAAGTTGAATTCTTTCTCTCTCTTTTTCGAAGGAACTTGGTTTCTTGGTTTCGAACCGTGCCGACACAGAAGTTTGTAATGTTGATACTTCTGTTGATCAATTATTAATAGAAATACTCCTTTCCCGTCCAATCAATATCTTGCGAATATATGATTATTATCCATGGGCATCTTTGTAATGTTTATTAATGGATTGTGTTATCTGATGTGCTAACTCATTTTATATATTGTCACTATATACTTGCATCACTTGTTTGTTGAGAACTTCTTGCAGGTATAAGGCTTTGGGTCAAAGTGCTCAACGATGGAATGACATCAAATGATTGGATCGAGGTAGGCTTCTTCCTCATATTGCACATTAGTTTATATAGCACATGTTGGAATTGAGTTGATTTTTGTAGTCATACCTGTCTGTTGTGGTTTACCCTTGGCTATAGACAGTTTTTCCCTTGTAACCGAATTATCAACATTACAGACTTCCGTGTCGGCATGGTTCAAAACCAAGAAACCAAGTTCCTTCCAACTGGGTCTCCACCACTTCAATCCTCCACCAAAGGCAAGCTCATAGCAAAGAGATAAAGAGATTCTCTTGACAATAAGGGAAGAGCTTGGGGGATGAACACTGTGTTCAGACTTTAGGGGCAAAGGGATGCAAACTCAATATGAAGTAATTTCTCCAGAGTAACTTTGCTCTCAAAGTTGAATGCTTTCTCTCTCTTTTTCCATAGCTTGAAATTATGCTCTTATAGCCTCCAAAATGCAACTGGAGGGCCAAGTCAGAACGTTTCCAGTATATGGAAGGCCAAAGATTAGAGATCTTCTGCCGTGACATGTAAACCCGACCTCATTTTGTATTTTCTGGCACAAATCTTGATATACACGAGCTGTAGTGGAGCATCAAGTGTATACGCATCTTGAAAAGTAGTTAGGGAGCGTATATGTGGAAAAATATATGTTTTTGGCTCTGGATTTATCAAAAAGGGTTTGATAAGTCTGCATAGGGAAATGGAAAAAGGCCCTCTGTGCAAGATAGCAATGGTGAGGCAAATCTTTCTATAACAAGAGCGCATGGAAAAGAGCATACGTAGATTGAAAAAAGTAGAAACCGGGAAATAAAAACTGAAACTCGAAATATTATCTCTGTAAAAAATTCAAATAAACCGTACTCATTCTTTATACCTCCATATCTCACTGAAATGTTCATATCTTAGCAAACATAAACCTTTTTGAGTGAAACGAAAAGCATTTCTAACAGAAATGAATGCTCCGGATGTAATGGAATAGTTCTCCTGGCCCAAAAATGTACGGAAACAGTAGAAACCAGAGATGTGGCAACATGGCTTCAAGATCTTGATCTACAATAGGAGTGGGTCTTCAAATGCACAATGATACCATGTTAGAAAACACAACTATTCCAACAGAGGACGCACACCTTCAATAACCACTCACACTACTAGATCATAGATCAACACATCGATGTTTTTATGTGGTAAAACCCATGTGGGAAACATCCACTACCCTAGCCAACGTGGCCGCTTGAGGCAATTTATTAATGCAAAAGAAAAATAGTTTACAAGAGAGTTTCTTATAATCGATCATCAACAATGACCTTCCATACTCTTTAAATAGAGATTCTGGACCAATCATGTGTTAAGCCATGAATCAATGTAACCGTTAAGATCGAGGAGAATATGAGCCATCATATCACTCTATGTGAGGAACATATAATGCCCGTAGGATTACGAATGCACACTAGTGCATACTAAAGAAACACACTTTAACCTAACGACACATTAAACCAAGTTGATTTTAATTAACTCCTAAGTGTCTAAATGTCCTAACAAAATGTTTATGGATAAAAGTGATGTGTATAGTTTTGGAGTGGTTTTGTTGGATATTAAAAGTGGTAGACAAGCCATAGATGCAAAACTAGGCGGAGAAGAACGAAACCTTRTTCGATGGGTAAGGAATCTGATTATTTATCATCCAAAACGTACTATGCAATGCCACCGACACAGACATATTAGAGTAATTTTGTATTTTGTAGTCCATCTTAGACTAATGATCATCATTGTTATCAACATCTTTATAGGTGAGACTGTATGCCAAGAATGAAGAAAATCCARACAAAATAACAAAAATCATAGACAAAAAGCTCCATGTAAATTATGGGATGAAATCCATTGCGTAAACCCAAAGGAATGAAATGTGCTAACAACAACAATAATTTATTTCAAGTGGGAAGAAAAATTATAACGTAGTGGATATGTATTGAATGGAGAATGGGAATGTATTGAATGGAGAATGTTGAAGAGGTGAAACACATAGATTATTACGATGACTAAACTTATAGTAGGACGATATGTTGCCCTTTAAATTAAATATATATTTTAACCTGGTTTTGTTATACTAAAAGTTTAAATGTTTTTTTAATTAAAATATGATTTTTTATTTTTCTTATTATTATTTGTATTTTCATATTAAAAAATAAATTTATTAAATTTATTTTATATTATATATATTTTTAATATTTATATTATATTTTCATACATTAAAATTATGTCGATTAAATTTACCTTCTACAAAATGTTTTGTAAAAGAATTTTAACATATTAACGATGTAGTATCTCTACTTTTAAAACAATAAAAAAAAAAAAATATTATAAATATTTGATGTATTAACTATGTATCATATTTTAAAAGTGGTATATTATTTTATAAATTGAGTAAAAAGATGTAATCATTTTAATATGAATTGAATTGGAATTTGAATTTTATATTAATGATATATATTGATATCATATATTTTGATACAAGGAATATAGGCTTAAAGTTGATGTTCGAGTACCCTGCAATATGAGTTTTGGGAACATGGGCTAATGTAATTTTGGTATTGGTATACGTATCTTCAAGATGTTGATATAAACATTTTGAAGACGTTGATATGCAATGTTGTATTTCAAATTCATGCGTGAATTCAAATCTACGTGCCAAAAACTTTTCGACAAAGACATCGCCATTAATGTTGTACTTGTTATACTTAAGTCGATCTGTAGTCTACATAGACTTTTATCTTATTTAATGTCTCTACATTCTAAACCATTGTCTCTTAAATTAAGATCACATTAAAAATGTTTGAATTTTACATTTAAAAGCCATCAATATTTAAAACTTACTATAATTAAATGCTACATATATATAGGTATGAAAATTATATATTATTTTCAAAAGCCTTTTGTCTAATGTAAATGTTATATGAAAATTATATATTATTTTCAAAAGTCCTTTGTATAAATTTTAAATGAAATTCAAATTTTAGTACAAGACATTTATTTATCTAATCATATAAATATATAATATTATTATTGTTCAGGTTAAAATTAATTAGGTGATACTAGATAACTTTAGTTAAAATTAATTAGGTGATACTAGATAACTTTGATAATTTCTTACTTAAAAGTCTAGAGGAATATGTGCATTTGAATTCAATTACAGTGTGTAGTATAATGGATACGACTAATGTGCCACAATTTTTATTTATCATTCTATTTTAAAATGATTTTGAACACTTCAATTTACACATATGACATTGTTATTAATTATTAACATCTAGATCTATCCAAGTCTACTTAAACTTTAAAAAACACGAAGTAGTCATTGCCATGTCTATCACTAGTACAAAATGGGTAATTAGTGGTCCAACGTGACAAAAAATATTAGTAAGGAGAGTTTTTTTAAAGTTAAATACCACCAAATTTGAGCAATTTTAAGTGACACAACTAAAAATGACTAACTTGAATGACAAATTTAATCCAGGGATAAAAAATACAACTACATGAATATGAATTAGTAGTATTTATGTCGATGACCACTATTGCTAATTAATTGAAATGACATGTGTTCAAGTTTCTAATATTTTATTAATAATCTTGCTTTTGTCATAAACCATGGACCCTTTCAAAATAAAGTCATGTAACATTAACATACATCAAATTATATTTAAACTTTTAGAGCCAATATTATCATCACGATGGTTCTAATTGTGATTATTACATGGGATGACCATATGGCCATAACCCTTATACATATTACTATGTGCAAGTGTAGAAGTACTTGTAATTTCTCCAATGGTGGATTTAGTTTCAAGTTGATTGCATGCTTATCTTGTTTTAAGATCACATTATTATGGAAGGGGCAATTTCATCTTCCAAAGTTATTTATGATTTTTTCTTCATAATTTTCTAAATTCTTGAATATTCCACATATTAGGATAGTGCCTCCCGAAGAACCCCATGTTACCATTCTTCAAATATCTTTGTGGAAATGGATCACCCTACAAACTTACAAATTACACAATCACGTAACTTGCATTGCCTCATGTTTAGGAATATTATGGTCTTGGATATCCTCAAATTTTTTGTTTGTTTGTTTATTTACACCTTATCCTAGGTTTGGAGGAATGTCACATGCCTAAGAAGTGCCATCTAAATCCTCAATTTGCAATTTCATTTTCCATCCACATTGTAACATAATTCTTATTCACCAAAGAAATCCTCAGTGGACTTGGAAACCATAGGCCTATAACAACTTTACATCTCTTGATAGTCATACAATATATTTAAAACTACAATACAATATAAAATTAATAGTCAATTACACTCTCTCTCTATATATTTTGATATGTTCATTTCTAACCATGACACAAGTTCAAATTTATGTAACTTTGATTTCACAACTAGCTGAGCGACGTCCATGGAGTCGTTGTGAAACCTGGAACGGTGTAGTTGGCACCAAATGTTTGGCATTGGCGAGAAGAGGGGTGTTTTGGGGGGGTTTGAGAGGAAATTAGTGAAGAATTAGTTTCTTTTCTATGTGATTTGGTTGAGGAGAGGGTTTTTTCCTAGGAAATATGTTTCTCCTACTTGGGTTTTCAGCATAAGAAAAGATGGTTAAGCCCAGGTCCGAAAATCACAACCCTTAATCTAAGAAACCATGGTTTTGTGCATTCTAAATCACAAGCAGTCTCAATAGACCCCGAGAAAGAAGCCAAATAAACATCATGTGAAAGCAACGACACATGTAGTAAGAGGAGGCATGGTGACCAGAGTATCAGGGAAGAAGCTAGGGTTTCTGTATGAAATATGTACCATTTTGTTCAAGCTCCAAGACATATGAATAATATTTATTTGACGAAGTCATGTACAAGATTCACTATGGGCCCTGCTGGATGTCCAACATGACATGGGTGTGTTAAAAAGGTATGCTGGCAAATATTGGAGAAACCTCTTTGATTCTAGAGTAGGAAAGACCACCTAGCCTTATGGGTCAGGGGTTTGGAGTAAAAAAGAGTGGGTTCTGCTTGAAATAGATAATGATCATATTGCTAGTGCATTTGAGGGTAATTCTAATTTGTTATGGGTTGAGAGATATGGGAAAGAGATATTGGGCATGGATGATCTATGGGTGAAACACCATGGGATCAGTCATAGAGAGAGTTTTAAGGATCTAGGGATGGATGTGCTTGTTATCCAGGTCAATAGGATTAGGAAGATGAATAAACTCGTTGTTGGTGTGAGTTGTGATTCGACTGATGATACTTCGATTGCATTATCAACATATTATGTTGCTACAAGGATACCTATTATTTTCTTTATACCTATAAATCACATCTCAATTACACAGTTAATGCAACCGATTACCATACAAATTTTAATTTCACAAATTATTAAATATATAGAATTATTTACCATACACATTTCATAATTATCATTATGTATATAGATATATTTATGATGTAAGTTATGTTAAGATTTTATTAGTAAAATATGTAAAACAAAATTAAATAAAATATAAAGTATATTAATATAAAGGTAGTTTTTAATATCATATTTACAAGTCAAATGCACTATATAAGATATGATATTATAATTATAATTATGTTAATAAGATTTAGTTTAACTTCTAATTTATCATATATTGAGATGAATCAATTATCTGAACTCATTATAGAATTGTTATTAATTAATAATATAATATGTATAGAAAATAATGATTTTTTTAACTTTAATTTTATATATAAAAACAAAATTACAATACCTTGATGCATTTCTAAACTTGTTATTATAATTTTATAAATTTAGAGTTAAAATGAATTTAAGATCATTGTATAATTATTATTACTATTAATATAATATATAAGTACTAAATTCTGTTTTTTTTTTTTAAATTGTTGAATTTTTTTAATAAAAACAAAATTGGAATGCCACACATACTTGTAACATTCCTAAAAAAATATTCATCAACCTATTAAGTAACCATTCCTAAAAAAAATTGTTCATCAACCTATTAAGTAAGTGTATCTTCTAAGATTTTCATAACTTGTTTAACTATTAAACACACATTTTTCATTTTAAAAGTAAAAAAAACCTTTTTCATGTTGATGGAATGAAAAGATATTGTCCCATATTTATACACACAAAAAGCAATAAAATGGAAATAAAAATTACATCTAATCATGTATATACATTACCTTCCACTTTGAAAAAAACTATGACAAAATCATAAGTTAATAGTTATTTCATTAATAGAACTTAAACATTTATTATATAAAATAGTATTTTTATAAATATAAGATTACTTAAAATTATTATACTGGTCAAATGGAAAAGTAGGTTGTAATTGGTTTGGAGTTAAATTAGTTTGATTTTTAATTTGTTGTTTTTATAAGAATTTTCTTAAAAAAAAAAATTAATGGTTGTCAAATAGATATATATTAAATTAAATATTTGAAAGTTAAAAAAGAAATTCAAATTTTAAAATATTGTATTTTAATTTTATGATTGGTTAAAATGAGTGATGTGATTAATTGTATTCGGTTTGAAGGTTAATTGTCACAAATTAAAACTACAATAATTTTTTTTTAACAAAAACTGGGAGGAGTTATAAATTCCTTCAAAATTCAGGTCAATCGAGGGCTTCAATTAAACCACTATTACAATCTACTAATGATTGTTTCAAATACTTAAACATAAACTTCACATAAAACAACCTTACTCAATACATTCGGAAAAAAAAACTCTGAGGATAAAAGTGAAGACACACTACATCTAAATTAACATGATGGGGAGGAGCTCGCCAATTTGGCTAACTTACGGGCCTGACTTCATGTTACCATTGGTTGAGATGTGGCATGTGATGTTTTCTTCTTTCTTACTACTGTCCAACCTTCATTTGCATATGTTGAGGTACTTGTGATGCGTGTAATTCTTGGATTGTCTTGATCTGGAGCTTCTATTTTTTCTTCATCCAATACCCCAACATCATCAACCTGATTTGCCCAACAAGTTGATGGTTGAGGAGAAGAGTGGACTCGAGGTGCCTCATCTAAAACCTGAGGCGAAGACACCCTTTTCTCCGACTTTTGATTGGATTTTGGACTTGAGACTAACGATAACGGAGTTGGCTGAGGAGGAAGATCCGACTGAGACGTCTTTTCATTGGCTTGAGGGGGTTTCGAGATAACTTGATGGTTGCCATTTGATCCTACCCACCAAGTATATTTTCGAGGCTTTCGATTCTTCTTGGTCCCTTTGGGACACTGGGTTGCAAGATGTCTCGTTTCAAAACAAGATCTGCAATGCAAGAAAACTCTCTCATAGTCTAGTTTCTGAGACCAAGAATAATTTTTACCAGTAAGAATAACTTCGGCTGGGAATCCTTTATTGAAGTCCATTTCCATGCAGATATGGGAAAAAGTGGAGGTGTTGTGCCTTGAAGTTTCATGACTTTCATAGTGGAACGCCGAACCAATGGCTTCAAGCGAAGGTAAACCACATAAATGCAAAGGAAGGTTGGGAAGCTGCACCCAAACATGCGCTGAGAAGAGAGTGGGTGAATGTGAAAAAAACAACCTTTAAAAGCATAATGGATGACACTTGGTTTTGAGGGAATTATGAAGCATGCTTGAGTGATACATCACTTCCCTTCTGATTGGTCACTCTTAGCAGAATTTGATGAGTATTTTGTAAATGGGTGGAACCCTTTAGTTTACCAGTAACTTCTCCAACACTTAGGTTTTCCGATTCACTAAAGAGTCACTCATATAGTAGATCCCGTGTTCACTATTGTATTTTAGATAACTATATTGTCTTTTCATGTCCAAGGTTACCCTACTCAATCCCAATATGATGAAATCCTTATGATATTTTCATAATTTCAACACAATTATCATGCCTAGATATTTACAACTTCACTAGTCCTAACATGTTATGGGATGTCAACTTTTAGATATGAAAAAAAAGAAAAAATCAAAATTGCTAGTGAATGAGAGTTAATAGAATGTATTCTAAACCAAAGAGTATCAAGATGAATGTGAAAAGTGAAAGTATTTACAAAAAATCAAACAATATGGAGGGACATAAAATTCAAGTAGAATTGAAAATGAAAACTAGAAATAACAACTAAAACTATCTATGTACAAGCTAGCGGTCATTTTAGGCAAGTAACTAAAGTAACACTTCATAATTTGGCCATTGATAGAAAGGAGATCTACATCCCCTTCCAAATTTTACAATCTGTGCGTGCCAACACCAAGATTTTCAACCAGTTCAAATGGAGCAAGCTTTTCAACACCCCACTACTCTTTTCAGATTCTTAGGGAAGTCATTGAAATTGAAAAACATCGTAACAATTGTAATCGTGAAGATGGCTATAAACTTAGCCATCCATGGAAACCCATCATCCATCATTTGCATCATTAGCCATTTTGGTATCCCCTCCTTTTATTCCCTTTAGTATTCTTGTCAATCCCCTTGTATTTATTCCACCCCTCTTTTTATCCCTTCTAGACGATCATATATTTTCTATTCACTTTCTTTATATATATATATATATATATATATTCCAATGGAAGAAATCGCGGGAAATCCTCTGAGTACTTCCCCATGTTACATGGATGGTAAATGGGGTAAACCATCGATCTTCATTACGGGGCCTCACCCCAAGGGAATAAAGAGAGTTGAACCTGTGACCAACAACAAACATGAAAACTCATGTCTAGCTCTAGACCAATTGAGCTAATCCTCGAGGCTATTTACTTTCTTAATATATTCTTGCTTATTATTCTTTTTGTGTTTTAACCCTTCAATGTTAGGTTTTATTTTATTTTCATAGTATTTGTCTTTTCATCCCTTTAATCTTTAATCTTTTCACTCTTTATAACATCTTTTAAACCAACCTTAAACTTCTATATTGTATAATTTGTTGGGTACGTGTTATATTATTTTCACGACTAGAAATATGTGTCCATTGTTGGGTGGTTTTTTGCGTCCATTTTTGGGCGGTTTTCCAGCACATGGTTTTCACGTATGGTTTTTTATTTCCAGTTAAGGAATTAGGGTTGTTGACTAATTCGAGTTATTGGATTAGGGTTTTGGATGCTACGAGATTTTATAGATGTATATTGTATTGTAAACAATGTATGATGAGATGAATATAAAAGATGTTGGTTCTTTGTGTAATGTGTGTGTTTTCCATTGTATTTCTTTTGTTCTTTTATTGAAAATCTATTTGCAGTAAATAATTGTACAAGGTTAAAATCTACATAATTCTTGGATATTTCATTGTACCCTTCACTATTATGCTTATTTCTTCACTTTTTTATTAATTAATCATCTTAATCGGAGTTATAAATTTCCACTATATTATTTGTGCCTCTATTTATCACTATTAATTTTCATTTCTTTCCCTTATCCCATTGGTATGTTTTTTGCCTTTTTAATTTAATATTACTTTTTAATAACTAATTTGATCACATTTTAAAGGCTAACTATTTTCTATCTTATTGTAACATTATGTTGGTTGCTTTGATGATGGGTAGAGTGTTCACTTGATAATTTGAACATTTTAAACCCTCACTCACTTCAACTCCAAAAAAATATTAAAAAACTAATATTAAAAAACTAATTCTTGTTGTAAATATGTTTCATTAACATTAAATTACTATCATAAATATAAACCATAAATACATTATGATGTCATAACTAAATATCAAAACATACAATCATAAATACATTGTACGACAACTAAATTTCAAAACATATAATCATAAATACATTGTAACTATTTACATGTGTCAAATAAATAATAATATAACAATAACTATTTACATGTTTCTGACATGGTTAATGCACGACATTTCTCCGCTCTAGTGGCCTTATGGCGGGAAAATCATACCAGTTGGCCATCGGAGCTTGAGACTACAAACAAACTTACAATTTCCATCATGTGAGGTAGCAGCGACTTATGACGGAAACCAATAAAACTATTTCTGTGAGCAATTCTCTCGGCATTTCTAGTGATTGTATTTTTTACCTTCTAAAAAATGTTAAAAAAAAATATGTCAATTGTTGGTGGCTGTAAAAAGATTTTGGATTAAAAAAGGTTAGAACTCTCAACTTATGAAGTATGAAGTAGGATTTCTTTTTATTAAGACAATGATAAGAATAAGTTTTATAAGTTTTACAAATATGTATTTAAAAAAATAAAACAAGTGTTGTAATGGTCATGTTTTTGTCTAATAGTTTTTGGTGCATAGTTTTGAATTCATGCATAAGTTTGAATTACAATATTGTATATCAGCTTATTGAATGACACATTGCAACACAACAGTGGGAGAAATATTTATTCTCGAGATTCACATTGTTGGAGAGGGATGTCAGTGCACTAATGGGTGTAGCTGACGAGGCCCTTTGGAACAGTGAGGGCCTCTTCTCTTCTACGGACGAGCTTGCCAGGCTTGCTCACACTTCCTCCCATCGATCTAACACCTCCCAACATTTTCGCTCCTCTTCCCTCTCTTCGACATCCACTCTGGTCCCACCTCCCTACTCGCTTTCGATTTACACACAGGCCAAGTACTACTCTCACCTACCAACTAGGGTTTCCTCCCACTGCCAGCCACACTCTTCGACTTTCACACAGACACCTCTCCCAACTTGTCCCTCTCCCACTCTTCTTCTCTCCCCATCGACCGATCCATTTGTTATCCACACTCACTGTGAGGAAAATACAAACAAGGCACAGTTGAGTCTTGCAGAACTGCAACAGTCTAAACACACTTTTGGAGTTACCCATAGTGGTAGCAATACAACGCAGCTTAGACCTTGATGTTAAAAAAAAACCAAGAGAAAAATGGTCTTGGGCAGTGATATTGGACTAGAAGACTCGGTCTCCTTAAGCCTCTGTGCTTTAGTGGACATAATCTCTTATAAATGCCTCTGTTGTTATTATCTAATAGAGCAGGTGCATACAACTTGGAGGCCTATCCTGGGCTATGCCTTGGAGATCACTCATCTGACACAAGGCTGGATTTGTTTCAAGTTCAAGACACCAGAGGACTCTACTTCTATTTTGGAGCGGCTCTGGACATTGGACAACGACAGTCTCAAGCTTAAACGATGGAGGATCAACTTCGAACCTACACAGGATTATTTTCGCCCGAGGCATTTTTGGGTTCTTCTTCCTAGACTGCGACTACATCTCTGGAACCAGAAAGCTCTTGAAGCCATAGGCAACACTCTTGGTCACTACATCTGCGTGGATCTACAATCACTCTCAAGCTTGGATAAGAAGGTGGCAAGGGTTTTGGTAGAGATAGACATTCATGATGGATTGCTTGAATGTATTGACATTGACTAGAGAGACAAACTCTTTCGACAGAGCTTGGACTACCTGGGTATCCTCTTCAGGTGTACTCTCTGCAGGAAAATGAGCCATCTTACAAATGCTTTTCCGGGTCACTTCAATGAGGAACAAACCGAGGAATCAATGCTTGAACACTCCACCAGGATGGACTCTCCAATTGTGAACTCTCAACCTACTTATCCTGGCCTTCCAGACTTTGGAGACTCAATCGCCTCGGACTCGATCACCGGTAAGCTCAAGTCCATCTGCCCCTCTCTTTTCTACTTGTTTTCTTCCCGGGAACTAGACCTTTTGGACATTGCCACACCTATGGTTTTAGGTGCTTCCCCTCCTTGGCCTGCCCCTACTTCTACACCACTTTTGGTTGAACCTTCCGTGCATCCTCCTACTTCCCTACCCGAAGAGCCTCCTATCCTTCACTTATACTCCTCTCCCGCCACTTCCATATCAGTTTGCGCCCAGCCGAGAATCTCTCCTGCTACTCTTCCCATAGCCTTAATCTCCTCCTCAACTTCACACACTTTTGAGCCTTCGTCATCTGCCTAGCCCTGGACCTCTACTCTGCGTGCCACCCCACCAGATTTTTTTCCTTCTTCACACCTGGAGCCATCGATCCTAGACCCAAGGCCAGATGAACAAGGGATGTCACACACTCCACTGGGTACCAATGAAACACAACTAGGTGATAACACACTCAACGAGGTGTTGGATACACTGCTTCCATCATTCAAAGAAGTACACACTCCTTATCCCTTACCAGTTTACCTGGGGAAATCGGTCTTCTTGCCAGATCTCGAGGAAGGGAATTCGGGACACAAGACAACTACAGGACTGGACCAGGGAAAAGCACATACCTGGTCTAGAGGGATTGCCTATGAACACTCACCTATCAAAACTAGAAGTGCTCGCCGTAAAGAGGGGCCTTCTTTATCCACTACTACTGCTGCACAACCACAACAATTTGACATTGGGGCGCTTAGAGGCATGAAAGCCCTAACGAGAACCAAATAATGATTTTGCTCTTTGTCAATATCAGAGGGGTGGGGGACCCCTTAAATCCTCCGGCTTCAGAAGACTGCTCATTCATAATTCATCTGACATTATTTTCCTTCAAGAAACCTTGGTTGATGGACATAAAGCCCAATCTTTCCTAGATAAATTCCGACCTGATTGACATACTTGCTCTGTAAATTCGTCAGGAAATTCTGGGGGTTTAGCTGCTTCTTGGGACCCTTCACTTTTTGTTTTAAACCCCTCTCTGAATTGTGGTGGTATTCTGCTGACTGGATCCTGCCTCTAGAATAGTCTTCAGATCAACTTACTCAACTAACATAGTTACCAACTTAACGAGAACTCTACAGAGTTCTCGTTTTTTGGGGGGTCAAGTTTTTTACCCCGTTTTTAAAAATGGTGCTACCGGTAGCACCCTCCTCCATTTTTAGGTGGTTTTTTGATATTTTAAATTTTCTGATACATAAGGTTTCCACATTTTTGTTTTTAAATGCTTGTATTTTCATTTATTTTCAAATTGTTCATTTTTTTTTTCAAACTTTTCTATTTTTATTTATTTTTATTTTATTCAATGTTGTTTTTAATCATATTTCCATGCTCCATCCATTGTTAAAAATGTTGTACACCATTTATTTTTTTAAATTAAGATTTTTCATATAATTATGTGTTCCTAATTAAGTTATGATTCCATAATTTTTAAATATAGTGGAAAATATCATTTTTAACACATTGTTTTATCTTTACTTCAATACATAGAAAATAATTGTAGTTAAATAACACTATTTTCAAAGATTTACCAAACAGATATAATTCAATTTTTTTAGGATCAATTAAAAATTAAAAAAATAAGAAAACAAAAAGAAAATAAAAAAAATAATAAATTTAAAAACAAATTTATATTTAAAAAAACCATTGAAGAAAAA
>JASDQU010102975.1:181510-220053 GCA_032191745.1 Picea mariana
CTTGTGCCAAAGTGGTGTGTTTCTTATCTCTTAGGATGAAACCAAATTTCCCTTAAAAAGCATTCACATAGAGTAGATGGACAACTTCTTTAGATGGGCACAAATCCTTTGGGATTTGGATATGTAGCTTATGAAACCCAATATCAAATTCACTCACTATCTCATTATCCTTCTTTTTAATCTGGTTGAACCAAGTCATTAGCATTCCGCTATCCTTCTTTTTTTCCCATTTGCTCTTGAATAACTTAGCTAAATATTCATAAGATGCTAGGTTATTGTCAGGCAATCCTTTGAACCACCTTTGGGCATCTTCAATCAGAGATGTGGCTAGTAGCTTCATTTCCACATCTTCATGTTCCACTCCCTCATTTTCCTTGTCTCAACCAATTGCATAGAGGTGTTCTTCAGTTGTGACCACATTGTTTCCCAGAAACTTTGGCAACCATTTGTTGGTTTCTTTACGCATGGTATTGGGATATCCAACAATGGAAGCCATGTTCAAGGGATTGTAGAGGTATTTTTCCCAAGGACAATCCATTGGTGCAAAGGGGATATTACTGTGGAAAAGATTTTTGACAATGAGGGAATTAAATGGAAGCTTTCTTCGGTAAACCTTGGAAGGCTTAAATCTTCCAGGGGGAAGGGTCTTTGAAGATAGATTCTGGGGTGGTGGAGTCATTGGATGAGCTTTAGATCATCAAATGAGGGAATGAGAAAGGAAAATTCCCTTGAGTGGAGTCACCATGAAAGCTAGGGGTAAAGGCTTTGGGATCAAATCTTGCCAAAGTGTCATTAGGGAACGAAAGAGGATTTAAAATCCTCCTTGACAACGATGCCAAAATGTTATCGCATAGATTGTGGGTTGGGAAACACTCGACCCAATCCAAAAACATGAGACAACTATGGGAGTAACTACCCACTATAACCTTAGATAGATACTCATTCCACTTTAGTGAAGATAAATCACCACAATGGGGTATTCGTGGTGACCCTAGGGGGATTGAGACAAAAAGTGAAGTAATGGAAAGTGAAACCCCTAAATGTCAAGTTCATAAGTGAAAATAGGCTTAAAGAAGGGTCTTGTTGATGAGGGCAGGTTGCCAAAGTGTAGTGTACCTAAAAGAGAGAGTTATACCTTCTTGAAACAAGACAAACAATCGAGATACAAGCCCACAAATCAAAGGGACAAACAAGTGAAGCTTGTCATCATAAATTGCAGCAGTATAAGACAATATATAGCAGCAAATAAATGATAACAATATCTGTAATTTATATCACCAAAATTCAAGTGAATGATGTAAGAGGCTAAGCTAGCAATTACTACTTTAACCTTAGTGAAATTGAACAAGACTTTAGTGACAATAGAAGGTTGCTAGAGAATGTTATCAACAAATTATTATGACAACCAAGTGGCTGTAGAAAAAGTTTGCTACAACAATAAAATCCAACCGCCAAAATCAACAAGTAAACCACCCAAAAGATAGCCAATGACGAGTATATTAATTATAGTAGCTTCCAAGCAAATTTCAATGGTGGAATTGAGAGTAAAAAAAGAGTTTGAGTGAGATTTTTTGCATCCCTAATGGCTGTAGCATTAGATTGATTACAACAAAAAGAAATCCTTGGCTAAGCTAGATAGCCTAGTGGCTGAAGCAAGCTAATAGCATGTAGAATTGAATGCACTTCACGCAAATGAAATCTCAACAAATCATGTTTTCCAATGCAATTTCGTATTAGTGATTTAATCTATTGGGCAATGGAGGATTGGTTGTAATATTTGGATCCACAACTTCTCTAGGGGTGTAAGCCCTTTTATTCCTTAGAGCAAGTAAATCCAACATGGTAAATCTGGGAGGGTGTAAGCCCTTTTACTCCTCCTAGAAACCTTGAAAAATGACTTATCAAATAACAATTAAGATGAACTTGGTGGAGGGTGTATGCCCTTATACTCCTCCAAGGGTTCTAGACAAGAATAGAATGAAAGAATAAGAAATTACCAACAAAATCTAGAAAATTCCTTACCAATTCCACAAGATAACAAGATAAAACCCTGATTTATCAAGTAAATTCCATCCACATGCAAGAAATAATCCTCCAAGAGGTCATCACACCACTTTAGCTCCACAATAGAAAAGTAAGCATCCACAAATTTGCACAAGAGAGAGAGATGGACCAAATTCCCAAAGTGGGCAAAAATTTAAGCCAAGTATGTCTTATTCTCAAGTGAGAATGTTATGAAAATGAAATGATCTAGGTCTCTTATTTATACAAAACCTCAAAATAGAATTTGTCCACATAACTTTAGGGTAAAACACAATTAGGGAGATAAACCTCCTGTAATTTCCCCTTTACAATTATAATTCGATTTTTACACAAAATAAAACCCTAAAAATATGACATCATGCCCTTAGAGGGTGACGTCTTGGCATCTTTAGAAAGTCGTTGGGTTGTTGAAATAAACGCGGGGCCTCCAAAGGCCATGTGACACCATGGTAAGTGTCCTCCTCTCCATCATACATGATAAATCATCATAAAGGGACTCACTACCATCAACAAAACCCTAGCCCCAAAGTGATGTCAAGCCCAAAAATGTGGTGTATGGCCTCCAAAGGAAAATCGTTGGAAGAAAACATCCATCATCTGTCAACTCCCAAGGTGTGGGTCCTGGCATTCACTATGTGGGCTTCAAGCCCCAAAGAAGGCCCAAGCTAGGATTATTCCTCCAAAAATGTCCATCAAGCAAGGTCTTGCAAATATAGATGAATGCACCCTCCAAGGGTATCAAGTCAAATGTATCATGCCAAGTAAAATCACATTTAATACAAGAGTCACCTAAACATGTGAATCAAAACTATCTTTTCAAATTAAACAAGTGCTCAAAGACCCTATGCAACTTGCCAAGTTTAGGTATGGGAGGGTTGGCATGGTGACCTATTGGGTGAGTCTTTCCTCAAGCCAAGAAGTGTTTCCTAGGTGGAACCTCTCTAAGTCATGCAAAGAAGATGAATTGGATGCAGGTAAGACTTTTGGGCACGAGATTCATGACATACAAGGGTTCACATTATCTCATTTATGGGTGCCTTTGTAGATGATCTGCTGCACCTTCATTTTCAATGCAACCTTTTTCTAAGCCCATTTATTTCCATTAATTAATTAAAGTCTTTCCAGGTTGAAGTGAAAGTGGGACTTCTGCCTAAGCATGAAAAAAATTGCCCACCTTAACTCTACCCTAGTCATAGTGTGCTTCCCCAAGTTGAAGACAATGTGTGGGAATTCTACCTAAGCATGAAAAATATTTCCCACACATGCTCTACCTTGGTTGTAATTTTTAGATTGTTATTTATTTTACGAGTCCCATTAGTTTCTTATAAGAGGCATTTTATTGTCCTCAGGATCCCTGGGTGAGCATTGTTATAGCAAGATTTTCCTCACCATTGTTATCTTGCACAGAGGGCCTTTTTCCATTTCCCTATGCAGACTTATCAACCCCCTTTTTGATAAATCTAGAGCCAAAATTATATATTTTTCCACATATACGCTCCCTAACTGCTTTGCAAGATGCGTATACGCTTGATGCTCCACTACTGCTCGCATATATCAGGATTTGTGCCAGAAAATACAAAATGAGGTTGGGTTTCCATGTCACGATAGAAGATCTCTGATCTTTGGCCTTCCATATACTGGAAACGTTCTGACTCGGCCCTTCAGTTGCATTTTGGAGGCTATAAGAGCACAATTTCGAGCTATGGAAAAAGAGAGAGAAAGCATTCAACTTTGAGAGCAAAGTTACTCTAGAGAAATTACTTCATATTGAGTCTGCATCCCTTTGTCCCTCAATTCTGAACACAGTGTTCAGGCCCCAATCTCTTCCCTTATTGTCAAGAGAATCTCTTTATCTCTTTGCTATGAGTTTGCCTTTGGTGGAGGATTGAAGTGGTGGAGACCCAGTTGGAAGGAACTTGGTTTCTTGGTTTTGAACCGTGTCGACACGGAAGTCTATAATGTTGATACTTCTGTTGATCAATTATTAATAGAAATACTCCTTTCCCGTCCAATCAATATCTTGCGAATATATGATTATTATCCATGGGCATGTTTGTAATGTTTATTATTGAATTGTGCTATACAATGTGCTAACTCATTTTATATATTGTCACTGTATAGTTGCATCGCTTGTTTGTTGAGAACTTCTTGTAGGTGTAAGGCTTTAGGTCAAAGTGCTCAACAGTGGAACGACATCAAACGATTGGATCGAGGTAGTTTTCTTCCTCGTATTGCACATTAGTTTATATAACACATGTTGGAATTGAGTTGACTTCTGTAGTCATACCTGTCTGTTGTGGTTTACCCTTGGCCATAGAGAGTTTATCCCTTGTAACAGAATTGGCGACTCCACTGGGGAGAGATCTTCCTTCTAAGGGTTGAAGTATTTTTCCTTCTTATGTTGCTCTTTTTCCTTTGTATTTCTTGTCGTATCACAATTGGACAGAGTCTGTTCACTCTGGGTTTGAGTTTTCAACCTTTTTACCTTGCCTAGCCTTGTTTTAAAGGATATACGCCCTTTTTGACCTGACAGTCGCATGTATACGCTTGCTGTCCCACTACAAGAGGCATATTTATGCCCTTTTCTATTGAACATGAGCGTATACCACTTCCCCCTTTCTTGTTTGTTTGGTTTAGTGACTGCTGGGTAGGTTTTGAGGATCACTAAGCCTTCTTGGGTCTCTGTGGTACCTGTTGAGATTATCTGGGATGACAGGAAACCTTTTTGGAGTTGAATTTTTGGGCGGCATCTATCTCTTTGTTTCATTTTTGATTTTTCCTTGGTAGTTGGGTTGTCTGCTTAGCTACTTGATATTCTGCTCGAGTGATTACTTTTATACACAGTAGAGGTTGTATATCAAGTCACTTATCCGTCCATGCGTTTTCTTTTTAAATACATTGAAAATACAAAAAAATTCATCATTTTGCATTGGTTGGTATTTTTGTCTTTGAAAATTTATCATTAGCTTAGCACATTTAATGAAAGATTGCATTTTATTTATGAGTTGCAGAATTAAAATTGAAGATTGCACTATTTTATTTAGCATATAATTTACTGAAAAGTTAAAGTTAGGATTTGCATTATATCTATTTTTATTCTTATGCAGAGTCATAACACCATGAATTTCATTTCCATACCTTTTTTGATTAATCACGGCCAATAAAATTTTACGCTTTAAACTAAAATTGATTAGTCACGATTTTATTTTTTAGGGTGCACAAACTAGCCTAGGATTTAGTGCCTTGGAATAGGATTTTGTGAGTAAACTTCTCCAAGGCAATTAAATCAACTTATGTGTCTGAGACAGGGAGTTGAGAAATCCATTGTATAATTGGTAATATCAGGAGGCTCCACTCACACCGTAGTTAATCACGAGGTCGCGTGAAGTTAGTTGAAGGGATAACCCCTAGATACTCACCTATCATCAGAGATATTTCTGTGGATTTATTCGTATTTGGGGATCTTGCTCGTGCCCATACCTCTGTGAGAGGCGATACTTTCAAGGTTTCAGGATTTGCTACCCTACCCATACGGTGATATGGAATTATGACTGTTCACCTGTGCATCGGTTATACAATGGTTTATTAGTTGCTTGACTTAGGTTTCTCATAGGTTACTTGCAGGGGTTATTTTGCTTGTATCCTAAGTCAGATAGGGGTCAGACATCACACAGCCTTTATGGAGGATTACCTCTCTGGGGGGGTCTGACCAACTCATTGTTAAGCGTACGAGGGCCCTTATAACTGATTATGTTACCTCCAAACTTTAGCAGGGAGTCTCAGGTCCCTCCTGAACGAGGCATACCTTCTTTAGCGAGGGAGGCCACTCAACCACTTTAGCCCGTTTGCATGCATATTGGCCATTTAAATTTTTGGTATGCTCTTTGATTGTTAGTTGACCATAAGATTTCGTGCTAGGTCTTTGTTATCATGGATAGTAGAGTTCCCTTTGATCCCTCATTTACTGCTACCCCCCCCATGACGTTTATGGGGGAAAATCCATCTGTTTCTTATAATGGTATGCATAACTATAACGCTCAGTCTGCACCTTGGGTCTCTAGCCATTTTTTTGTCGCTATGCCTTCCCCCGTGCAACTCTCTCCCTGGCCCACATATATGAATCCTAACATTGGACACAGGGGCACCATGGCTCTGATGACTACTTCTTCATTTGATATGAGTTGTGTCCCCGTGGGAGGTTGGAACCTTCCTCGCTACGGATCCAACACTAGCTATTCTCTTTCAGGAGACAATACTCAGATGGGTTCCTATCCCACTTATTACCCACCACCCATGTATATTTCTTTCACCATGTCAATTCCTTCGAGCACTTTTTTCATGACAGGTCCTCAAGTACCTCCAGGTCTTCCTTACGGGGAGAATCAATTTTATAATTCGGGCTACCCTATTTATGGGACCCCTTCAAAAGGGGGCAACATATATCCTCACTTGAATAATCCTTATCCAACCTTGGTCTCTCCACAGACCCCAGTGACGATGCCTGTCCAAAACTCATCAGACCATTTTGGCGTGAACCAACACCTTACTGGGCTAGGTCAAGGGGTACACCAAGATCTTGCATGGCTTGCAATTTTTTAGAATCAGTCTTTCCCCAGACTGTGGACTCAAATGCCACCATCAATCACCAGCCCAGTTACTGCCAATCATACTGGTTCTCCATATCCAATATTTGCCAGTCATTTTGGAGATGAGTCGACTTCTTCTACCAATTATGTCAACAACTTGCCCCCAACCTCTACCAATTATGTCGGGGGAACCATTCTTTTTTCCCCGAATCATATCCATGTCGCATCTCCTGCTTCTATTAATCATACGAGAGATGACTCTCTGTCCCCTAATAGTTACATCGAGAAGCCCAGACGCCTTAGACGTAAGCCTAATTTCTTTTGCAGGACTTGCGAAGGAAGTCACCTTACTCGTTTATGTCCAATTGCTGCCGAGATACCCGAAGCATGGGGTTCACCCAAGAGCCATTCAAATTCTAAGGCATTTGTGGTTTCTCTTCACAACACTCCTCCCTTTATCATCTCGTTAGTTCAACCGATGCAATCTTCTCCCGACCTCACCCCCTTTGTTAAGGGTGAATCTTCTCTTTCCCCCACTACCACTCATCCTCTTCAACCTATAATTGAAGAAGTGGCCACACCAGTGCAATATCTGGTCAACCCTACTCTCCCCGAATAGAATGACACACCTTTCAGCCTTGTCATCAACATTCCACACACTCCCCCTTATGAACAAGAGAGATTTATTCTTCCCCTGAATGCTTTCCCTCCAAGTCCTGATGAGGTTCTGTTTGATTGGGACAACCTGATGGGACATCCCATTCCCCCACCTATGTATTTTCCATTAAGAGACATTATTCTAATCATCACGGAGACTGTATCCTTCATTAGCACCTTCTCCTCCTTGACTTGGAAAGCATTGGGTTTTCCCAAGCTGTTGTCAGCTATCCGCAGGATACTGACTTTCGCCAAAAGGCCGGGATGGGAGCCTTGACCTCTCCCCTTACATGTTGATTAGACTCCTAGAACATGAGTCTTGGTTAATCTCTTTTCCGACTCGTTACTAAAAATTGAAAAGATCGCCGAGTGATTTGTCCATTTCACACTCGTTAAAATTGGATTTGAAAGATCATGAGTGTTAGTTAAGCTCTTTTTCGACTCGCTATCAAAAATGGAAAAGATCACCGAGTGAACTTGTCTTCTTCACACTCATAAATTGGATTTGAAAAGACGTCTATTTGTCACAAGTTTACCCCTTTTTTACACCAGGTAGACTAAAATATATAAAAAAGGACATTTTTTAGCATTACATTGTGATTGCATCTCATGCCCTTGCTTGCAGTATTGAGTCTTTAGCCGGTTCACACTTTGCATTATAAACCATGGCCCAAGCAATTTGCATCCTCAACCAAGAAGAGCCTTGTTCTTATCCTTCGCAATTTGACACCCTATACCTTGGAGGGAACATCACCCCGAGTGTCCATCTCTCACATGCTTTTCCTTGCATTGAGCATAGGTACGTTCCACTGCTGGAACTAGTTTTGCTTACTCGCGACACTCATTCCTTCCTCTGTGTCATAGCATTCAATTGTTATGAAAACACAAAAAAATACGGGCGAGAAGGGAGTACTATATTTTAATTGGCAGCAGTTGTGTCACCTTTGAATAGAGCACAAAGTTATTGAGTCCTTGCGTCATCATAATTTTGGGTTTAGCATGGCCTTAGGAAGTTGATCTCGTTACAGAATTTTCTCTACCGATTGGTTAATCTTCTAGCCACTATAGAGAACATTATGGATGCCTCCTGCATCTAATCGTCAAATCATTAAGTCTATGCTACTAGAGTCCACCATATGTTTCATGCTCTTGTTCAAAGGAAGTCTATTAACCTGTGTCGGCCACTCCTCAGAAATATTGACTTCGCATGTCATCCATACCCTCAGTTTGTCTCATAATCACATGATACTTTGGTATTATGATGCACCCTGGCCCTACTTTCATCATTGGTAGGTCACCTTGAACCCAGCGATCGACATTTCATTATGGGTTGTTGAATGGGTGGTTTCCCTAGTGTTCGACGGCAAGACATCTATTCACACTTTGGGATTCGTGCAGTTTCTTGGATGCCATTAGCCTTATTGGTGGTCTCCTTGCCTTTGTTAGCAGTTTTCATCACTGGATGCTATTCAGAGGGTCTTTTTTGTGTACCACTTGCATTTGGCACACGTGAAAGAAGCACCGGTTCGTTGGTTCGTGAACATGTTCTTCATTCGATCTCCACCAAATCATGAAGCTCCTGCTTTTCTCCTCGTACTGATTGATGAGAGATGCCTTAATGCTCTCCTTTCAGCGGGTCTCTTTCCATCGACTTCAGCTCATGTATTCTGGATACGAGACCTAGAGTTTTATGAGTACCTTGAGGTTTGCAGTCATTAGTGGCAAGCTCTCTCGCCATTGACAGATGGGAATACATCAATGTCTCCTGATCAATGGATCTCTCAAATGTTCGACACCAACTCCTTCATTCACATTTGTAAAGATGTACTCGGTGCCTTGATACCTAATTTCATCATTGGTAGGCTGTCTCACATTTGTTAACGGTATACCTCAATGACCGGTAATCAAACGATGTCTCAACATGTTCGACCTCAACTCATTTATTCACATGATGCAGACTTGCACCATTGGTGAATTGTATTGAAGACTTGAAGACATCACTTTGAAGACACATCTTTCCTGAGATGTTGCTTCCATTTCATCAAGCCAATACCTATTTGACTTCAGCAATCATGGGAGATTAGATTGTACTCCTTGGTATATAGATATCTTCAGATTGATTTTGAGACTGGTTTCACTGGGCCTTGTTCGTGACTATGACAACTATTGGCATATAACCACATTTACATTTTCCTACTCATGACCATGAACACTTGTTGGTATATTTTCCACATGGATCTACATTGTATTTTTGGCAGCCATGTATGCAAAGTCAGTACATAATGTAATGAGGAATTGAGTTCATCCAACTGGTTCTCTACCACTCCACTTCTGGGTTATTTATAATGTATTTCATCCATCAAAGATACTCCTTTGATCTCACACATTAGGGGGCATCTGTTATCGCAAGATTTTCCTCACCATTGCTATCTTGCACAGAGGGCCTTTTTCCATTTCCCTATGCAGACTTATCAACCCCCTTTTTGATAAATCCAGAGCCAAAATTATATATTTTTCCACATATACGCTCCTTCATTGCTTTGCAAGATGCGTATATGCTTGATGCTCCACTACTACTCGCGTATATCAAGATTTGTGCCAAAAAATACAAAATGAGTTCGGGTTTCCATGTCATGACATAAGATCTCTGATCTTTGGCCTTCCATATGCTGGAAACGTTCTGACTCGACCCTTCAGTTGCATTCTGGAGGCTATAAGAGCACAATTTCGAGCTATGGAAAAAGAGAGAGAAAGCATTCAACTTTGAGAGCAAAGTTACTCTAGAGAAATTACTTCATATTGAGTCTGCATCCCTTTGTCCCTCAAGTCTGAACACAGTGTTCAACCCCCAAGATCTTCCCTTATTTTCAAGAGAATCTCTTTATCTCTTTGCTATGAGCTTGCCTTTGGTGGAGGATTGAAGTGGTGGAGACCCAGTTGGAAGGAACTTGGTTTCTTAGTTTAGAACCGTGCCGACACGGAAGTCTGTAATGTTGATATTTCTGTTGATCAATTATTAATATAAATACTCCTTTCCTGTCCAATCAATATCTTGCGAATATATGATTATTATCCATGGGCATGTTTGCAATGCTTATTATTGAATTGTGCTATCTAATGTGCTAACTCATTTTATATATTGTCACTATATACTTGCATCGCTTGTTCATTGAGAACTTTTTGTAGGTGTAAGGCTTTGGGTCAAAGTGCTCAACGGTGGAATGACATTAAACAATTGGATTGAGGTAGGCTTCTTCCTCATATGGCACATGTTGGAATTGAGTTGATTTTTGCAGTCATACTTGTCTGTTGTGGTTTACCCTTGGCCATAGAGAGTTTTTCCCTTGTAACAAGCATCTAGAAGAGTTATGATTGTCTTTTATACTTTTCTAGCTACAAGCCTCTGGGCCTTCATCCCCTTCATCCCATGAAAAGAGGTACAGTCCCTTCTTGGTTCAGTACACCTGAAAATCCCAAAATATGAGGAGACAAAAAGTCTGAAGTGTGGGAAGTGATATGTATGATCGAGAATGGTGCAATGAATTATCAAGGACATCTCCCAATAAAAAACCCTTACCCAAGGGTGAGAAATTACTAGGGAACAATGTCAACCACCATGGTGAAACAAGGAAAAGAATATAATTTACAAGAAGACATTTAATAATCAAGAGCATCTTTTAATGCAACATATTCAAATGCCTCAAGTATTAAAGTGACAATTACCACAATACATGACTTGTACATCATGGAGAAATATCCACTGTCTTCTAGAAATAAGTTGATGTGGTGAATGCCATCATGATGAATTAGAGAAGTATGGTGGTGAAGCAGGTCTTCATCTGTGTAAGTGGACATCGCTAGTCAATCCATATCTCGACACTCCATGTCTACAATGTGAGGGCCTCATGACTCCATGTCTGCAACATGAGGGCCTCGAGACGTCATCTCCTTAGTTATCCCCAGAAATGGGGGACAACAATACCCTTGGCCATATTACCTAATTCCCTAGTACATAAGAGTGATATCCTTGAATGTTGTTCTCAATGTACTATAGCAATGGCATAGTAGAGAGGTTTATGCAAGTCCAATTTTAGGTGCACCTAGAGGGGATTTAAATATACCTAAAGATATGTGGAAGTTCAAATCTGTAAGTCGATTTTTTCTGATGCATTACTACTCGAAGGGGTATCAATAAAGGTGTACAAGGGTGTCCAACTGGGTGAATCCACTTGTACTTATCTATGTGTATGCTTCCCTAGTTGCAATTTTTTCGGCCAAGCATGGATCTCTATGTTTAAAGATGCTAAAACATGTCTTTATCCTTACAAAAACTTTAAACAATTGGGTGTGTGCTAACATAGAAAAGTTATATGATACCACTTGTGGTGTACCTTGTTAGTTGGAAAAATTAGATCCAGGTGGATATCGATGGGCAGCCACCTATTCCACTTGGTCAAAGAATAGTTTCCATTTTGGCAGTTTTTACAGTTTTTCGGGTCCCAAACTTCCAAGGTTGTTTTGAGGCTCTAAATGATGTTTTTTGGTCTTGAAAGTGCCTATCATGTCACTAGAGGAATATGCTAGGATGAACGAAATATATACTCCTCGACTATACCTTTCCAATGGTGTATCGATCACCCTAAATAGAGATCATATGCAAAAGTTACACCCTCGAGAAGTTGACGTATCAGCTACCCCCATTGGGGCCCACAAACGTTTTGGCGTTTCATCTCCTAGGGTTAGTGTTTTGAATGTTTAGGGTTTTCTCATTTATGTTTTACGTAAAAAAGGCCTTTGGAGACTCATTTTACTCATATTCTTTTGAATGAGCATATCCATCACATCTCTTCTTAGAGGTAAGCTGCCACCATTCGAGCAAGTTTGGTTTAGTCTGCATTTTTACAGTTTCAACAGTTCTCTTTATTAATAGAAGTCAAGTTTCACTATAAAAAAAAATTTTCAAAATGGAAACTATTCTTTGACCCAATGGAATAGGTGGGTGCCCACCAATATCCACCTCGATCAAAAAATATAAGAGCAATATAGATGAAAATATAAGTATGGAAAGAAAATAAAATAGTACCAAAGTATTGAAACAACAACAATAGGAAAATCTTGATTGATATTCTAAATAGGAAGCAATGTTGAGTTACATCTTCGATGGGGAAATCTCCAATTGAGTAGACCTCCAATACAATATCAATTACTTAGCACCTGATTACATGACGTATACTACTATAAATAGTTTTTAATTGACCAAAATCCTAACCACCTAATGGACCTTTATTAATGAGACAATTGACGAGTGGAGCTTCTTTAGTGACTCCACCTTACATTTATTGATTACATACTCTAACTACCTAGTGGGCCTTATTTAATAGGTATGGCCACATTACATTAAGTAACAACCAATATTGTTAACTAGGGGAGTCAAAAATATTAGATCAATCCTACTTTTTTCTTCTAATGGTACAATAGATATAGTGCATGGATTTTAGTGATGCAAAATGATTAGGTGGTAGGTGGATCAATGTTAATAATGGTACACTATAAAATGATTTGGTGCATTGAATTCAACAATGGTACACTACAATAATATTCATTGCATTAATTTCAATTGCTAAATTGTAGAGTGCAAGTTGATAAGGTGCATTGATTCCAACACCAACTGATTTGAAATGGATCCAAACAAATGAATGGTTGTAAGACTCAATTCCTACAAGATAATTCCATGATTAATCAAGGTTAGGTAAACTATTAAAAACAATGCAAATGTAAAAGTGGAATAAGATAAAATGAGAAGAAAATAATGAATTAATTAAAATAAAAAAAATAGAATAGGAGAGTAGAAGAGACCAAGGAATGTGAAATGAAAGGTCGTGCCCTTTAGCCTTCCCATTACCCTAGCTCTTCCTATTTGTTCCTATACTTTCACTCTCGAAGGGATTTTCGCTGGCCAAGAGAGGAAAGGATGCATATAGAAACAAGAATTTCCTTGTAACCATAGATCCACAAAATCAGAACTGAACAAACATTTGAAGTCTATTTTTCCATTTGGGTTTCTAGGGTAAAATATCTATGTTGATTATAAGTTTTATTGTGATGGATTTTTTATGGCATTGTTCTTTCAATTGTGGCTAAATAATTGTCTTGATATATTCTAAGATTATGGTGATGTTAATTTCTATGAGAGTCAATTTTGGCCATCATGCTGCTAATCCTAATAAAAAACCAACACAAACCGTCCATTCCATTCAATAGTTGAGATCAATGGATCTCATGTTTTGGTTGTTGCAATTGTTTTGGCTGCTATTTTTATCCTAGTTACTAGTAATTTGTTGTCTTTTGAGACCATTGACATTTAGGCAATCCATACACAACAATTGTGAGAGTCCACTCCATCAAATGCTGCTTGGAAATGCATGGAACCACTCCATCAACCAAATTGATTTGCTCCATCAAGCTTGTAACTTTTGTATATAGTTGATCCCTTCATACCAATTTATCTTGGCTTTGCATTGGGTTTAATCCTACAACTAATCAATGGATAACATGCCATTTAGTTTGTAGTTAGTATTATAATAATTTCCTTGGAGCATTGGGTCTATTGTTTGGTCATTTCCTTGGAGAGTTGGGTCCATCCCATGGTCAAAGAAATGCATCCCATTTCATAACCGTTTGAGTTATACTTAATTGTTTATGCGGAAAGCAAAAATGCATTTGTGTAAGAGGGAACTTAACTCGATGAGAATAAAAGAATGGTGATAGAAAATGTTGGCTAAGTAATGAAGGTCACTACAACTCAAATGTTGGATAAATAATATCTCAAATGTTTTATCATCCCATGTTTCATCTCTTGTCATAACATTCTAAATGATATACTATAGCTCCATCACACTTAGATGATGTGGCTATAAGCTTATTTACCACTAATTTCTTAATAGACTTGCTATCCCATAGTTGAATTCAAATATGCAACAAAATACATTTGTTTATATTTTTATTCATATGATTGTTGGGAATGTTGGCTTTGAAGAAAATTTCTCTATCCTTAATTAATGATAGAGTGATATGCCACTAAAGTATTTTTGTTCATTAATGATATAACTGTCTTTTTTATTTGTTGTTTGCATCAACTTCTCTACTGCTGGAGCAATTTAATTTGTTCCTATTGGAAATTGCGTGAAATAAGTTCTTGTTTACCTCAAAAACACTTTGATTAAGCATGTGTTCCTTGAAACCTTCCTCCAAGTTTCAGGTAATGATAAATTTGATCCATACTAGTAGTTGTTGAAGGATTTCATTGGGTTTATTGATGTGGTTGGGTTGTATTTTGGACTTACACAGTTGACACATAGAAACATTTCTCAAAATCATAAATTCCAAACTATTAGAATTGGATGGGAATTTGCAAATTCTTTATTACATAGATTGGTACTTGATGGGTGTTCTATATGCACTAAAAACACACTAAAAACCCTCAATTAAATTGTCAACCAGGGGTAAGTAAACTTAGAGTTGTAGCAAAATATATGCCAAAGGTAGAAGGGCTGGTAGGAGTATAGTCTAACTAAGGAAGATATCTATCTAAGGCTAATATACTCAAGCAAAGCTATCTAATGAGAAAACACTACTAAGCAACTTTAAACTAGGTAACCTAAGTACTTTTGGGCCAAGGATTGATGGATAGTTCTAAGAAAACAAGTGAAAACCCTACTTGAAGCAAACTAGTTCAACAATAAGCAATAAGCAACTATTTAAGCATAACAATAAGAAAATAAACAAAACAAACTATTTTAACTTTCCAACCTACATTCAATGAGAAACTACCATATGAAAGCAAGTAAATAAACAAGCAAGCAACTATTCTATTAAAGTAAGCAAACAAGGAAGCAAATACAACTAACTAACCTATTAAAGCAAATAGACAAGTAAGAAAAAAAACTAGCGAACCTATTAAAGCAAATACACAACTAACTACTCTAAGATAACTTCTATTGCAAGTAATCAAATTAAAACTTCTCATTGAACAACTATCTAGCCTAAGAGGCAAGTGGACTATATTCTTAATTCAAAACTATTTCTAATTCATGAAAGGAAATCTATTTAATTGAAAGCAAGAAGAAAGAAATTGTATCCTCTGATCTATGAAAGCAGGAAACTAGATCTTTTAACCTATGAAAGAAAGAAAACTATCCTTTAACCTATGAAAACATGAAAACTATATTTTAACCTATGAAAACTCAAATATAGTGTTGGTGGTTGTGTGAATGTCTCCAATGTCATATGATATCTTGATGGCACTTGACAACAAAGGATAATTCAAGTGGATCTCAATAGCAAAGTGAAAGGTATGAATCAAACAATCCAATGAGAATTTAGCCATGACAAAAACAATCATCAATTACCCTGCATATTCATTTATTAACCATCAACAATATAATGAGATCATAATTGTACTTCTAAACTATGTAAGAAAAATTCATACTTAAACTCAAGCATTAACTAAGAATTGTAATTGCAATTTAATTCTAGGAAAGAAAATACATAAAGTGAAACTATAATACATCTATCTTAACAATTCAAAATACGATAAGGAAAATGCTTGAAAACAAAATTAAAACATGACATATAAAAAGTAAACTAATGCATGTATTGACTAACAACTGGTTAAGCAAATTCGACAATTAAAAAGATTGAAATTAACCCTATCCATCCACCGAAACCTTGTTTAAAAGAAGCATAAAATACAACTATGTTCTACTCTGTTTTAATTCTCATTTTAAATCAAATTTCAAAAGCATAAATGAAATACAATCTAACATTTAATGGAACACGAGGTTAGTAGATGAATTTTCAAATTCCTCTCTATCTATCAAATCAATGCATATTAACACATGCCATTATTCTAACCTGCAAAAGAACTAAACTATTAAGCTACAACAACAAATTATATAGCAAAAGAAAGGTAGCAATACATGTACAGGAAATGAAAAAGAGAGATGTCTAAGCTATGAAATGTAGAAACAACATATGAGACAGTTACCAGACTTCTAGTGCCCCCCCCAGTAAGTCGTGGTCACTCCCTAAAGTCACACCATGAACTCAACAAAAAGAATTCACCATTAAACACAGAAACACAGTTTTATACAATTCTGGCAATTGAAAAATGCAAAAACAGAGCCAAAATCGTTTTTGGCTCTAACACACGACTTCTTCTACTGCTTAACAATTATCTGATCACCACGATCGTATTTATAATGTTTATAGACCAAGTGGTCGAACACATGAGGTTCGAACCACTTCTAAAATTGGCAAATTTCATTAATGGTGACCTAATTGCCGAAACAGAGCGAGCCAATAACCACCCACCATAACAACCCAAAATCGAGTTTTCAAGAGTTTAGTAGTTGGAGGGGATAAGGATGAACAAAACCCACATCCCCGATTCTCCCATCACTGGCCACCAATACCATAACTGCCAAGTCGCCCTTCGTTTTTGTGCAATACGCAGTGCTGGAAGGAGTGTCGGATCGGGTACCAGAACGAGTGCTGGAATGAGTGCCAAACTGAGTGTCAGAAGTAGAAACGTAGTGCATTTTCGCCCTGTAACATCAAAAAACATGAATCGGATCCTTGGAAGCGTGAAAACATGATAAATTATGCTCGATACAATCATTAAACATGAATCATACGTACCTTATGTCAATCATACCGTTTTATCATAAAATTCTTCAAAAAGATCCTTCAAAAGATGAAAAACACATATGTACATGTGGCAAAAGTGCATAATAACCTTCATAAAAGTGATCATATCTCGGGCCCAACATTACCCCCACACCTAAGATTTTGCAGGTCCCACTGCAAACAAAAAGAAATTTCCCTTTATGACTAAACTTGCGAAGGAGGGGGTGGATTAGCTTTAGAAGCTTATCCCTCTTGCCCGAGGGATTTTGAATTAGGATTTTCGTGGTGTTTCAATTGCATCCAAAGACTATTATTGGTGGCAGTTAATATCAACAACCTAATGCTGTAGAGAATTCATCTTGGCTTGTAGGACAACGTTATCATGGCGTAAATGACAACTCAGTGTTTCATGCTCTCTAAGTTTGAACTGGAGGGTTTGGAGTTTTTGGAGTCTGATGATGACATGTGAGGAAGCCTTGAGATGTATATTATACCCTCAATCCTTTAAACCATGCAAAACAACAATTTTATCTATACAAAATTAGTTCCAAAAGTGACTTCCCATAAGCGCAACAATTCTGGCCTGGCGAACTTGTGAAAAATAGGTATGAAAGTGACACCTATAAATACAAGACAATAAAACCTATGTAAAAATTGAGAGAGGTTTTTGTTTTTGAATATGTCCTTGACAAAAACCTATCTTGGTTTTTAAAAAGTTACTTCCAGTTGTTAGGAAAACACGAAAAGAAAATATGACTAAAACATGAAAAATAGAGTGTTTTATTTTCTGAAAGCATAGGCCTCTAAGATGATAGAATATATCCCAAACCATAAAGTATATTCATAAATTGAGAGAGGTTATTGTATTTTGGTATGTTATGAAAAAAAACCTCCTCCAGGTTTCAAAATTACTCTCCCATTTGTTCATAATCCCAGCTTGAAGTTGGTTACTCAAAACTTGTAAAAGCGCAGTGTGCTCTTAGCAGAAGTGCAAGGTGTTCTTTGATAGGGATTTTGGAGGCCTTCCCAGAGGATTTTTGGGATGAAAGTGGTATGGTTGTAAATTTTATGATGTCTTCTACACAATGGAACCATTAAGCACTACGAAAAACTGACTTGAAGTCAAACTGACCAAATGTGCAGAAACCCTCCTATAGTGACTGTATTTGGGGGATTTCTCCCAAAAAATAACACCCGTGCATAAAATGAAGGAGGTTTTTTTTTTCTTGGTCTATTATTGACAAAAACCTCTTTCATGTTTGTCAAATTCATCTTCCTTAATTCAGAAACCAATTTTTAAGTAGAACTTTGACCAAGACAATCATTTGAAAATTTATGACCAGGAATGATGACATGACCATGATGAAAATTTATGAACTTGGATGAGCGGAGGGAGTAGTAATGACACCTAGACACACCAATGAAATTTTTACAATGAATATATGTCAAATTTTATTTGATAAGTTTATTTTGAAAATATAACAATTTGACCTAATAACCCTATCAATCACATGAAAGAGTAAATTTGATCACTGGTGATTGACAGAACTGACAGATACTAAAAGGCTTGGTTTGTAATGTTAGGCATGGTGAACATGAGAATTGTTATTTCCTGTCATCAATATGTAACAATTCAAACAACTAATCCTCTTTTCATAAGCTTGGAATACAGATGACAGTAAGTATTTAGCAGTTGTAATCGCTTTGTATTTGTCACAAAGAGTAGTTAAGTATAAGTAGTCTTATATAGCATAAACATAAAAATGCATAGGATATTATAACACACACAATGATGTCAGAAGTATATAATTTAGCATACCAATATAAACAACTGCTGATATAATATCCCAAGACTTTGTAAAAAGACAATATGACAAAATTTTGATAGAAATCCTACTTCCTCTTCTCATGGTTTTCTATACAAATGGGCAATGCTTAGAATTTTTAGCTCAGGAAAACTCCCCCCAGACCAAAGATATGGCACATCCTCATGCCATGAATTTAGCAATAGGATTCTTGGTATTTACTATTTTTAGAGGGGGGTTAGCAATAGGCTTCTTGGAATTTTGGTCCAGTAAAGGAATAACTTGAGGATGTGGCTTAGGGTGGAGTAACAGTCCCTATATCAAGAGTCTTTGTGCTAGTCTTGATTGTAAGACGAGGGTTTGCAAATTGGTAAATGAACTCATCCCATGTTTTCTCCTATTTTTCCAACTCGGCTAAGACAAGTAGTTTGATAAGGCCGTGGTGAAATAGGTTGTTATGGGGATTGGTTACATCCTTCCTCACTTGGGAAGACATCTTCTCAAGACTCTTTAATAAGTAAAAGGGAAAGTTACAATGGCTTATTGAACTGAAAGTGAGCTAATAATCGAAATTGACAGGCTTTAAAGACGAGATATCTACCTTCACATGCAATCAATCTGGTGATGACTATGAGAGGGTTGATTAGCTCCTCTTTTATCCATTCCTTGGAGTATCCCTTAGCTCCAGAGATGTTCTGAAATTCGGTTTTGAAAACCCTGTTATAGCTTTCTCTTGGCAACTTGTGGTGTTTAAATCAACGGTCTCCAACTCTTGGGATCTTTGTGGCTGAGGAAATTGATTCCTCAGAGGCCACGAACATAGTGAATAGGAGTTGAGGTAGGCTAAGAGTGTTCCATTGTTGTTGATTTTTCCACCATGCTCACTCAATCCACTTTCATAGAACATGTAATGTCAAACCTACAATGAACAACTTGTAACAAAAATGTAATGTCAAACCTACAATGAACAACCTATGACAAAAATAAACCAATAGAGTGGTCTGTTAAGGACATATACAACAATTTATAACACACAGGAGTTTAGAACTTCAAGATAAAATGACTGCTGATGTAATAACCCATATCATGAAAATAATACAAAATTTTTACAAAGATTTACTTCTTCTAGGCAATTTTATCATTTGTCAACTCATGAACCCCTCCCCCACACCTAAGTATTATGACACCTCACAATAAAAAATATAGGAAACCAGTCAGTTCTCCCAATAGCCAAAGATTTATAGCTTGTTAAGTGTAGAGATAAATTTCATAGATTGGTCTGACGAGATGGTTAAAATATGGCCCCACCTATAGGATAAGAGATCCTATATATACATAAGAAGAGGTAGGCAAGAGAGTTTCAAGATAGTCTCAGAGTTAGTTCCCAATGACAAGTTTATGGAGTTCATGAACCTTAGCTTAACCATAAACACTTCATGTCAGATTTGTCTTGCAAGTAATGCCATACATCAGGACAAGTTTAAATTTATTATTTATTTTTTGTCAGATTACCATCCTTGCTAGGTAGAATGCCCCGCTGCCAGCAAGCCTGTTCAGTACTCCGACGGGTTCACCTAGTCATACCACAAGCCAGTACCCGCTGCCATTAGACTTGTTCAGTATCTTGATGGGTTAGCCTCTTACACCCTTAGATACTGGCCCTCCATCTTTTAAGATTTTAGTATAATATTGCTTTATGCAAGAAGATGGGGGGGCTAGCTTTGAAAACAACTTTTTCTTTATTTTTATTGGGATGGTATTTATGTTAGAGGATGACTTTCCATTATTTATATTCCTTAGTGATTGTCCCGATGTAAGGGGTACTTAAGCGGACGTGGCCTATCTAAAGATATTATATAATAAATCTATTTAGTGTGTAGTGAATGGTACCATTGAGAAAGAACAGAAAGGTATCTCTAGGCTCAACTCACTTTCTTCTTTTGTAAGTTATTGTGATGTTTCCATAACTAACCGCTAATCAGACCTCCATGTTACTCTTTAATAAAGATACTTTACTCACTTACTTAGGTTTCTTGGGAAAACTGTATGAGAGACCTCTAAGCTTGATGGTTACAGTGTCACTTCCTTATATAGTGGTGAAGGTTCAAGAGCAACTACTATTTAAGATGCCTTGAGAAAAAGAAGATGGAAGTCTTTGCAAAAACATGGCTAATTACAACAAGTCATTATTCATTTCATGCTTAGCAGACAACAAGGTTCAAGTATAGCAATGTTTCGAAGACGAATCCTTCTTTTATATTTCCTTGAAACTGTCTACTCCTGGTGAAATAAATACCTACAGAAGTCTCTAGAAAAAAACACACTCTAAAATATCAAAGACTAATGAGATCAAGTCACTGGAACATGTATCTCATAGTTATTTTATTAAAAGAAAATGTAAAATGATGCTGCATTAGACTCTAAGCTAAACTAACAACATGAAGCTTTTATTTACTATCCTACCCTACATAAAAAGAAAGGGAAAATGTTTATTCAAGTGTAAGAACTCTTCCAATGTAACCATATGCGGAGAAAGATAAGAAACATACTCATATCCATGTATGAAAAAGTTACCGCAGTGATTACCTGGATATGAATAACCAACCAACCTACTTGTTTGGGCCTCAGAAGGTGTTGAATAAGAGAATAGTATTGTGGCTTGATGACCTCTTGAAACCAAATTTCGATGTAATCTTGATGTTCATCAACAATAATTTCTATGCTCTCCTTCATCATGTTGTGCAAATCCTTTTCTTTTGGATGTTTGATTTCTGAAGTACATAAAGGATTTGTTGAGATGGATGTTGAGAACTCCTCAATCTTAGGTCTTAATGATTGCTCTCCACTGGATGTAGTCCATAATTTTTCATCTTCCTTCGCATTTTGGAAAGGAAAGTCATTTTTTAGCTCATAGGACCTTGATTCTTCTAATATTTTCAGAGAGGTAGACAAGTTCTTGGCTATTGTCAAGATGAGTTCTTCCTGAAAAGAAGAAATCCTGACTGCTGCTAGGATTTGAGAAAGTTCCCTCAGGCTAATGGTTTCTTCTGAATTCATCTTTCCATTTGATAAAACTTGGTTCACACAAAGATGATGTCCACAAAGTTAGGATCTCCTGATGGTGGTAAGAAAACAAAGGTTGTATTGTTTGGTTCTACATAAGGCTCGAGTGGTCTTGCCTCCTATCCCACTATTATTGATGCTTCAATTTTCTATTCTATAGTGGTCCCTGTCTTAGTCTCTTCAGAGACTACTTTAGCTCTTTGGGTTGAGCTAGCTCATGTTTTTTGGTATTGGTCTGTGGAGCTTATGAGTGGAATGTTCCTTCCCCCCAAAAGATTGGAAGGAACCTTGGTTGAAAGGTCTGATTTAGATTTAATGTATCTCCCTTTTAGGTCTCTAGGTCTATTCGTAAAAGAAAAAAGAAAAATCTACCATTGGGTTTCTAGGTCTATTCATGAAATTAAACAAAAACAAAAGGAAAAACTACCATTGGGTTTGGGGGAACCTACTATAGCAGATGCGTAGGTTCTTACCTCTCGTCTTAAAGTTCCCCCACCACCAATCTAATGCTAAGGTCTAGGAATGATCTATTTCCTAACTACTTCTTACCTTGAGACAAATCCCTAACAATGGTGCCAAAAATGATGGGTGTTCTATATGCACTAAGAACACACTAAAAACCCTCAATTAAATTGTCAACCCAGGGTAAGTAAACTTAGAGTTGTAGCAAAATATATGCCAAAGGTAGAAGGGATGGTAGGAGTATAGTCTAACTAACGAAGGTAGCTATCTAATGCTAATCTACTCAAGCAAAGCTATCTAATGAGAAAACCCTACTAAGCAGCTTTAAACTAGGTAACGTAAGTACTTTTGGGCCAAGGATCGATGGATAGTTCTAAGAAAACAAGTGAAAACCTACTTGAAGCAAACTAGTTCAACAATAAGCAATAAGCAACTATTTAAGCAAATAACTAAAGCAAACTATTTTAACTTGCCAACCTACATTCAAAGAGCAACTACCCTATGAAAGCAAGTAAATAAACAAGCAAGCAACTATTCTACTAAAGCAAGCAAACAAGGAAGCAAAGACAACTAACTAACCTATTAAAGCAAATAGACAAGTAAGCAAAACAACTAGCTAACCTATTAAAGAAAATAGACAACTAACTACTCTAAGATAAATTCTATTGCAAGTAATCAAATCAAAACTTCTCATTGAAGAACTATCTAGCCTAAGAGGCAAGTGGACTATATTCTTAATTCAAAACTATTTCTAATTCATGAAAGGAAATCTATTTAATTGAGAGCAAGAAGAACTAACAACTAATATTTAATCTATGATAAACAAATTGTTCTCTAACCTATCAAAGAAGAATACTATCTACCCTACATCAGCAATAAAACTATATTCTAAGCTATGAAAGCAAGGAATTGTATCTTCTGATCTATGAAAGCAGGAAACTAGATCTTTTAACCTATGAAAGAAATAAAACTATCCTTTAACCTATGAAAACATGAAAACTATATTTTAGTCTATGAAAACTCAAATATAGTGTTGGTGGTTGTGTGAATGTCTCCGATGTCGTATGATATCTTGATGGCACTTGACAACAAAGGATAATTCAAGTGGTTTAAGTTCAACACTAATCTCAATAGCAAAGTGAAAGGTATGAATCAAACAATCCAATGAGAATTTATCCATGACAAAAACAATCATCAATTACCCTCCATATTCATTTATTAACCATCAACAATATAACAAGATCATAATTGTACTTCTACACTATGTAAGAAAAATTCATACTTAAACTCAAGCATTAACTAAGAATTGTAATTGCAATTTAATTCTAGGAAAGAAAATACATAAAGTGAAACTATAATACATCTATCTTAACAATTCAAAATACGATAAGGAAAATGCTTGAAAACATAATTAAAACATGACATATAAAAAGTA
This sequence comes from Picea mariana, assembly GCA_032191745.1. Lineage (NCBI taxonomy): Eukaryota > Viridiplantae > Streptophyta > Pinopsida > Pinales > Pinaceae > Picea > Picea mariana. The sequence continues at coordinate 205,249 of JASDQU010102975.1, forward strand.
AACTAATGCATGTATTGACTAACAACTGGTTAAGAAAATTCGACAATTAAAAAGACTGAAATTAACCCTATCCATCCACCAAAACCTTGTTTAAAAGAAGCATAAAATACAACTCTATTCTACTTTGTTTTAATTCTCATTTTAAATCAAATTTCAAAAGCATAAATGAAATACAATCTAACATCTAATGGCACACAGGGTTAGTAGATGAATTTTCAAATTTGTCTCTATCTATCAAATCAATGCATATTAACACATGCCTTTATTCTAACCTACAAAATAACTAAACCATTAAGCTACAACAAAGAATTATATAGCAAAAGAAAGGTAGCAATACATGTACAGGAAATGAAAAAGAGAGATGTCTAAGCTATGAAATGTAGAAACAACATATGGGACAGTTACCAGACTGCTGGTGGCCCCCCCAACAAGTTGTGGTCACTCCCTAAAAGCACACCATGAACTCAGCAAAAGGAATTCACCATTAAAATGCAGAAACACATTTTTATACAATTTCGACAATTGAAAAATGCAAAAATAGAGCCAAAATCGTTTTTGGCTCTAACACACGACTTCTTCTACTGCTTAACAATTATCTGACCACCATGGTGGTATTTATAATGTTTACAGACCAAGTGGTCAAACATAGGAGGTTTGAACCACTTCTAAAATTAGCAAATTTCATTAATGGTTCCCTAACTATCGAAACAGAGCGAGCCAATAATCACCCACCATAAAAACCCAAAATTGAGTTGTCAAGAGTTCAATAGCTGGAGGGGATAAGGATGAAAAAAACCCACGTTCCCGATTCGCCCATCACTGGCCACCAATACCATAACCGCCAAGTCACCCTCTGTTTTTGTGCAATACGTAGTGTTGGAAGGAGTGCCAGATCGGGTATCGGAACGAGTGCTGGAATGAGTGTCAGACTGAGTGTTAGAAGCATAAACGTAGTGCATTTTCACCCTGTAACATCAAAAAACATGAATCAGATCCTTGGAAGCATGAAAACATGATAAATTATGCTCGATACAATTATTAAACATGAATCATACGTACCTTATGTCGATCATACCGTTTTATCATAAAATTCTTCAAAAAGCTCCTTCAAAAGTTGAAAAACACATATGTACATGTGGAAAAAGTGCATAATAACCTTCATAAAAGTGATCATATCTCGGGCCCAACAATACCTCTTTGGGTTGGAGCTAAGAGAATGGAGTTCACATGGGGTTACCTTCTTTGGGGTCCCGAGGTAAATGCAAATCTAGTGCTAACTGTGTCACTTGTTGCATTAGGATCCTTAATGTGGCTTTGCAAGAATAAGCCAAATACATTGGTTCCAATCATATATGCAAGTGATAGTATTTTTACATCTGTGTATTTTGTTATAAGCTTTTGGAGGTTCTAAATATTTGAAATAGTATGGAATTTGTCCTTCCATAACACTCAAACCAATGAAGTCTTGAAACTAGACTTGAAGACATAGCAGACTTGTTGGCCACTATAAGCAATTAACCAGCAAGGTAACCCCTTACATAAACATAGTACTTGACATCAAATAGAATTAGAGACTTGATTGTCATCGTGTTTCTAGCTAGTTGTTGTTTGTAGGTTACACTAGAAAATAATGGGCCATTGGTTGGCATATTACAGGCCTTACAACCATCAAAAGAATAGATATATAGTTCAAAAATAAACTTCTGCATAATATTCATGTTGTTGAAGTGAGTGGGATATAAGTCCCTCATTTATTGATCATATGGTATCAGAGTTGTTGAATCCTTGACCATGAAGCAACTTTCATAACTTTGAAGAGAGTGAAAACTCAATATGGGTAAACCAAACAGATAAAGTCTAGAAGACTTAAGGGCCATCCATGCTCAACTTCAAAAAGGAAACAAGCACTTGAAGGAATAGGCCTAGAGGTTTAACTAGAGGATGGAAGAGATGGAGACGAACCTTGAGAGCTCAATAAGATTGCTACCATTGCTAAAGAATAAATTTGTTGAAGGTCAAGACTCCCTCACCATGGTTCTGTAATATTGGGACAAGAGCAGAGGCCAGCTTGTACACATGGAAGAGAAGGTCATCCAAATGGATAGATAGCAGGAGGACAAGCTCACTTGGATGAATAATTAGGTGTAACAAGAGTTTGTAGAGAAGGAGGGGGATTTGGTAATACTCCAAGCAAATTTCCAAGATCACTAGGAAGCAAGACCACCTTCCATATTTTCCATTGCTGAAGCTAACACCATGACTGAGACAAATCTAGTAATCTCACCATCTGTAGACATTTATCAGGAGAAACTTAGTGAATTTGAAAGGCATACAAGAGAATTGGATTGAAATTGTTAAGGAAAATGGGATACAATGGACAAGGGCTAGGTAAGAGAAGACAAGGCATCCTATGCCATGTTGTAGTTTCTATTAAATTTAGTTTTATTAGGTTCTTTTCAATTTTCTATAGCATTTCCAAAACAACAACATAAGTAGGATCACTGAAAGAAACACAATCACAAGGTACACAACATTTTATCCTGGGAAACCCTCATGAGGGAGAAAACCCAACAAAAACTTCTTTAATAATATATTTCCAATACAATGCCAAGACTTAAGACCAAACCACCAAGAATACACTAGGACTGAGCATGTGCCTCTATCTCCTTCTTCTTGCAACTGCAACTACCTTCAAAATATGCACACTACAAGTGTGAGTGAGTGAGTGAACAAATGAAGCACCATCCTCAGTTATAAATACTAGTCAGCAGGTGTTTGGGTTATGTCTCTTCACTTAGTAGGGTTGAATTCTTCTAGGAGTTGTTAAAACCACTTTATAAACACTAGGGGTCGAATTTACAAATACCACCATATAAATATGGTTTAACCAATCCACAAAAGGGGATTTGGTATTACACAAGACACAACATGATCAATCCACAAAAGGGGATTTGATCTATAAGATAATAACTCAAATAGAATTAGAATATTCTTCGAAGTTACAATATTTCAATAATCCCCCTTAACGAGAAGGGTATTCTACTGACATAACCCAATACAAGATACAACATCATCAGGAGAGAGAGAAGGCAACAACATCATCAACATTTGGAACATTGACTGGCATATCTACAAATCATCGGAAGTTTTTCTCATTATCAATAACATCATTGTTCACAACATGGAGCTGGAGTAGCATCATCATCATCATTTGCATCAACCTCAATTAGCATAACACTAAAGCAACAATATCACCAACCCGAGGATGGCATACCAACATAAACCACTTGAAGATGATACAACAACATCATCAACAACACAAGGTTGAAACAACAACATCATCAACATCACGAGGATGAAACAACAACATAATCAACATAGAGCAACATAATGAGGTAGGTGCAACACCAACATTTTGTGGTACTCTGACAGACCGTCCTTTCTGGACCTTCGGGATCTGCCTAGGAATCATAATATTCCCTAGTATATAAAAATATTAATGGAGCTACCACGTGGTACTATGACATACCATCCTTACCGGACTTTTCAGATCTGACCAGGAATCAAAATATTCCCTAGGATATAAAATCCTAACGGAGCTACCACTACTGACCACAGATGGCATATACATGCACACGTACTCTGATAGACAGTCCTTACCAGACCTTCAGGATCTTCCTAGGGATGATCTATCCCCTAGGATATAAAATCCTAACGGAGATACCCGCTATTGGTCAGGATATCGTAATATCATTAGCATCAGTCCCCCTTTTGAGGGAGGTCCTTTCATATAATACCAAGCTTATCTCAAAAGTACTCAAACTTTACACAAGACAAAGGATTGGTCAACACATCTACAACCTACTCATATGTGCCAACATATTGGAGCTTTACAACTCCCCTCTGTACCATATCATGAATCTAGTGATACCAGATATCTATGTGCTTAGACTTATCATGGAACAATGTGTTCTCCGTCATCTTTATGCAACTCTGGTTATCACATAGAATCACAGTGGATTCCATCTCCAGACCGAATAGACCTGTCAACAACTTCCAATGCCATATGGATTCACAACTAGTGGAACATGCTATAATGTATTCTACATCTGTCATGCTGAGAGAAATACTTTATTTCTTCCTGCTCTGCCATGAATTCATGGCTGATCCAAGATTGAAAAAACATCTTGAAGTTCTCTTTCTTTCAGAAACACTTCCAACCCAATCTTAATAAGTATAACCATACATTCTGAAGTCATGATCTCCAGTATAACAAAGACCATAATCCAACGTACCCTTAAGGTATCTCATCACATGCTTTGCAGCTACAAGGTGAACACGTCTGGGATCTACAAGATATTGAATCAAGGTGTTCACAAAAAATAATATATCTAGCCTGGTATTCGTCAGATAAATCAATGAACCAATAATTTGTCTATATAGTGTAGCATCAACCGATTCTAACGAAGTATCAACCAAGAGCTTCAACTTTGTTTCCATGGGTGTGTTCATGGATTTACATTCCAACATGTCGAATCTCTTCAATATTTCAACTACATACTTCCCTTGGATAAGGAAGATCTTCTCTGGGCTCTGCCAAACTTCAAGACCTAAGAAATAATGCATCAGTCCTAGGTATTTCATCTCAAACTTTGCAACGAGCTTCTTCTTACAATATGTGATGAGATTTTCTTCTCCTGTTCAGAATAATTCATCCACATATAGTATCAATATAACTGGATCATCATTCATAACCTTGAAGTAAAGGTTAGAATCATCTTTCCTCTTGGTAAAACCCAAGCTCATAAGGAAACTATCAATTCTTCCATACCAATCTCTAGGAAGTTGCTTCAACCCGTACATAGGTTTCTTCAACTTGCAAACATGAGTCTTTCTATCTTCAACTTCAAACCCTTATGGTTTTTCTATATACACTTCTTCTTCAATAACACCATTTGAGAAGGTTGTTTTAACATCCATTTGGTGTAACTTCCACTTCATTTTGGCTGCAAGAGCTATGATAGTTCTGATAGAAGTATATATGGCTACATGAGAAAATGTCACTTCATAATCAATGCCTTCCTTTTGAGAAAAACCACAAGCCACAAATGTTGCTTTATGTTTTTCAATTCTTCTGTCTGCTACATGTTTTATCTTGTATATCCACTTGGAAGATACCACATCTTTGTTCTTTGGTTTGGGAACTACTTCCCATACATCATTCTTTATAATGGGATGGTATTATTCTATCATGGAATCATTATTTATAATGGGCTGGTATTCTTCTATCATTCTTTATAATGGGATGGTATTCTTCTATTGACACATAGAAACATTTCTCAAAATCCTCAATTCCAATCTATTAGACTTGGATGGGAATCTGTAGATTCTTTATAACATAGATTGACACCTCTTTGTGTTGGAGCTAAGGGACTGGAGTTCACATGGGATTACCTTTTTTATGGTCTTGAGGTAAATGAAAATTTAGTGCTAAATTTTTCACTTGTTGCATTAGGATCCTTAATGTGGCTTCACAAGAATAAGCTAAAGACATTGCTTCCAATCATATATGTAAGTGTTGGTATTCTTACATCTATTCCTTTTATTACAAGCTTGTGGGGGTTCTAAATATTTGAAATAGTTTGGGCTTTAGCCTTCTGTATCACTCAAACCATTGGAGTCTTAAAATTGGATCTAAAGATATAGTAGACTTGCTGGCCATTATAAGAAAGTAACCAACAAGGTAACCCATCACATAAACAAAAAACCTAACATCTTAAAGAGTTAGAGATCTAATTGTCATTGCATTTCCAACTAGTTGTCGTCTGTAGGCTACACTAGACAACAACGAGCCATTGGTCAACATATTACAAGCCTTACATCCATCAGAAGAACATAGATATAGTTCATAAATAAACTTCCACATAGTATCCATGTTGGTGAAGAGAGTGGGCTAAAAGTCCCTCGTTTACAGATCACCAATGTATTGATATCAATGACAACATAGTGCAAAACAATTTGATGGATTGATTTCAATGATGATACAATGCAAAATGATTTAGTGCATTAATTTCAACAATCATATAATGCAAGTTATATGTTTTAGATACATTGTGCATTGGATTTAATAACAATGCAAAATGTTCAGATGACGAGTGCATTGATGTCAAAACAATACATTATTAAATGATTTGGTGCATTGATTTCAAAGATATAGTGAAAAAGATTGATTCACTAATTTTAACAATGATACAATGTAAATGATTTAGTGCAATGTTTTCAATGATGATATGGTTCAAAATGAACTAGTTGCATTGATTTAAGCAAACAATTCCGTGAGGCTATCAATGCTAGTATGCTAAAGGTGAGGACAAATTACATTACATATTGAGAACAAACAACCTCGAATAAAATATGGATAGAAATATGAGAAACATAATGCCAAAAAACTTGTGAAAATAAAATGCATGTGATTAGAATACAAATAGAGATAATAAAAAAATGCCCACAAATATGAAAAATAAAATGTGAATAGAATGAATGTCAATGAAATGAACAAATATTATTAAAGGAAAATATATAATGAATATATATTTTCAAAGGAAATTGTTTAATGAAATATATTATCAAAATCAATTTTAATTTTCTACATAGTTCAATGCGATTGTAACTAGCATAGATCCATCATAACCCCGAATCTATCAAGTGTCAAGATGAATCAAATTCATTAAGATGCAAACCTTCCTTAAGTTTTTTTTCCTAAAAAACATTTGCACTTCAACATATTATTCTTAATGCTTAATAGTTTCTCCCAAAAAAAACATTTGCACTTCAACATATTTTATTGTTCTTAGTGCTTAATAGATGTGGGTTACAATATATCTATGCTAATGCTAATAATGAAAAGAAGTACAAGAAAGATTCCATGCTTAACATGTTCAATATAATCACCGTTGGTAAGGTTATATAGTTATACATCAATTATTTTTTTATATTATTGTAATATGCTTTATTGGAATACCATGTAATCTTTCTAATGATAAACTTTGGATGAAAATATATTTTAGTAAAATAGGCATTTCTTTAAATTATGATTTAAATGGAATAAAATCCATATCATCCATTATAATATCATTATAATACTTTAAAGTTTTTAAACTTTATTTATAAGATGGTATGTTTGTTTTAATTAAACTTATAATACTTAAAAAAAAATGTTATTAAATTGAATTAGGTGTCGTATAGACATTTTTTTAAATTGAATTTTCATCGAGGCATTTTTATGGACCATTTTCATTGAGGTATTTTCATGGGTCGTATTTACTGAGGCATTTTCCTAGGGAATTTTCATAGAACATTTTCACCCAGACATTTTTTCTAAGTAGGGAATTTTCACGGACCATTTTCACTAAGGTATTTTCAGTGAGACATTTTCACATGACATTTTCATTTAGGCATATCTCTACAACCTTAATTTATGAGTTTGACCTAATCAGGTGTACAAGTTTTTTCTTTCAATGTTGTTCATAATTTATTTCCTCTCTATGTCTTTATTCCAATATGAACAATTCACCACCTTTACTAAAACTACTCAAGGGTTAGCAAAGTAACCCTAGGAAATCTTTACAAATACATAGAATCAAGAGAGAAACACAGAGAAGAAAGAGAAGCCACACTTCAAATAGAGTTAGAGGTAATGTTTGATAATACATTTACATTCTTTGAAGACAAGATTAAGAAATAGATAGACAATAAAATAATAGGGTTGGAGAATAATTTGCAAAAAATGGAGATTAGATTACAAGAAATGGAAAAAACAAAGCCGATAAAATAAACAATTAACCCAAGAAGGAGAGACCAATAATATAGAAAATCTTAATTTGAGGAACAAGATTAAAGCGATAAAAGAAAAGATGAATACCAATTTAACCCTAAAAAGTTTGGAAGTTAAATTGGATATCAAACCCATCAAAGAGGAAATGAACAAGTTTATAGAGTTAGACCATAAGTGCAACAAAAGAGCCTTGAACCTCATAATTTATGGTTTGAAAGAAAAGAAAGATGAGGATTATTGGGAGGCCTTTTAGGCCATGTAAACATCATCATACATTATATTAAGATATTAACATACGTAAGTACAAGAATTTAAATGTATATCATAAAGGATAAATGTATAAGAGAATATAACAAATGATTAGCTAGAGTAGGTACAATTGAGCCTCCAACCATCTTCCTAATGTATAAATACTCTTGAGCAAGGAATATGAGCTTATTTGGTTAACCTTCCCACAAATACTTCTTGAGTATTATGTGCGTGCTTGATGTGCTTGGTGCAATGTAGGTCCTATGTTGAATGCACATGTGTAATCAAGAAACATCTTGTCTCATATAAGAAAAGAGGTTGGGAAACATGATTGAGCATAAAGATAGGTTAATTCATATTAAGGTAAGGTCAACTGACCATCAATATGGCATACTTGGTAAAAATCTGAGTCTAAAATGGCTAGGAACATTTATAAATGAAGACTTCATTCCAAAAGACCAAGCTAAATTAAGGAAATAAGTTCAAAAGGTAAAAGAAGCCAGGAAGGAAGGAAAATAGACAATAATTAGGTATATAAAACCTATTCTTAGGGATATAGAAAAAATTATAATAGTAAATATGAATTCGGGACACCCCAGATCCTCTCTTGGAACTATCATGGATTTCTATGGAGCAAAGGGCCCATGTTAAGTTGCATCCCAAGTGAAATTGATATTATAATGCTTGTTGAAACTTGAAAGCATGAAGAATCTAAGGTCCGTATCATAAAAGGATTTGTCTTGTGGTCGGTATAGAACAATAAATTATACCACAGAGGCATTTGATACATATCTTGTTACATAAAAAATAACATTTTTCCTCACATTAGGCTTCATAATAAATACCCTTTCAATCACTACATGTGGATGGAGATTTCATAAATTAATACCAACAATATTTATATAGAAACATGACATTTCACTCCTATTAATTCTACCTCTTACAAGAAAAAAAATCTAGATAAAAAAATGTCTTTACAATGACTTATATATAGGATATCTACAATATGAGAAATGAAGGTAGTATCCTTGATCTGAAAATTTTGGTGAGAATCTTCCTACATCCAAATATTCGAAATAAGATCTTTTAATCACAAAAATTGCATGTGAATAAGGGCAATTTGATTACTTAACCATGCTTCAATAAGGAGATAATCACATATAATTGTCAAATTGTTGTGTATCTTTATAAATAAAAACTCTACTTAACCAAGTGAGAATGCATCAAAATCACACATACAACATTCACAACAATATGATAACGGAGTTCACCAGACCCCCTGGCTACGTCTCTGGGTTCATGAATCCCATGAACCTGCTTTATTGATCCTGCTTCAAAAGGGCTACATAAACAAGCCTACAACTTGTTTCTCCTTTACAAAGACATCCTCTGAATCAATAAGCTCTCAATAAGCTTTCCAAAAGCTCTTTTCTTTCTCCTCTCTCTTCTTGAATCCCAAGAAGGGTTTATATAACATCTCCATCTCAACCACATCAAGATTTTCATGGAGATAATATCTCTCAAGATCCCCTAAATTAGGATCTTGGCATATCTCAAGGGATTGGTTTGAGAATATCGCTCAACCATCCATGAAGATCTCAACTCTCCTTAGGACTCTCCTTGATACTAGGGATTGAAAGCCAACATGGATTTTCACCAAATAATCCATTTTTAAATAATGAAAAAGACATAATTATGAAAACCCTATCTCATGTATTAAACATTTTACAAATTCCATTTTGCCCCTAAATATCAACAAGAGATGTCTCTAGCATGTGAAGTCCAATTGAATTCATTTGAAATGCATTGGAAAGCTCAATGTGAGCTCTTTGTTGACTGGACAAAGTTGGCAGTATTTGAAGCAGACTGAAAATGTGTCGACTGTGAAGATCCTCCGGGATCACACCTCGCCACAGAGAAAACAATTTGGACCTCCAAAAGTATCAAATTTGACCTGCAATCCATCATCAACTGCCAAACAAATGTCTTCATTCCCTGTACTTCAAAATCAGAATGTAACTCAAAGACTTGCAACTGCTGCCAAGAAAATGTTCTAAAGGGAACACCCTTGTCTCCTTCACCTCTTGTTCTTCAGAGATTAGGATACAATCTCCCACATCTGCATCAAACTGCAACCTGTATCTGATGATGTCTAAATTACATACTTTCCAAGAGTTTATAAACACACTCTTTGGTCAAGTTTTACAAGAAATCGCCAAATGGTGTAGTCAAAACACCTTAATCAACTATTTACATCATGATTACAAAGAACCTAATAAAGGCTTAAGGCACAACAATAACACCTCTCACTCTATTCACTCAAGAGTGGCTAATAGCCATTACAATGCTTCATAAGCAAAAAACAAATGCCCTATGCCCAAACTATGGCCCTTCCATAGCAATACATGGTCCATACAGGCTCCTGAGGCAGTTTTCCTCTTCCTGCAGTCTTGTCACATTCCAGTGCAATTCTAACCAGCCCTGATTTCCATCTCTTCCAGCAGGCCCATCTGAGTTTCCCCCTCTAGGAAATAGAGTGAAGATCAGGAAGATCCTCCTGGATCACACCTTCCCACATAAATAATTTTTGGTCCACCATAAGTTTAGAAGATGGATTCAATTGTTTGTTGGCATGTTTAACAGGAAACATGTGCTTGTCATTGATGGCAAGAACAACAATGAACCAAACCTCGAGAGTATGCAACAATCAAAGATCATAAGAGATAGAGATAGTGATTTGTGCTTTCTATAAGTGCAGCTGAGGTCCAAGATACAGACTCACAGGAGGAGCAAAGGTTGAGACCTTTGAACACTTAGAAAACCTTCTAAGTCAGAGAGATCAGAAAGCTCAGGAGGAAGAATGACAATGGTCGTTGGATCACCGATCCCGAATACCCAATGACCATTAGATCAACGTCCAATGACCAAAGGAAGCACAGAGGAGAAGTACAGATCTGATCCATTGGATCTGAGTGCCAAGGATCAACAATCGTTGGATCCAGAAATAAATGCATGAAGGATAAGCTTTTGGATGAGCATAGGAGAGAGAACTTGTCAAAGTCCTGAAGTCCCGAAGTAAGCAGGACCGTCCATTGTCAAGACTGATAGGTGGCACACGATCCTCAACTCCGTAGAAAATCACTTCGAGGATTTTTCAGTTTGAGACTTGAAAAACCCGAAGTTCGGAGAGTCGGAGAACCGGAGTAAGCGACAACCGTCATATTAGTTTGAAGTGGAAGGATAGGATAAGCTAGAAAAGTAGCATCGAAGAAAGATCGATCCATTGATCTGAGAAGATGATCGATGAATAACATTTAGTTTGGGTCTAAAAGTGGCAAGGAGGTTATTGTTTGGGGATTCTCACTTTGAAAGAATTGGTCACTTGAAAATTCGAAATACCCGAAGTCCCGAAGTGAATGAGGATCCATGTCAACAAGACTACGTCATCAATGACACGTGGCACAATGAGACAATGACAAGTGTCAAGTTGATTCATCATTTCGGGTACGTGCAAATCACAAATCCAAGTGACACGTGGTAGCTACTAGGCTCATGACACATCATCAAGTGACGTAAGTAAGTGACATCACTCCGGGAGTTTCACCACTAGCAAATGAAAAAAGATCTGAAGTCTCAAATGCCGAAGTTCCGAAGTGGAGACAAGATGTTCGATCTGAAAGATCACTTTGAGAGCATTCTCATCCGTCGATCTACTCTAGTGGAAGGATAGCGTAAGTTGAAATATCCAAAGTCCGGAGATGCGAAAGGATCGTGACCATTGATCCGAAGGGGACACACATCAGTGGATTGTCAACTCTGGGAAAAATAAAAGGAAGGTTGAAAGGTTGGAAAGTTGAGATTTCCGAACCCTGAATACTCGAAGGGATTGTGATCATTGATTCGAGAAGACCACGTGTCGTTAGATCATGGAATATGGGTGAAATGATCCAGGAGCAAGCAGAGTTTGAGAGTCGAGACTCTCGAAGCTTGAAAGGAGAAATTGATCTCGTCTGTTGGTTTGGAGGGCCACAGGTCACTTGGTCATTGAGACTAAGGATCACGCGTGAATGGAGGAAAGAAGGAAAGAAAAGACAATAGATTAAAACCGTTGATCGAGGAGCACCATCAAGATCATGAGATCGATGGTCCCATTGCATTGCGGGGCCAAAACATTCTCGGGTCTTAACTTTTCTTAAGTGGGCCACAATCAAAACCACGGTTTTGGAGAAAGAACATGTGGAGGATCGTAGTGAATTGTGGGGAAAAAAGAGGGTTTCCCTCAAACTGCCAATGGACGTGCCTACATTCACGTGGTCACATGAACTCATTACCCAAGGTCATATCAAGGGAAGAGCTATCATGTCTCTAAGCTCCACTTCGGAGTTCAAGAGATTAGGAGTTGGGAGAGTCGGGGTGACTCACGATAGATGACCTGAAACGCGAAGTCCCAAAGTGATCAGCCCCAGGTCATAGCCAGCGGTCACGAGAAGGAAGGGGCTTAGGAGACAAAGGAGCCAAAACCAACTAACTGTAACTTCCAGAGAAGACGAAGAATTGTGACTAACAGAGAAACAAAATATTCTCAGGATAACTGCCAAAGAAGCCAAAGAACCTTGAATAACGACCAGATAAGATTAAGATTTCATATGATGATCAGGTAGATGACTCGACGTGTGAATGAAATGAAGAACAAAGAACAGTTTGTGTGACTTCAAGAGTGATGTCGGTGAGTAGGCAGATGCGAAGAGAATTACCTAAAGTGGAGATCATAGATGCAGTGTATATGTTAAGTCCTAATATTGGCTCATTACCCCTTAATTGGGGCATATTATATTAGTGATGTTATTTTATTTATGTCGGATTTAGGCCATTAGTTGTAATTATACCTCCTAGTCTCCTATATATACCAAGGAGACATTTTCATTTTGAATCATCTTGTACTTGAACATTTAAGTGGGGTAAAAGGAGGTTGCCCCCTCGAAGAGGCTTATTATATGAAATTATCTCTTTTTCAAGGTGTTGAGTACTTTTTCTAAGGTTTTTCTATGCTATATTGATATTTGGTTCTTAACATATGGTATCAGAGCTCAAGGTCTTGGGGTTTCGCTGCTACATCATAGACACCTTGGGAATTTTTGCTATAAATTTTTTTCTACAATGTTTCAGAAGGAACGGCTTGGGGGATATTTAGTAGACAGATCAAGGTATGTTGGGTTCAAAATTAAGCTCCTGAGGCCTTACGCTTTCAAAGATACAGCTTGTACAAGATAAGGTTCTGGAATCATCATGAATTGAGTCATTGCGGAATTTTCACTATAATTTTTTTTTTTGTAACGTTTCAAACCCTGAACTCTAGAGAATATTTACAGAAATTAGTAAGGTATCTGTGGTAAAATTTTTATCTTCTGGTTCATCTTAAATTTGTAAATACACCTTGTGTAAGATAGGGTATCTGACTAGTCCTATTGACTAGTCGCAAGAAGGTGTTCTAGGTAAAACAATCATAAATTCTTCCTAGAGTATTCAAATTGAGTGGGACTAGTTTCATTGAATCGTGGATAGTCTGTAGTATTTCTGGTGCGAGTTTCATAATTTTATATCAATGATTTTGTGCAGGGCACGCTATACAAGTGAGAGCTCCTGGAAAGTCCAAAAATAGGCAAGTTGTGGGGAAGTTACTATAAATTCCACTTGGTACATCCAATTTTGATCAGACCTGTGGCATTTCAGAGAAGGAATATCAGAGAACTACATAAAAGAAATTTTCATACCCATAAGAGCCGAAACTTGGGAGATACAACAAAAGAAATATTGTCTAGCAGAACCACCTCAAAATCAAGGTTCAAAAGTGATACTTGGCCAACATGCCACCCAAAAAGGGAACTTCTACACCCAATAAGCCTCCAGAAAATCCTACTTGGACTCTTGATTAAAGTGAAGAAATGCGTAGGGACATAAATGATTTACAAAATAAGATAGTAACAAAAGATGAACTACAAGAGATGATGGAGGGTTTAAAAGGGGAGATCATGGAAGTATTGAAAAATTTTGTAATAGAGAAGACACCTGAAAGTGAAAATGCATCCCATGAAATTCATGANTGAATCAAGAATGGAGAAACTCCAACTTTGGTTTGAAGACCAACCATGTTCCTAAGATTGATATGAGGAATTTTGATGGCAAGGACCCAATCACATGGATACTTCAGATGGAGCAATTCTTTGATCTCCATAATGTGCCACATACACAAAAGGTACAGATTGCTTCTTTATATTTAGAACCTAATCAATTTGTATGGTATCGATGGCTTTGTTCTCGCAAATCACTCATCACTTGGACAATTTTCATGGAAGAAATGATAGCACACTATGAGGATACAAGGAGCAATACCTTCTTTAACCAATTTATAAATCTCAAGGAAAAGGGTTCAGTTACCGAGCACATTGAGAACTTCCAAAGATTGAATATAAAGGTAACCGATATTCCAGATGAGCACTTGATTGATGTATTGATAGGGAGTTTAAAGGATAACATTCAACATGAGGTTCTCCTTTGGGAACCTAAATCATTGGAGAATGCATTTAAGGTGGCAAGAAATGTTGAAAGTAAAAATATGGCTATGGCTACTAGAAGGACCAATCCTAACATCTATAGAGAGAACAATGCTCCTTCTTCTAAAACACCTCAACCTACAAGGTTGACACCTCAACAATTGGAGGAAA